>OZ038399.1:21373669-21711169 GCA_964036045.1 Eutreptiella sp. 'Long Island Sound 2002' | reverse complement strand
TGCTGGTGCTGGATGAGCCGGAGCTGCTGCTGCTGAGCCATCTGTGAGTCACAGGGCGGATCGGGCCAAGACCGTGAGGCACGGGATGGGCACTGCACAATGGCGCGGCTGCAAAAGGCAGGAACATGCAACAAAAGCAAAGGGAAAACGAGCGAAGCGAAGACAATGCAGCCGAACGGGCAGGGCCATGCAAAACGCGCCGGGCTTGGGGCTGATACTTTGGAGCACGTCCCGCGGTCCAATAGTGGCCCCCGCTGCGGACGACGTCGCTCCCGGGAGCGCTCACCATTGCCCAACTCAGCCCCAGAGGATTGTTGCCCTGATCGTTTGGTGGCGGAGTCCCAGTTTGCATCCGGGGACCTTGGGGGGGAAACAGAAACAAAAGATTTCGTTCCTACAGAACAATCCTGCGGATGTTTTAGAAGAGGGGAAAGGAGGGGGGGGGGGGTGTCTGGAACCCAAAAGTTTGTGTACCAAAAATGGCCCAAATCAATATTTCAGTTTGTGAATTTCATTATCTCCTGCGATGAAATCTGGGTCCAGGGGGAGGGGCTCCAGGGCCTCAATAGGTCCGCCACTTAGCTCCAGCCGCGCCTGCCTCACGAGGGGTTCCAGGGGGGGCTCCTCCTACGGTTGTCGGCCGTTCTAACACATCCCTGGCTGCGGTCGTGCGCCACTGCACCATTAGCGGCGCACTGATCCGCTGCCGGCGCACAACGGTCGGGCACCGGGTGCGCTGTTGCGTCCGCAGACATACGTGTAGGCGGCGCTGCTGGCGGGCTTCGAGGGTGCGCTGCAGCGTCGACAGCTGATCGCTGAGCTGCGTGAGGCTGGCCTGCTGCATCACCAACGACCGCTGTTGCTGCCCCTGCTGCTGGATGGCAATCTGCGCGACAGAGGGGCCGGGCACTGGGCTGCAACCATTCGTGGAGGGGCGGGGGCTAAAAGTAGGCAGCCCAACCACACATACCCCCCAAGTGTTCAGTGTTCGTTGGACAAGCCGCTTGGTGGGCGGGGCCGGTTGTCAGTCATGGTGGGCAATAGAGGTCCTATAGTTGAGGGTTAGCAGGGCCTTGCATTCTATTGTACAATCTTTACAAGCATCACTGCAAGGCATATCGCAACAGCCCCTCATTCCCCCAATCGGCTACCCTAAATCATGTACTCTGGAACTGGGGATCTAAGTAATTTGGGTACCAAATTCATACGGTTCGAACACCAAGTGTTCGTTGTACAAGCCCTTCGCTGGACCAGGGGGGGGGGGGGGCACAGCTTACACAGTCCCGCCGGGGTGGATTGCCGCCGGCATGTGGTAGACTGGACTGCGTGCCTCCGAGAGCCGTCTACCTATCGTTGCAGCTTTGCGCAGAGCCAGGGGGGGGTAGAAAAAAATTCCTGGTACCTGCGTACTGCTTTTTTTTTCGCGGGGTACCCCCGGAGGAGGGGGGGGGGGGGTACGAAAAAAAATCTGCGCCAAATTTTTTCCGGACCCCAAAACCTGAAATTTCCTCAACTCTACCCCACCTCTTTGGGTTTGGAAGGTGCAAGGAGGATATTTTTCAAGGTAACCATTGATGTTTCAGCCGATATGGGTGGTATTTGTGTTTCAGGGCACAAAGACCTCCGGTCTGTTCTGGCTGCAGTGCAGCGCCCACCCTGGCCTCTTATCGGCAGGCCCAAAAGTGGGCGGAAATGCTACATAACCCCTGTATTCTCGGGGGTCCCCAACAAAGGGGACAAGATCAAAGCAACAAAAACCAAAAGTAAAAAATTCCCATTGTGTCCCACATCCTACCTGTAATCATGGAGATTGCCAACCCCAAGACTTGAACCAAAGACCTTCCCATCACAGAGGCACTGTTTACCCACTAGGGTACAAGCCATCTTTGACAGATGTCTGCACAGGGATGGTATTGATATTTGGTGCAATATGGTTTTCATCCATTATTGAGTTCTCCTAACAAATCTGAGTATTTTGAGTATAGACACATGGGGTGAAAACCCAATCTTTCACCCTCTGCCAGATGAAGCAAATTCTCTTTATAGTGCACAATTTAGCAAAGTGAAGGTTACACGCAAATCCTCCTTGCGAAAAAAATTCCTACAGGGGGTGCTAGTTTTTTTTTCGGGGGTCCCCCCCAGAGGAGGGGGGAGGGGGTACAAAAAAATTCGCGCGGATTTTTTTCCAGCCCCCCCCCCCCCCCGCGCTCAGAGCTGGGGGCTCTTCTACGATTGATACTCATGGATGAGCTGGTGGCAATGAGGGAAGGGATTGCGACACTGAGTGAAGGGGTGAGGGCGATGAAGGATGAGTGGGTACAGGGATGCTTTGGAGTGGGGTCGGATCAAGCATGTATCAGAAGAGAGGAGGAGGTGGTGGTGGGGGCTACAGAACCCAAAAGTTTTAAATTTATGTACCAAATATGACCAGAATCTATGTTTCGGTTCATTACCATTTTTCGCGCAATAAAACCCAAGTCCCAGAAGGGGGGGGGAGTCCAGGGGGTACCCCTCCTCGTCCTGTGGTTGTCAGCCGTTCTAATACAAGAGACACAAGAATCGTGCATTGCATCAGCACAGTGCAAGCAGAACCGTGAACATTCAGCAACAAAAAACACAGCAACCCACCACAGCAGGCACAGTGACATGTATGCCGCACCGCAGCAACAACACCTGAGTGGATAGCAGATATAAAGTGTTGTGCTCCACTTCAGACACATGCTCATCCTCCCCGTCATCTTCCTCGCTCTGCTCTGCTTGTCTATCACCCTCAGCTTCGTGCCACGAGTTACTCCCGGTCGCGCTGCTGCAACAGACATTCGTGTTGATGGCAACACGGGGCAGCAGCGGCAGCTTCTGTCGGATCGCCATCCGCTCCTGCAAAGCGAACAGAAACAACCGTCGGAACAGAAGCCATGCCAAAGCCAAATTGTGAAGTGACGAAGATGTGCCCGGGGCTGGGGAGGTTTCGGAGACCCCCAGCCACGCAGGAGTCGTCGGGTTGATGATGAAGAGCACAACATGTTGGGGGAGTACTTGCGCTGCGTGCTACTTTTGTGGCGAGTACACCTAGACCGTCCTTGGCTTTAACCCCTCCCAAATGTCCACCAAGGAGAGTATACCCATTGGCCACAAAAAATTGTACCCCCCGTGCGGTGACACGTGGTTGTGTCAAGTGATGATTGCGATCAAGGAGATTGCGAAAGCACCAAGTACCCCCCCTCCCCTTTGTAAACCACCCCCTGAATAAACGCAGAAAAAATAAAATCACGCATGCTTGATTTTATTGAAAACGGTAGAAATAAAATCACGCACCATTATTGCGGGTCAACTGCTACAAACTGCAAGCAATCCTCAAGGGCAAGAGCAAAAGAAACACAGAGAGACACTGCATTGTGTATTCACAAGTCTTTACCTCCTGCCAAAGAAACTAGCGATGGACATTTGCTTGGAATGGGCTTTGGGATGGCTTTGGGTTTGGGTTTGGGAGTCGCCGTGGGTTGAGCTTGCAGTAACACAATCAGAATCTGTTTCAGCAGCCCAACAGTCATCAACCTCCAGCTCATCATTGTCACGTGCATCAGCAAGTAAAGAATGAAAAGGGAAATCCATGGTGTCTGAGGTAGGCAGAAATAAAAACACGCAAGGTTTAAATAAAATGCAAGGTTTAAATAAAATCACGCGCCAAATGAAATCACGCAGAAAAAATAAAATCACGCGCATGATTTTAAATGGGACCGGGGTTTAGAAGCTACGCCCATGTACACAATTATTACGGTCCTTATGCCTACTGTAGCTTGGACAAGGGCGCGGCTTGTGTGCAACACATACAACTGCTGACACACACATGCGCAGGCCACATGTGCTGAAATTGGCAATTCAGGACCTATGGGATGCATCAGACTTAAAAAAAAAATTCCTGGTGCACCAGCAGGGGGCCACATATGCTGAAATTGGCAAATGTGACGACAAACCCATGTCTTATGTGGCCGCACTACGTTTAATTAATTAATTAATTAAATTACGTACACAATTATTACGGTCCCTACGCCTACTGTAGCTTGAACAAGGGCGTAGCTTATACAAGGGGGGGGGGGGGATAAAAATCCCCTCCTTCCCGGGTGGGGCAGGTAGTTCAGAGTGTGGAGGTTGGAGAGGGAAGCACATTCATGTCATGTGAGCGAAAATCACGAGGAACTGGAGAGCAAAGCAACACAGCATGCCGCCCACAGAAGCCAATTCTTCCATCACCACACAAGACATACCAAGCCGCTTCTGAGCCTGCGGGCCAATTGGCGCTGTGTCAGGTGCTCGCCTGTTTGCTCAGGTGGGTGGCTTAAAGCGTGCTAGCATGTGACCTTGGGGAAGTATCTGCGCTGCGCGCGCACCTTGCGCTACTTTTCTGGCGGGTTTACCCGGAATGGGTTGGCCTTCCCCCTCCCTAAATTCCCCCTAAGGAGAGCAAACTCTTGGGTACAAGACCTGTGCAAACATCCGTCCGTCTTGCCCTGTCCAGCGCCTCCCAAAGTGAAACTACATAAGATGGGCCCTTGGGAGCAACCACCACCGTAGTTTGGGGTCTCCCGGCAGGATTATCAATTTTTCCAACCCTTGTCCTAATCACAGAGGGAAATTATAGCTCTTACGGCCTAGCCACCAATTAATCTACAGCTGCTTGGTCGGGCTAGACGGCTAACTCTCCGCACCGCGGCAGGTGCTCCCCCCTCAGATGCGCAATGATGTGTGAGGGTCAGAGGGTGTAAAGAGCACAAGCCTGCAAGTTCCTGAATTCATGGCCCCTTGTGACATAACCCCGTGGCTGAGCAGCTGATTGCCTTTGGGAATCCTAGGGGCAGCATACTGAACACTTGCGGCTGTGGTTGGCCTTCATTGTCATGGCCACAACACGGCTTTCCTGACACCCCCAGGGGGTGTTTGTGCACAGCACGCAAACAGCACGCACAGCGTGCACACGCCGCATATTTTGCTGGGAGAAATTGGGATTTTAGGAACTAGCAATATCCGTCAACTCGCGCTACATTGCGAAGTTTGTTGGCCTGGCAATGTACGCAGTGCTGCGTGACATTTTGGTTGACGTCTGTGACCCATGCCTTAAGTATGGCTAGCATCTTGTCAGCACCTTGTGTTCCGATATTGAAATGCTCATGCAAATGGTCCTGGACCTCTTTCAAAATCACCCTCGGCATGAGATACTTCCCACCCTTCACCAACTTGCCAATACACTTCTGTATTCCTAGCCTTGGTTGTCCGCTTGGAAACGCCTCCACTCTTCTACGAAGTCCGGATCGTTGTTGTACAGCCCATTAAATGATATAAACGGTTTGACTATCCGTCAACTCAAAACCCATTGAAAAGTGCCCCAAGTCAAATGCGGGAGCGGCTTTGTGAGGCGCATTCCATAGGGCAGTGGGAGGGGTGGTCGCCCCCTTGGTAAATCCTTCTACCTGCAATGCCAAAAGAGGCATTGTGAGCTCGCGAAGATACCTACCTACCTACCTACCTTGGGTATGGTCCTGTACAAACTTTGTGCACAGCGTACGCACAACGCGTGCACAGCACGCAGTGCCCCCCCCCCCCCCCCCCACACACACAACCCAAAGCATGACAACCCAGGAGATGCCAGAGCTCTCGCCCACATCCTGATCCTGATCCTCAGTGGTTCTGAGCCGTAAACTCTTGTTTATTCGCACAGTCTTGTAAAATGTTGGATGGTGTTTTCAATTGCAGTGTTTTGCTGTTATTTCATGTACCATGGCCTTGGAAGACCATTACTCCTTGGTGTCAGCTGGGGTACAACCCCACTGTGTCCGTGTTCACTTGTTGCACATCAGGGTCCTTTTGGGCTAATTGCAGACTCTGCTCAAGCTGCGAGGTTCATAACAAGCTGCAGCAAACCGACTGTTCGGTGTTATTTCTGGGTTGGGCGGGGGGGGGGGGGGGGTTACCATGCACCAAAGTACCAGTGCCACCACAATCAATGTTCGGAAGGCGGTGAACTGTTTGTTTTGTTTTTGTAATCCCTTGAAGTCGTCTGGTTCACAGTTTGTTAAGGTCGCATGAACTGCCGAAAGCAGGCATGTTATTCAGGGGGGGTTTACCAGAAAGGATTAGTATGTATGCCGGTATGTACTTCAGGGTGCACGCACTGTTGTTGTGCGGGGGATGGGGGGGGGGGTACAGGGTTACAAGGTTACACGGCAAGTGCCTACGACGCACCAGAGAAATAAAAATGCAACACGAACACACACACCTGGAAACCAAACCCCCTCTGATGCCAGTCCTGGGCGAGCCATGAGCTCATTTCCTGGACGGACCAGTCTTCATGTTCTATGGCCTCGCACCATTTGGCCACCCATGGCTCCGACCAATTCTGGGCCACAATCCATTCAGACAAGGGACGTCCCTTCATCGTCCGACCTGTAGGTGTGTGGTGGTGAGCAGTGGGCCCGAGGTGGGGGTGTACATCCCCACAACTCAGCAGCCATACAACCCCACCTATCTAGCGGAGAGTGTATTGGGAAGTGGGGGCGGCTGCAGAGAAAAAGCTTTAGCCTTGCTAATTGCAGGGGCATGCACGAGAAGACTGGACAGTACTGCCACATCATGCAGTCACAAAAACATTTTCTTCCAACTCAAACTGTCCATCAAGTTCAAAGTGAGTTCTCAGGCAACAGCCCGGATCAAGGGGTAAGGCATATAGCACAAACGAGGGTCCCATATGCAGCATGCCATTGTGTCCCAGTTTCACCTGGCGGACCTACTCTGTTCACTACCTGCGTGATCTACTCCTTGCAAATGCACTCTTGCGGAGCCACGCCTTGCAGTTTTGATTTCTGAATTGCTCACCAAGGTCTTGTACCTGTTCGTCGCTTGCTCCGTTCAGTTGTCTTAACAAACACCTGTATCCCTGTTCTTTCGTCATGCAGTCACCAAAATCACAAATAATAATGCGAGTGACGTAAATAGTGACGTAAATTGTCACATACCGGACAGTTGCAACCCTCTCAAAGTCTATCCCCATGGCGGAGCCCTCTCAAAGTTTATCCCCATGGCGGAGCCATTACCCACAGCCGCTGCCTGCAGTTTGGTGGCAAATGGTCCCCCCCCCCCCCGCCCCCGTGCAGCACTGCCCGCTGGTCCAGACTTTGGTCCAACTTTGGCACACCGGCCTGGTTTTCACCCACCCCAGCACCTCCCATCAGAGGTTGTCCTGCAGGCAGTCCCTCATCCGACAAAATGACACCCCTCCGGCCCTCTGGCACACCCTCCAGCACCAGGTCAAAAAACCGGCTGGTGGAGGGTGAACTTAGCCAGGTGCGCGCACAATCGGACCCTTGCAAAAACCCTTAGTGCCTTCAGGCTTGCACCATGCCAGCCTGTCCCTGACACAAAGGAGGGGGAGAAGCGTGATACCCTTACAGTGTCCATGGAGGACTGCAGGGTGCCCCAAAGAGCTTGCTCCAAAGTGCTCAGTAGAGATGGAGCTGCCCCCCTGTGTGACATTCCGTCGGGTTGTTGTTTCTTTACGGCGCCCTGGACAGTCACCCGTTCTTCCCTCCGCATGTTGCGTCGGGTCGCTGCGTTCTGTCGGCCGCGGCGGCCGGTGCTCTTGCTGGTGTCATTTCCACGTTCGTGGAGCCCAGTGGTTGGTGTGCGGAGGCTGTGCTGGTTGTGGCAGGATGTGCCGTTTGAGCGTCAGCGGCGCCCAATAGTTGGCGTATTGGGGTTGTGCTGGTTGTTGCGGGGGTCGTTTGACTGTTTTTGCTGTCCACACACCGTCCTCAGGCCGTCCACAACCTGCCTCGTTGCGTTTCTGTGTGCGTGAGGTGCCCTGCTTCTCCATGCGTTGTCCCGGCTGTCCACCACGTACGCTCCCTCACTCAGTGGTTCGTGCGTGCGCAGGGCGCATTCCTTGTCGGTTGCGGGTAGCGTGCGCATCAGGGGCCCAGTGGAGGCCCACTGCGTGCAGGGTCCCCCCCCCTGCGATGGGATACAGCTCCCCCCCCCCTGCCCCCCTCCCCTGAGCTGGACGTCAGTTTCCCTGGCTTGTCACCTACAATGCTTCCGTCAAAGTGTGGTTGTAGAGCGTCCACGGCCACCAGCTGGTTCCATTGGCTGGGCAGTGACATTGCTGCCTTAGGTGGAATGCTAACGCACCAAATCTACACATCCAGGGCATGGTGGCCCTCCTTGACCCATAGCCTAAAGGCACCTGTGCATGGCAACCTCGGCCATCTCTTTGGGGAGGTCCAAACAGACCTCCATCGCTGTGCCTGCCTATTTCTAAGGTACGGTGTGATCTACACTACTCGAGAGGTCTACACTTCTGAACTAAACACGGTGCAAATTTTCACCGTCTTGTAATTAAGACAGCATCAAGAATTTGTGAGCTTCTCGCTGTCGTCGCTGTCGCCACAGAGGGGCGATTTCCGGTGAAGAATTAACAGCAAGCATCTAGGAATAGGCAATAGGCATCCAGGAATATACAAGTGGCATCTAGTAATTTATGCGAAGCACCACAAAATTTAAAGGAAGCATCAAGGACTTAGCTGAAGTATCTGCATATCAGCAGGAAGCATCCACGAACTAACAGGAAGTATGCGGCGCTTTTCAAATTTTCCACATGGCTTCGGTGTACGACATACACACCCCTTTTCCAGCCACCAGGAAGGAGTGGCTCATGGAGAGGGCACATGCTGCATCGCCCAACTAACCCACAGCCTTGTGCCCCCTCTCTATGAGGATGGCGGGTAGGTACAAGAGGACGGTAACGTATTGTCTCAGACCATGAGTTTGAAGTGCCAAACAATCTCGAACATTTGTCGATGGTTTCGGGCAGAACAAAAAAAAGATTTAACAGGAAGTATCCAAAAATTAAAGCAAGTATCTAGAAACAAAACCAAAGAGTTTGCAAAAGGCGGAGCACAAGAACACTGCACAGAACTTGGGCTCCCGCTCAGCACGTCAGACTGCCGCCACATGAGGCGGTGATCATGCTGGACCCAACCACACGCAACCATTTAACCCGTGAAGGGCGGGGTGCAGGTGCAACCCCCCCCCCCCCAACTAAACTAGACCTGGCTGGGGTCCGGTGGGCAGATGGCCGAACCCAGAAGAGGAGCGGCTGCCGTGGGTGGGTGGGCGGGTAAAGACAGAAAAACTGCCTAAGAAAGGAGGTGCAAACAAAAGTTGAAACGAGGTTCAACTAGTGTTTGCAAAAGGCGGAGCACAAGAACACTGCACAGAACTTGGGTATTCATTCTCCGCCGCCACCCTCCCTGCCCCCCCCCCCCCCGGCCCCAGCCACGCACTGGTGCCATCAGGAACCCGCTGGCCATAGCAGAGAACCCGAGGGGTGGAAACTGAGTTCTAAACCCCCTCCGAAACACCAACCAACGCAGAAAACTCCCCATGGGCCTTAGGGCCGCCACTGCAGTTTGCACAAGCAGAGCACAAGAAAACTGCACAGAACCCCCCCCCCCCCCAGCAACCGCAGGTCCCGCCAACGTGCACAGCTGTCCCGCGTCTACCCGAGACACGGCGCCGCGCTCATGGGCAGGGACCAACGGCTGAAGGGGAGTGGAAGCAGGGGCCGCGCCGGGCTCTTTGCCCACTTCAGCAGGAGTGCACCCGGCGGCCTCCACTCATGAGCCTATCAGTAATAGTCCACAGGCCTGGCAAGACTGGACCTGGGGCCATATTCAGCTTACGGGCAGGTCCTTGGGACAGGCGGTCTGCCTCCGCCTGGGCACAAAGGCCTTGGCTCACTGGGCAGCGAATAGGGCGACCTCCTCTGCAGTCCTCAGAGCCTTCACCCGCCACGACGGCCCGCACAGAGTTGCCGAACATGGAGAACAAGGCCAATCAGCTGCCAGAACTGGTGGTCTGGGGGCCAGCGCTGCTCAATCCGCTGCCGCCAGAACTGTGTCTTGGAGGCCAGTGCTGCTCAAACCGCGGCCGCCAGCACTGGTGGTCTGGAAGCCAGCGCTGCTCAAACCGCTGCCGCCATAACTAGTGGTCTGGAGGTCAGTGCTGGTCAAACCGCTGCTGCCAAAATTGGTGGCCTGGAGGCTAGAGCTGCTCGAACCGCTGCCGCTAGGAATGGTGGCCTGGAGGCCATTGCTGCTCAGACCGCTGCTGCCAAAATTGGTGGCCTGGAGGCCAGTGCTGCTCAAACCGCTGCCGCCAGAACTGGTGGTCTGGAGGCCAGTGCTGCTCAAACCGCTGCTGCCAAAATTGGCGGTCTGGAGGCCAGTGCTGCTCGTACCGCTGCCGCCAGAAATGGTGGTCTGGATGTCTGTGCTGCTCAAACCGTTGCTGCCAAAATTGGTGCCTTGGAGGCCAGCGCTACTCAAAACGCTGCTGCCAAAATTGGTGGTCTGGAGGTCGATGCTGCTCGAACCGCTGCCATCAGAACTGGTGGTCCGGAGGTCAGTGCCGCTCAAACCGCTGCCTGCCCTAAGGCCCATGGTGGGGAGTCATATGTCCCCCTAAAAAGACAGAAAAACATGCTGCATCGCCCAACTAACCCACAGCCTTGTGCCCCCTCTCTATGAGGATGGCGGGTAGGTACAAGAGGACGGTAACGTATTGTCTCAGACCATGAGTTTGAAGTGCCAAACAATCTCGAACATTTGTCGATGGTTTCGGGCGGAACAAAAAAAAGATTTAACAGGAAGTATCCAAAAATTAAAGCAAGTATCTAGAAACAAAACCAAAGAGTTTTAATGCATGTTCAATGTAATACACACACAAAATGGACCCCCCCCCCTCCATGGAAGCTCAAGGATGCCACATATCTAAGTACAATTTCAAAAGAAAATAATTTGCACTCAAAACATGTTGTTTTTTTCACTTTTTGTTTGCAAAAGGCGGAGCACAAGAACACTGCACAGAACTTGGGACGGCAGTACAAAGTATCACCAAGGCCTGTACCAATGCCGGCGATAGAAGCTGACCCCGCCCTCCAAGAGAGCCATGGCTGCCCGCCTGCAACGCGGACGCAGTCCCAGCACATAGCGGTCAACAGACGAGACTGACCCAACGCAAGAACCCGGGGATGAATCGGTCTCCCGCTCAGCACGTCAGACTGCCGCCACATGAGGCGGTGATCATGCTGGACCCAACCACACGCAACCATTTAACCCGTGAAGGGCGGGGTGCAGGTGCAACCCCCCCCCCCTACTAAACTAGACTTGGCTGGGGTCCGGTGGGCGGATGGCCGGACCCAGAAGAGGAGCGGCTGCCGTGGGTGGGTGGGCGGGTAAAGACAGAAAAACTGCCTAAGAAAGGAGGTGCAAACAAAAGTTGAAACGAGGTTCAACTAGTGTTTGCAAAAGGCGGAGCACAAGAACACTGCACAGAACTTGGGTATTCATTCTCCGCCGCAACCCTCCCTGCCCCCCCCCCCCCCCCCGGCCCCAGCCACGCACTGGTGCCATCAGGAACCCGCTGGCCATAGCAGAGAACCCGAGGGGTGGAAACTGAGTTCTAAACCCCCTCCGAAACACCAACCAACGCAGAAAACTCCCCATGGGCCTTAGGGCCGCCACTGCAGTTTGCACAAGCAGAGCACAAGAAAACTGCACAAACCCCCCCCCCCCCCCAGCAACCGCAGGTCCCGCCAACGTGCACAGCTGTCCCGCGTCTACCCGAGACACGGCGCCGCGCTCATGGGCAGGGACCAACGGCTGAAGGGGAGTGGAAGTAGGGGCCGCGCCGGGCTCTTTGCCCACTTCAGCAGGAGTGCACCCGGCGGCCTCCACTCATGAGCCTATCAGTAATAGTCCACAGGCCTGGCAAGACTGGACCTGGGGCCATATTCAGCTTACGGGCAGGTCCTTGGGACAGGCGGTCTGCCTCCGCCTGGGCACAAAGGCCTTGGCTCACTGGGCAGCGAATAGGGCGACCTCCTCTGCAGTCCTCAGAGCCTTCACCCGTCACGACGGCCTGCACATAGTTGCCGAACATGGAGAACAAGGCCAATCAGCTGCCAGAACTGGTGGTCTGGGGGCCAGTGCTGCTCAAACCGCGGCCGCCAGCACTGGTGGTCTGGAGGCCAGTGCTGCTGAAACCGCTGCCGCCATAACTAGTGGTCTGGAGGTCAGTGCTGCTCAGACCGCTGCTGCCAAAATTGGTGGCCTGGAGGCCAGTGCTGCTCAAACCGCTGCCGCCAGAACTGGTGGTCTGGAGGCCAGTGCTGCTCAAACCGCTGCTGCCAAAATTGGCGGTCTGGAGGCCAGTGCTGCTCGTACCGCTGCCGCCAGAAATGGTGGTCTGGAGGTCAGTGCTGCTCAAACCGCAGCTGCCAAAATTGGTGCCTTGGAGGCCAGCGCTGCTCAAAACGCTGCTGCCAAAATTGGTGGTCTGGAGGTCGATGCTGCTCGAACCGCTGCCATCAGAACTGGTGGTCCGGAGGTCAGTGCCGCTCAAACCGCTGCCTGCCCTAAGGCCCATGGTGGGGAGTCATATGTCCGCCTAAAAAGACAGAAAAACTGCCTAAGAAAGGAGGTGCAAACAAAAGTTGAAACGAGGTTCAACTAGTGGTTTCTTTACACCTTCTTTTTTTTTTTGCAAAAAACCCCCACAGTAGAAACCATTACACCCAAATTTACAACCTACTGTGGAAGCTAGATACGTGTCTCACAACCGTCATTGCTACACCACTCTGTGGCCCAAGGAGCGGCCCGTGCTCACAGAGCCCTCAAGCAGCGACTGTTCAAGGCAGGGACGCGCATGCGCTCGCCGCGGATATCGTTGAGCAGCAAGAGCAAATTCTGAAGGTCAAAGCAGTGGTGCTGGCAAAGTGCAGGGTCTACAGTCAAGCGACGGTGGCGGCGACCATGCGGGCGCTGGGATCGCGGTGGGCAGATCTTGAAATTGCAGGCTGCACGTTGCAGCGCACAGTGACAGTCAAACATGATACGCCCTTGCCCAGTCCTTTGCGACCTATTGCCACACCATTTCCTTGCTATTGGGTGCTACCTGCGGGCATAAATACGGCATCATGACCGTAGGTCACAGGTCCTAGTGCAGACACATGGACACCTGCACGACATATGCATGCCCTTTGCTCAGTGGGCCAGCTGTGCAGCCCGGTATTGTGAGGACAATCTTCGTACGGGGCGGAGGAACCATAGTTGCTGGTTCGAACCCCGATATGGCGAGGGCGTCACTTGGGATGCTCCCCTCTACCGGCTCCTGCAGCACGTCAGCTGCCAGCAATACCGCGGATTGCTGGGTGGTGCATCTCGTCCGAATGATTGGAATGAACCCGGCCTGCGCTTTCCCCCCTCCCAAAACGGCCCTCAAGAGAGAACACCCCTTGGTGGTAAGCACGGTTGTTTTGTCAGGAGGTGGCCAAATCTCCACGCTTCGCTCGCTCTGCGTCAGGTGCTCCCCCATGGTTGTGCCTATAAGACGAGCAAACGCTTCCATGCAAGTCGTAAATAAACGCCGGCCAGGAGGATTTTGGCCAATGGCCATTAGGTTGTTTTGTGTGTGTGTGTGTGTGTGTGTGTGTGTGTCCGTGTCCGTGTCCGTGTCCGTGTCCGTGTCCGTGTTTGTGTCCGTGTCCGTGTCCGTGTCCGTGTCCGTGTCCGTGTCCGTGTGTGTGTGTGTGTGTGTGTGTGTGTGTTTTCGGGCGCTAAGCGTGTGCAGCAGCCCCTCAAAGGGTCCACAGCCACGGGCACACATGGACATTGGGTCCAGAACCATGTACAGCCTCCATTTTGGGACTTGTAGTTTAGGTTTTGTCCCTCCAACACAAAGAAGGCACAACACTCATGGTGCGTTCCAGGAAAATGCACCGTGAAATTAGCGCGTGATGTAGCGAAGATACTCCCCCCATCAAGTTGTAAACCGCCCATGAGACAAAGGGAGGTACGGGCGTCTGATGGTTCCTTGTTGTTTATTCCTACCCGCCTCCTTCTACTGAATGGAGGCATTTGTTGATTCCTTGCTCTTTCCCGTTAGGGTTGTCTCCTGAATGGGTGCTAATTGTTTTGAGATGCTTGCTAGATACCTATGTGAAATGCGGGATGCTTCCTGTTCCAAACCCTATAGCCGTGCACGTGGCATGTGAAATGGAGTTGTCCTTCTCTCTTCCTTTTAAGCCTAAGTCAAACCAATGCTTGTTGCACTGGAAATTTTAGTAAAAAACCGAAGCGTTTTAATAGTTTAAAATCATCAAGAACAACAACAAGAGCACATTTGCTGCCAAGCACACGATACTAGATAACATGAAGACCACCTTGTGATTGAAGGGACTAGCTACTGACTAGCTGAGCTAGAAAATACAAGTTTCATTGCCTAAACAAACAAATAGTACACCATTCAGATAAAATGTAATTAAAAAGGCAACAAATATCTAAATCTTCTAGACTTTCCAAGTGTCTGTTCGTCATAGGTTGTACGCGATTGACGGAAACCACCACAAGTGACAAAAGACGACAACAACGGCGACATGTCTCCTAAAGCTTCTAAGTAGCCTCTAAATAGCTTTGAATGCTCTAAATCTTAGAAATCATGATTTTATTACTTAGTAATCATATGGGATGTATGTGATTATTCACGAATAAGATGCTGGCACTCTTATGCATGTAAAGCACTATTAGGGCCCTCTTCGGGAGTGCCGCCACCAACACAGTCGGTGCCAGTGGCTACACTTTCGGAATAAATTTGGTGGATCTGAACAGCTAGCACGTCGAGAGTGCGATTTTGTGCTCTCTGAAGGTGCTTCTCCACCCTTCCATACAACGAATGGCTGGCACAAGGACCTCCATACTTGTGTGGTGTAGTAGCGGTTTCATTGTTGTAGTTTTCCTTGGTGGTGCATCTTGATCTGCCAAACACATGTAAAGGTAGGTGTTGTGTAAGCTGTAAGCCAAAATGAGAGGTTCTGGGTCCCAAGCATCTACAGGGAAATTATGAACATGAGGTGCACTGATTCCACCTTATTCGAGTGTTAGGGTTGAGCACGTATATCCTATACTCCCATCGGTAAGCGTCCTGTAGTGGTATACAAATAGCTATTTCGGCTGGCTCGTCCACTTTGTGGTTGCGATGGATGTTAGCCTTTTGGTCTTTAGGTGTGTGCAGTGTTGAGTGATCCAAGGGGATCGCTTTTGATTGACTCAATGTCCCCACGAGTACCCCAAATGATTGTAGTTTTTTCTTCTTGTAGGTTCCGGCGTTTTTGGGTTGTAAGAAAAATATTCTTGGCTCCTGGCACCTGCGGCGCGTTAAAATATCCCCCTTTTGGTTTTGCTCTTGACCCTAAACCTACAATTGTGGACAGCTATGGCACGCCTTATTTGAATCATAGCAATAGTGGAGCGCCCCAACCAATAAGGGGTCCACAAAAAACCTCGCCAAGCGGCGGCGGGGGGCGGCGGGGGGGGTTGATCTGCTGCACTCTCTGCAAAGTTGAGACTACACCCGTAGCTAATTGTGCAAAGTGTGGGGCATTCATTCTTGTTGCATACCACAATGGTCAATCATTCTAGCGACCATGTCAATTCGCTTTTGGCCGATTGTGAGACCTTGTTCCCAGGATGACATTCAAGACAAATTCCTTTTCCCTCTTGTGCCATGCATGCAACAATCCACTGAAAGGGTATGGGTGTGTGGGTTGCTTGTACCATGCTTGCATGCAACCCCCCGCCCCCCGTCCAAACAACGGTGGTTGTCTACATGCGCCCTCAGAAGACACAAACAGTGAAAGGAAAGAGTATATCATCGATGTCGAGACATGCATGTCTGTGCAGGTCCATGCAATGTTGGTTCCTGGAATGGGCATGTGTGGCCCAAAATCTGTCAACAAGGCCCATAAGTGGGGCACTACTGCCTATAAGAAAGCATACAAATGCTAAAAATGCTCTTCTGCGAAGCCCTTGCCATAATTGTACCGCATGCAAAACTTCTGCATATGCTTGGGGGCAGAATACAATATAGCTAGGCTTGCGGGGAAAACAACCATCCACAGCCCCAAAATCACGGAAAAACCTCCACGGTCACCCAAAACCAGAAAATGGAATCGGCAAATACAATGGTTCCAACGTTTGCGGAAACAAAACAGCCG
Organism: Eutreptiella sp. 'Long Island Sound 2002'; assembly: GCA_964036045.1. Lineage (NCBI taxonomy): Eukaryota > Euglenozoa > Euglenophyceae > Eutreptiales > Eutreptiaceae > Eutreptiella > Eutreptiella sp. 'Long Island Sound 2002'. The sequence goes on along the minus strand of OZ038399.1, from coordinate 21,695,067 downwards.
ATTAAGGTCCTGCACGCTGTGCGTACAAGGGTTAGGGCAGAGGCAGGATAGGGCACGGCCTCATGCCATCTCCATTAGCCTTCCCCTTTGGGAACACCGCGAGAGAAAGACCCACAGTGACATTAGCTATGGCTAGCCTTATTATAGCATGCTGTCGGAAGTTGCGGTCCCGTCCGCTGTGCTCTACCTCCATCGCCAGCTCATAGTTTGGTGTCTGCCCTGCCTCCTGACTGATGCCTGCGTCGCTTGTCAAATCCACTACAACACGTCCTGCGTGTTCCGCCTCGGAGATGCCGCCGCCCATCACGAGGGCGTCACCCCTCTTGACGGGGCCCTGCTTGATAGCCCTGCTTTTTCCTCACTTGATCCAGGTGGTGCCATGTTCGGTGGGGGCGCTTGGAGTCGTCGGCTAGCAGGCAGGCCCGCGACCGGATGCCGCCTGCTGGAGCTCCTTGCGCACCTGCGCATATCCCCCTTCAGGGGGCCCGAATGCTGTGGAGTACCCCCGAACATGGACCTCGGTGGGCACTTTGGGGCGCGGGGCCCAATACGTCCACCACTGCCTTGAGGTGCGACTACCCCCTGGTGCTCCCCTCCGAGCGTTGGGGCAGGGGGGGATCAATGATCGGTACTGATCGACTGAATGTCCCCACCATAGACACGTTCAGCCATCGGACCATCAGTGTAACAGTCCCACACAATTGCTCGTGCCCCCTTCTTGGTTCGGGTGCTCCACTATCATATGTACAGGCGCATACCATGGGGCATGCAGGGGGCCGCAAGCAGGTCAACAAAGCGCTCCACACATGCACGTCCTGGTATGCATATGCAGCAATGTTCGGCAGTTCCATTGATAAGCAATGTTCGGCAGTTCCATTGATACGTTGGTTCCACGAGCACTTTTGCGTATGTACAGGTTGCACTGATGTTTGCCTAGTTACCCTTTTCTGGCCGTGTTTTGTCGGCCAAAACCTCTAGCCTGCATGTTAACGTACTGGGGGGTTGAGGTCCACAGGCGGCTGGACAGGCTTGCGGTACGCTGGCTCTCAATCGGCCAACCTGTCATGTCGTCCGTCAGCACTCATAGAGAGAGGGTCAGTGGTGTGTGTGTGTGTTAGTCTCAATCTCATTCATATAACTACAGACACTGTGGCGATAACGTGGCTGTGAGGGAGCCGTAGGCCCAGCCTCTGGTTCATACCATCCATTCAGACAGAGCGTTCCTGTGCAGGGGGGGGGGGGCACGTTAATACACCCCCCCTCCCTGAACAGTCCCCCCGGAACGGGCAACGGCCCTGCCCCACCCGCAACAGGAACGGCTACCACATGACGGTTATGCGCGAGGACCCACACCTGACCTTTCCCCTACAACTGCATTGTAACTGGAGGAAACTTTCCCTTCAGCCCCTTGGCGCTGTATGCCCCGTGTCGGCTTTGCAACGCCTGAACTCCCAGTCGTCCCGGCGAGTCCCCTCAGTAGAGCCCTACGAGGGGCCCTACCGTCGCGTTGGAGTCCACTGCCCCAGTACTCTGTAAGTGGCCCTCTACTAGCCATGGAGACATTGAACCACACCATGTGTGTGGCAACCGCGGCACCCTCATCATCCCCTACCCAGGGGCGGTAGCAGACAACTGCCACCTGACGGCTCGCCTTGAGCACACTGCAAGCCATGTCCGGTGGGAGGTGCAGCGATACCTCTAGGCCGCGTCCCGGTGACCCGGCACGCCCTAGGGATGGGCCTCGCCACCACCGAGGCATAGGAGCGCCCCCCACCCGCCTTGCGGCCGTCGTCCGTCAACACGTTCGTAGTTTGTGGACCACATCCTGGCCCTTCCCGCCCCCGGCGCAGCCCCCTCTTCGCGCTCCTATTTCTCCACCGATCGGCAGATTTGCAGCCCATACAGGTTGCGCAATTCGGCAGCACACTTGATATCCTCCGCAACCCCTGCCCGAGGCCTTGGCACCAACTACCTGCTAGCGTGCCCACTGTTGCTGTTGGTGGGCAGGGGCGGCCTATTGTCCTCCGTCTGTGCTGGGCGACCACTTTTAGCCTACCGCGCGTGACTCGTCTTCTTGCCCGCCACGCTCCGTTGTTGCTGCCCGCCCCGCTGGCCCTCGCAGTGGTGCCACAGACCTGCGGTGAGTCGTGTGCCCCCGCTCACAGGCCGCTCTGGCTCATAAGTCTGCGATCTTTGCCCGCAGCTCACAAGTTGGAGGAGCTCCTGATTGTTTCTCGCGGGCGCTGCATATGCCCGCTGCTCTCCGGCGGCCGGCGCTGGCAGGGCCATGGTGGCTGTTGCTTCCAGTGCGCCCTTGCTGGGCACCTGTGGGCCTCGTCCCCGTTGTCATTCGGGCGGTGGTGTTCACACAAGCAACAAAGTCAGGATCGAAATCACCTTCGGAGACAGTCTGAAACAGTACTATGGCCTTCCGCCATGGATGAGTACCGCATAACGTGCTCCAAAGTCAGCGTGCCCCCGAGGGGCAACACAATAGACTGGTTTCCTCTGACTCACACCACCCACCATCACCCTCAGCAATGCCGACTCTGCAGATATATAATCGCAGGACACAACCAGCCCGCCCGAGGGAACCATCATATATGCACCAAGTCACCGACATCCCCCCTCCCGCAGAGAATAAGTTACAATCCAGTGCAGCGCGACAACGGCGTTCTCCAGAGTCCCACACACGTCGCGAGCTTGCAAGGGTCAGCGCGACGTCATAAAATAAACCCTGCGACGCAAGTGAAACCGGGAACGAGCGCCGTCGCCCCACCCGGGGAATTACAACGAAACAAGACGTGGCCAACGAAAGCGGCCAAAAATCTGCTGCCGCTTCCGGAAGGAGATAGAAAAACACAAGAGCGCCATGGCCGGCAGGAGGACACCGATCTGTAAGCACACCCAGGGCATCCCACAACAGAAAACTGACAGGCGCCCCGTTCGGCCGAAGGTCGGGTGGGGGGGCGGGAAATAAAAATTTCGCAGAACTGCAGCAGAGGACAGATGGGGTGGTGAACTACTGTCCGCCCAGAAAAACAGGGGCAGACAGGAGTTCACACAAGCAACAAAGTCAGGATCGAAATCACCTTCGGTACCCCTCCCCCTGGTCCCCACACCGTCCCACGGTTACCCAACCCCCCCCCCCCGCGGTCATTACACACAGGCGGTACCCGGTGGTTCCGGGGGAGGCTCAACTTGACTGCGCAAAGGGGCCCGGCTGCCACTGCCGGCGGGACCCCAGAGTCGGCGGGAGAACCACCGTTGTGTTTATTTGTGGTACTCTGGGGCCATCCCGGCCACGTGGCCGCCTAACCCCTGCCACCCCCAAAAACCTGGGATCCCAGCCCCTGCCGCACCGCATCCCACCACAAACCAAGCGCCGCAGGCCGCACAGGTCCCTGCACAGCACAAGGCACAACGGCTCACCACAGCAGGCCATGATAATGGTGCTCTCGTCACTCACGCAGTCAGCGCCAACGCGTGTCCGGTACGGTCACAGCCAAACTACTCCAATGGACTCCGGACCCGGTGCATGCGCCCTCACAACGGTCCACCGCAGCTGCGCCAATCGTAGTGCGCGCAACGTGGAAGAGCACGCCACCGCATCAAGCCGGCTTGGCGGATCCGCCGGTTGTAGTTCCGAGGAAACCCAGTGCACTCCCACCACCAACCCACATTGCGTCAGTCTGATAACAGTGGACCGCAAGAGTTTGTTTTGCCTGTGCAACCATGTACGGGCACGCAACGACACCATCTGGGCCCCTGCCACCTGTGAGTCGGTCACCAAAACGAGAAACCGCCAACCCCGTCGCTTGGCCTCTCTCACAGCCCAACACAGCCCCCAGAGCTCCGCACTTTGCTGGGTGTGCCTGCAGGGCGGGATAACCACGGACCGTACCTCGTGCCTACCAGGCAGGAACATGCCTGCACGATACCGGAACACATCCAGAGCCGCATCCACAAACATGGTGGCGAACGCATGGCGTCCAAGCACCACCGGGCGATGCAATGCACACTGCAGGGACCACCGCACAGAACTAGGGGGATGCCATGGTTCCATAGCGAAAACTATCGCAGTGGCCAAACCGTGCAGCACCTTAAGTGGGACTGGTTGCCCAACAGCTCCCCACCTCTGCCAGCAGTAGGCCCCAGCCAAAAACGGGCCCATGCCTCTGCGGGGCCTCACATGCCATTGAATAAAACCTAACACCTTATTCAAGTGACGGGGGTGTGGGTGGGCCGCCGTCGCCAGTCGCAGCCACTGCGCAAACATCTGTAAATACGCGCGCGGGTGGGACCAAATGCGCCGCGCCTGCGTGTCAACATGCTTCCCCAAAAACAACACGTGTGTCGTGGGTTCAAGGACAGACTTGGGCGACACCAAAAATCCCGCCGCTTTCAGTGCTTCCACCACCCGCTTGGTGACCTCCCGCAGCTCAGCGGGACACCCGCCCAGCAACAGAAAATCGTCCAAATAGTGGAAGATTATCATGTGCGGCGGGACAATCCCCGCTATCACCTTTTGCAAGGCGAGCTGGCACAACAACGGAGAAAACTTCCACCCAAATGGCATGCGCCGCATGCGGTACATGACCCGCGCCCCCCCCCCTGGTCGGAAACCAAACCTGAAGGCCCCTGATGCCTTCGGCGGTAAGACAAACGACCAAAAGGCGTTTTTCAAATCGATGTGCGTGCAAAACAGGGGCTCTCGCGGCGGCCAGGCACTGAGGCGGTCCGCCATGTTTTCCCAGCTGCACAACGAAAAACGGGCCGGGCGGGGCATGGTGTCATTGAAGTCCACCAGGTGGAAGATTACCGACACCTTCTCGGAGGACTTCGGTATGATGAAGGGCCAGCATGTTGCCGGCTGGCTTTGGCCCTGCACCACCCTCTCCACCACCCCCCCCAACTCCAGGGAGCGCAGCATGGGTTCCACCAGGGGGTCCGTCTCACGCCTGTGGAGGACCGCCGGCGGGGGGGCGACCTCGGGCGCAAACTCCGAGGCCAATCGTTCCACGTCCACCCCCTCCCCCACCACCTCATCCCAAAGGGCGTCGGAGGTGTGGTATGTCCCGATCTCGCCCAACCCCCGCGCTGCCACCTCGGGGTCTGGCGCCTGCAGGACGGGCTTGGGGGATGTAGAAACGTGCATCAGACTGGCCCAACCTTCTGGCTGAAGTTCACCGAGCACTCGCAAAAATACGCCAACCGTCTCAGGGAGACGGAAATCCTCTGCCGTGACAAATGCCCGCAGCAGAAAGAGGTGTATCCGCTGCATCAGGAGGCGGACGCTGGATTTCAGGGTCACAGACAGCCACGCCAGCTTACCGGAGAGCTCACGAAGGAGGAGCAGGAAAAGGGGTTCCCCCACCCCCCCGGCAAACAAAGGTGGCCGAAGGCCGCCTGGCTGTACCGCGGGGCCCGGCCGGGACTGATCACAAACATTCCGGGGGCCCAGCATACCACCTGGCCGAAGGGCCGCCGGGTCGGCGGTAGACCCACCGTTGTGATTGTTTGGCGTACCCTGGGACCCCCCGGCCAGATGGTCGCTTAACCCCTGTCCCCGCTGTGCCCCGCGGGACGCACTGCCGTCAGAGGGAAATAGGGTTGCGCTTGTCCTCCCCGCGCGGTCGGAACTTCCACGCCACCCCATTGGAAACGACTGCGCCTCTTGGCGACTCTCCCAACGGGCGTGATTCCTCTGGCCCCGCCCCCCGCCGAGGCATCTTTTGGGGACGACCAGCGGGGCTTGCACGCCCCTCGGTGCCACGCCCACGTAGACGGCTCCCGGTGGCGGGACGACTCCCGACGGAGCCACCACCCAGCACCACCTTCGGGCCACCCGGTACAGTGCCGTGGACACGTACGGCACCGCCCACAACAGGCAGCCTCCACCGTTTCGGCGGTGGTTTAGCGCTCCGACCTCCGCCTGCCGATTTAGCAGCCGAGGGCCCAGCCGGGCCTCTCTTGCGTTTGGCCCCGCCGCCGCGCTGTCGGCGTCCTGCAGTGGACGTGCCACCGACGACAAATGCGCCTCCGCCGCGCACCCCCGGCTCGGACCTGGGCGCGGACGATCTCCCACCGCGCTTCGTGGGTGTTGCCGCTGGGCCAGTCGAGGTGAGGGACGAACCGGACGACTCCGAAGAGGACTCCGATGAGCCGGAGCTGGAGGACTCGTGCCCCGCACCACCGCCGGCTGCCTGTGACTCCAACCCGCCGGCGTTAGGCGGGGTGTCCAGCCCCTTGACCAGATCCTTGATGGTGACGGACTCCTTGGTGAACATGGCCTCCGGCCAGAGGTCAGGAAGCGGGACCTCCAACACAGAGCCAACAAAGTCCCCACTATCCGCAACAGGCAATAGAAGGGGTCCCACCACCTCCGGATCGGTGTACCTGGTGGCGTACTCAAGCGCCGTTTGGAGGCGCCGCCACCGTCCCCACCACAGGAGGAACCGAAGGTGGGGACCCCTGTGGTAGCACGCCGCACAGCCGCCTCTCCGGAACGCGTGCCATCGCAAATGGCTCCACCTCGAGTTCCGCAGCATGTCCTTGACGGCCTCCTCCAGTCCCGACGCTCCCCGCTCCGCGAACGGTTGGGCCGGGTCCGCGGAAGCATCCACCATAGCCAAGAGATAAGCAGCCCAGCCAGCCGCCCAGCGGCACAGAGGACGCTTTTCCCCCGACACCCCTCCCACTTTGGTGGTCGTGAAGGAAGCCACTCCGTACGTGCGCAGATCCTGGGGCGCGATAGTGGCTGCCTCAGATACTCGTAGCCAGAGCACGTAGCTGAGACAACCGAGCCCCAGCGCAATGCGTTGCTCCCGAGTATGTGCTGCTTGGGCCAGGTAGGACAGTGCGGGGGGACTGAAGTAGGGCTGACGCCCCGAGGACAGCCCCCCTTTCGCCAATCTCCAGTGGATGGGCAGGACAGTGGGCGGCATGATGCCAAGGTCTTCCGCCCCTCGTACCGCCGACACCACGTTGCGGAGTGTCGACCGGGCCACTCCGGCCGACACTTTGGCTGATAGGTACTCCGAAAGGCACGTAGACGGTCCAGTAGGCAACGAACGTTCGTCCTCGAAATCCGCGACCGCGAACAAGGACCCCTGATAGCGTCGGGCGGTTCCAGACGCCCAGCTGCGCACGGCCACCGTCGCTGGGTCGTCCGGGCAAACACCGGAACGGGCTGCCGCCCACGCCAATGCTGCCACACGAAAGCGCCCCGCAGCCATGGTCGCCGGCACTCCGACGATGCTCCCGACGCTCTCCGCGGGCTTGAGTCCTTGGGAACCTGGCGCCCAACCCCAGGTCCCCGTTCCTGGGACTCACGACCAATTCGGGCACTGGAAGTGCCAGTGCTTGGCCGCGTCTTCGCTCAGACCCAATCCCAGGCAGCGCTTGCAGGGCTGCGACGCCACGGCCGTCTCGGGTACCCAACGGCCTTTGGCTGTCCGCCAGTGCAATACCCCACCCCTGGTGGCGAACTTAATACCCTTGTATGTAAAATTGTCCCCACCTTGGTTCCGGGCGCCCTGCCAATCGAGGCCGTCCAGCGGGTTGGTCGCTTGGGAAGCGGAGAGGGCGGCCGGATCGGCGTACTTTTCGGTGTAGGCCCTCTGGGACTCGGTCAACACCGACCACATCCGATACGCCAGCCTGTCCCCGGGGTCGCCGTCCCCGCCAACCCTGCCAACTGGCCGGGCGATAGGCCTTCCCACCGTCTTGACGTACTCGCCCAAGGCGTCCCCACTCTGCCGCATCCAAGACGCCAACTTCGGCTTACTCATCAGCTCCGCGACCGCTGCAGCCGTCAATTCCGGTACCCCCGACTTGTCGTTGACACTGAGTTCCTCCAGCTTCGTCTGTAACGTGGCCAGGGCGGCCTGTTGTTGGGCCAGCAGTGCCCGCATCTGGTCCGGCGACATGTTGGCCAGATCCTGGCCATCGGAACTAGGGCCGCCACCAGAATTGGCGGACGTCTTGGCCGGCGAGGAGGTAAAGGTAAACATGGTGCACACAAATAAAAATTTCGCAGAACTGCAGCAGAGGACAGATGGGGTGGTGAACTACTGTCCGCCCAGAAAAACAGGGGCAGACAGGAGTCCCCCACAAGCACAAGGAGCGCATTGACGAACCGCGGCATCCATAGCGCCTACCGAAGGGGTTGCAGCGGATCGTCAAAGGGGTGACGTCAAGAGGCCCCCGCTTGGTGAAGGCGCGGCCATAAGGGAGCGCGAGGGCGAATGAAAAGCACCTGCGTACGTTGGCGTGTATCTACTCTCTGCCGAGCGCAGTGTCACCGCCACCGTCCAAAATCAAGGACACGCATAGGCGCACATAATGACAACTCCAAAAGTGCGGAAACAACCCCTATCGTTGTTTGGCCATACAACGGCGCTGGTTGTCACCCTCCAGAATCACTCGAGCACTCTCAATAGTACGGTGAGTAGCATGGCGGCGGAGCCGCGGCACAATTTGTCCCATTTGTCCAACAGGGCGCCACTAGACGCGGTCACGAATTGTCCTTTGTGACCCGAGGGCACGCCTGACGCCCGGTTTCATGTTAGGATTAGGCACCCTGTACCCCTGCCCTTCCTTCCGGTGTCACTGACATCCATGCTCAACCCCTCGCTGTTGCTCGTTGTTGCTCATCCCAATCTTGTGTCATTGACATTTGTGCTAAGTAGCTCCTCGCCGCGGTTTTAACTCGGCCTTCGGTCTTCTTTGTCTTTTTTGTGCTCTAGTAGCACACTGGGATGCCTACGGGCGTGGCAGTTCCCACTTCATTTGCTGCTATCAGAGTCAGCTTATCCTCACTACCTGTCATGTCCGCTACCAAATTGCCTTGTGGGACAATTGTAGCACTGGACAGCCATGATCCTTGATTCCGAGAGATTTCTCGAGTGCCAGAAGATTGCACACATTGAATATCTTCCCCTCAACATCGACTTCCTGCCTCGGTAATGCTTTCTCTGTGCATGGCACACCACTGCTTTAACTCACCCGTTAGTCCTTCTTGTCTTTCTTGTGCAATCTGCAATGCCAGGTAGAATGGTGTGTGCAGTCCGCTCCAAAGCACCTCACGCTTGTGCAAAGCAGAATACCAACAAAATAGAACACCATAAAAGCAGGGACTTCCCGTTTGGAGAGTTCTGCACACCCCATTCTACGTATCATAGCCAACGCTATTGCTTTGGGTGAAATGAATAGGCGTCACACACACACACACACACACACACACACGTTGAGAACCGCGAGACAAGAACGAAGCAAGAAAGGCGGTGGAAAGAAAAATCCTCAGGGACAGCAGAGCTGTCCTAGACGTCTTTCGGTCTGGTTAGAATAACAGTGATGGAAGCATTTCAGTGCCAGGCAAAGCAAATGAACCTCTCCCTTCCCCAGACCACAAAATCCGCCCGCGGAAGAGCTCGTGAACTACCAATGCCACGGCCTAGATTTATCGTGTGCTGGGTGCAGCCACCCCGCCACACACACACACACACACACACACACACACACACACACACACACACACACACACACACACACACACACACACACACACAAACATCGGTGTGGACAGGAATCTCTACAAAACACAGAGACAAATGGGCGCTGCGGGGTGCAGAGTGAATGTGTGGCGGTTAAGAGGCAAGGGATGGCGGCATGGGCATGCAACACTGTCTTGCCATCACGCTAATCAGTGATGCGTCGACATGCATCGCCACGCTCTGGGTTCCAATGACCTGCGCGGAGCAGGCTCCCCTGTGGGGCGGATGGAAACCACACTGGTCCCACAGGAGGAAACATGCCTGTGCTATCCAATTTCTTTTTTTTTGCCAGTCCTGAGTTTGGCCCCTATCATCGTATTGTCGTATCATCGCATTAGGGAGCGGAGTCATTCCTCTTGAACTACAGTATGAGGAGAAAAGAGGATATGAATCAGCCGTTGGAAGGGGGCACAGACTCGTAATAGGGTAGAGGTTTTGGCCATCAGGGCCAGCAAAGGAATGTCAGAGTGTATTCCAACTGGCAGCCTGTGTGTGTCTGTGTGTGTGCCAATTTTGCCAAAAAAAATGTGAAACAGGGACAGTCCTATGACACCTACGCTTCTGGAGCTGGTGGTGCCTGTTGATGTCCCTCAACTTTGTTGTCCTTTCCTAAACCTTTTCCCTCCATTCCTCCCTTCTCCCTTTGCTAAAGGTTTTCCCCCTGCGAGCAATTTATTGCAGTTGCAGCGCAGAAGAAATGAAACAAGAACAGATTCAGAATTTCAACGGATAGCACAACCATCAGGTATGCCTTCCGGCCGGGCCAGGAATAAAGTGTATTTCCTGCTTCGATACTCTACATCTACAAATATACCCGCATCCTGCTTCGATACTCTACATCTACAAATATACCCCCATCCTGCTTCCATACTCTACATCTACAAATATAGCCCCCCCCCCCCCCCCCTTGCGCAAGCACGGCCGCGGTCCCAAAAGTCCAGGCAAAACAGCGGTGCAACGCCCACCCCATGCTTAGACAAGCCCATGCTTGCACGCAACACACACAACAGCAAAGCACAGTATGTGACATGAGAATGTGAGCCATGGCCGAAAATCACATCAAAACAAGCGGCGTGGGGTTGTAATGTGTGGTACAATGTCTTTATGAACAGAACGTACAATCACAGACATCAATGAGCCCCCCTTTCCCTCTACAAGTGCGTCACAAACGACCAATCCTGCGTTCAGGACCACCAAAAATCCTGAAAACAGCGGTTCAACGCCCACTCCGGTGCTTGGACAAGCCCATGCTTGCGCAAGGAGGGGGGGGGGGGTTGGCACAAGGCCTCGGTATTGGGTATTGGGGCCATAAAGCAACGGATATAGAGCTCACATATGCCCCCGTGTCACAGGCATATGGTCATCGCCACAAACTTCAGTTCAATGTTTGACCTTCTGCTTTGCAGTACCCCTCAAACGTGGGCCAAATGTTGCCTTGAGCTCACCGCAGTCAGCGGTTATCGAATGTTTCTTGGCCCGTTTGGGTAAAGCCTACACCCCCCATTGGATCGGTTAGACCTGCATCCCAGAAGAAGAAAAGCAACGGCTCCACGGCAGGCCAACCGGGCCTCAGTATTAGGTATTAGGGGGGGGGGGGGGGGATACTTGGAATTCATTCTCTCCTCACAAAAGTTCTGATGGTTGTGCATACCTCTGCTGGGAATTTGAGGACTTCTGTGAACCACCCCAGACAGATTAGCAACTGAAACCGTTATGGAAGGGAGGTTCTGCTGTACCTCTGTTCTGCCTGCCCCTGAGTGTGTTATTTCAAAGTGATGCACAAAAATGTGGGTGCATGCGGCCAAGCACAGCATAGCCTGCGCAGCAACGTGCATCCATCTGTACTGGCGCACATACATATGCTTGTGCATGGCTGTTGCAAGATTGTTAACCCCCCCCCCCCCGGAGAGCAACACTAATGTTCCAAAATCTGACGGAAGCAACACCTCTTGTTGCTCTGACAAGGGCATTGTTTGTGTGCGCCGTGAAGCAGCGATCGTTGCGTCATGAATGCACTAGTCGTCAGGTCATTCCCCGATCTCCACCTCCAAAGGACAAGAAAGGGGGTGAAAGTGGGTAGCAGGGCAGCAATCAATATCCCTAAAATATCATCCCCAGCCTCAAATCACCAGAAAAACATGATCTTCATGGATCACCAGAAAATGGAAAATGGTTTACAGCGCTATGCAGGGTAGCACAGGAGTAGCAGACTTGTGTGCCCCATGTGCAACCAGGGCATGACTGCAGAGCCCTGCACCATTCCGTTCTGTGCCACAGTTGTGACCCGATGCCTTTACGGCTGTGCACAGTCCTGCACAATGATGCCCAATCACGGGGGGGGGGGGTGACTACAACCGGTCCTGATGCAACCCACCCCCCAGCTATCTGTCAAAACTTGGGGGGATCAATGATCGGTAACGATCGACTGAATGTCCCCGCCATAGACACTTTCAGCCACTAGTTCGGTGGTTCTCGCACAGCAGTTTGTGTTCCCTTCTTGGTTGGGGTGCTCCACTATCAAAACTTGGGGGGGGGGGTCGCATACAAGAACCGGGCCTGCCCGCTCCCCCATGGCCCAATCATCCTTGCACAGCCCTGCACACGGTCCACAGCAAACCACTACACTTCCATGCACAACTCTTCAGCCCTGAAGCCTGCCCGACTTTATTTCAGAGGAAGCGATTCGAAATGTCCGGCCAAAACACAGGGCCAGGGCCGTGGCAGAACACAATGACCCACAACAACATTTTAGCGTTGACCAAATGATAGCCCCCCCCCCCCCAGAAACCACACAGCCCCAATGGAATAACCCACTACACCAGAGGGCAGAGGGTGAAGATACACAGCACATACTTTGGCCCCCGAGGCATGCACACGCCAGACCTTGCAGTGCTGGTGCGCGTGCATATCGAATATGAACGCGTTGGGGCCCAGAAGGTGAGTGACCAGCAACCATGGCCGGAACCTTGCGGCCCAGGCTCTAGGAATTGTATCAAACAACGTCAAATTTTGAATAAATGATGCATCTGAACGCAACATGGAAGGGCACATATGCTACCGTACAAAACGCAGAAACAGATGCAAATGACTCCATCCGAATTGGTGCGAGTCCTGACACTGTGTGGGGAAAATGTGCAAGTGACGGAGTTCATATATACATACATATGTATGTAAGCTAGGCCGGGGGGGGGGGGGTTCACACTTGGAACATGGCAGAATGTTTTCGCAGTGTGCAAAGCGAAAGGTTCTGCGTCTGATCGTGCGTGGTACATGACAGGGTATGGGCTGCAAAAGATGGTGGGAGACCGAAGTGGCAAAAGCCCAAAGGCTCTTGCAGGAGAGTCTACCACCCCTGCTGGCAGTACCGAAACTAACATACTGACAGTACAACGACAGACCAATGTGGCTGGTCTGTAGCTTTTGGGACACTGGCCGCAGATGCTAATGCGTGGGTTGTGTCACACAGGACACGCATGAGTGCGACTACAGGTGAGGTTAGGTCACATGCCTGAGTTTGGCACACGCACGCACGCACGCACGCACGCACGCACGCACGCACGCACGCACACACACACACACACACACACACACACACACACACACACACACGCACGCACGCACACACACACACACACACACACACACACACACACACACACACACACACACACACGCACGCACGCACGCACGCACGCACGCACACACACACGCACGCACGCACGGTCGCACGCACGCACACACACACACGCACACGCGCACGCACACACACACACGCGCGCGCACACACACAAACACACACGCACACACAAATACACACACACACACACACACACACACTTAGTGTTGGGACCAGCAGGACCAACAGATGGCCAGTGCGAACACAAATGTAGCGTGTGCACGAATAGGCACTGCAGGTAGTGTTCTGGATCCTCCTCAGAGGAGCAAAAATGTTGGCGCTCAGACGAGCGGGAGACTGAAAGAGCAATGGTCGCACACTCATGCTCACACATTCACACCTACACAACAGAGAAGCAGAAACAGACAACAACATTGCAGTTGACCGGTGCCAAGGACTCCCTCCAACTTGGGTTCGCCATAGTCATCCCTCTCCAATGGCGAGCACGTTGGTGTGACGTCTCATTGACATCGCCACCTTCACGGAGGGGTACGCCACTGCACCAGATGACGAGGACAAGTGTTGGTTTGCCGGAGAGAGACCCGGAAGGAGCCGCCTCCGACATGAAGAGGCGGGGCCCGCAAGTGTTGGCGCACAAAGCAACAAACAGCTGGTGGACGACGCTTTTGTAACTGAAAGTAACCGTCCACGTCCTGTTCAGATGGTGCTCATCAGAAAGCTCCAGCGCACGGTGATGACGCAGCGGCCGGTGGCGGTCATCGGCGCAAAACGTGGGAGGCCCTGCGCCCCTCCACGGGCCATTCAAACGCACAAAACAGCACAAGACGCTCGTGCACGCACTCACACCCAAGGATACGCACAGCAGGAGCACGACTCTCATCCCCAGGGACGACCAATGGCTGGCCATGGGTGTCACCACCCAGGCGCAGCGTGGCGCAGGTGGAGGCGGCGCTAGTACAACAGCCGGGCAAAACTGTGGCCCGACGAATGCCCCGATGCAAACATGGCTGGGCATTGTGTGTGCCCGGCGTCCGTAGATCCGCAGAAGAATGTCTGAAGATACATCTGCGGGCACACACTACTTGCGCTTCATAGAACGCAACGAGGCCCCAGAGTTGGGTGAGCCTTGCTGGTCTCGGATGTCCTCCAAGAGGGACTGGGCCGGCAGATCAGAATGTTGGCGCGCTGCAAAGTACTCCGCCGCTTTCCCAAGCCGTCCAGCCTCGAAGTCGTCGATTGCCTCCGTCCAGGACTGCATGCTCTCCTCTTCCAGCGGGTCCTCCAAGATCTGATACACCGTGACCGGCTGCTTCTTGCCCACCAACAGTACGCTGCCCATGGGACGCAGATAGTTTGTGAGGTCGCAGCCCGACAGCTCCCGGTACACCGCCGCCGACGCCAGGCAATTCGTGCCGAACTGCTTGTTCAGGGGCTCCAGCCGGGCCCCCGTGTTCACCACGTCCCCGACGGCGGTGTAGTCCCAGCGGTTGGTGGCCCCGAAGTTCCCGACGAGGGCCGCGCCCCAGTGCAGCCCCATGCGGAAGCCAATGGGGGTGCCGTCGCCGGTGGTATGCGGGTTCTCGCGGAGCCACCGCAGCGTCCGCAGCACGGCCTCCGTGCCCTTCACGCACGGCGACGAGAGCACGAGCGGGGCCCCCCAGAACGCCATGATGCAGTCGCCAATGAACTTGTCGATGGTGCCCTGGAAGTCCCAGATGATGGAGACGCAGGCGTCGAAGATGCCGGAGCAGATGGTGACCATGTCCTGGGGGGCCATGGACTCGCACATGGTCGTGAAGTTCTGCATGTCCATGAACAGGACCGCGATGCTCTTCTCCTGCATGCCCAGCTTGGGCTCGATGGTGCCCGTGAGGATGGACTCCACGACCGCCCGGGGCACGTACTTCCCGAACGCGTCCATGGCGCCCACGAGGCCGTCGTACGAGGCCTGCTGGCGGTGGAACTCGGAGAAGACGCTCCGCTCCCCGCAGCTCTGCCGCGCCACGTGGATGTCGTACCGGCTCAGCGCGACCATCCCGGTCGCGAGCTTGCGGCTGCGGCTCGAAATGTACATGGTCCCGATCCAGGCGATGAACACGATGCAGAGCGTCATGACGGTCACGAAGACGGCGGCGAAATTGCGGGCGGAGTCCACGATGGCGAAGGTGTTCTCTCTGGGGCTGAGGAGCAAGGCGCACCACTCCAGCGGGTACACAGACGCGTGCGCGGCTTTGATGACCCCCGTCGACAACAGGTAGTCGCGCGATCCCGAGAAGTCCAGCGTGGCCTTCGTGCAAAGCGTGCCGTGCTCGGCCTTCAGCAGCCGGGCGGCCTTCTCGAGATCGGCATCCCCGATGTCCTCGATGTGGAAGCGCTTGTTCTTGTTGTAGTCCCCGTGCGTGGCCGCCACGACCATGCCGTCGGGCTCGTACAGCGCCAGCAGGCCCCCCGCGGTCGTCGGCTCCTGCTCGACGATCTCCGCGAGGAA
The DNA here is from genome assembly GCA_964036045.1 of Eutreptiella sp. 'Long Island Sound 2002'. Taxonomy (NCBI): domain Eukaryota; phylum Euglenozoa; class Euglenophyceae; order Eutreptiales; family Eutreptiaceae; genus Eutreptiella; species Eutreptiella sp. 'Long Island Sound 2002'. The sequence goes on along the minus strand of OZ038399.1, from coordinate 21,679,385 downwards.
CGACCGCAGGTAGAACGTCGTGGTCGCCACGGACGTCCGGCCGATCATGCGGCCGCCGGCCCCGTGCAGCCCCACGCTGGCCTTCAGCAGGTCCCCGAGGTTGGCCTTGGGGTTCGAGATGGCCTCCCACGTGAAGGGCTGTTGGGGGGTGGTCATGTTCGTGGGGTACTTGAAGCCCACCTGGACCCGGTTCAGCACCGGGGCGTCCCTCAGTTTGATGCCGGAAAGCCCGTGGGTCTCCGGGTGGTACAGCTCATGCCGGCGGGAGGTGCAGTTCTGGAGGTCCACGAAGAGGGTGTTGTTCGGGCCTTTGTTGACGGACCAGATCCGGATGCACCCGTCCGGGGACTCCGTCACCAGCGGCACCGCGAAAATGTTCGCCTCCGCCATGAGCAGCGGGTAGGCAAAGGTGGTCCACTGGGGGCCGGAGGCCAGCGCGTCCACCGGCTGCTCCCCCGTCATCTGCCACCGGAGGTGCTCCTGCATGATGCGGGAGTGCATGCCGTCCCACAGCTTGTGGACGACCTGCGAGACCCGACTGATGGACTGCTCCCGCACCGCGACCGAGAGGGGGTCGATGGAGGCGCTCAGCCGGAAGAAGGGGACGATGAAGGACAGCAGGCCCACCATGATGATGAACAGGCCCGACACGAGGGTGACAGTGACCCCCAGGGGCAGGCCGCGGAAGCCCCCCTCGGGCTCCTGGGGCACCGCTTGTGGGCCGTGGGGTGGGCTGCTGCAGGACGCCTGCTGGTGGCCGAGCACGGCGATGCTGCTGGTGCGGAGGGGCGCGGAGGCCGAGGGCCGGGCCCGGGAGGCAGACGGGATGGCCCGCCCTGTCGTCGGAACCAACTGGACAGTGGAGGACCGGCTGGAGAGAGGTGACTCAGGGATGTTGAGAGGTGACTCAGGGACATGGTCGTCAGGACTGCCGTCCTCAGCAGCAATCATATTCCTAAAAAAGAAGAACGGGGTCGGGAAAAGGTAGACACTCAGAGAGCGCACGTTGCTGCGGGGCACCTGCGTGTTGTGCGCGGGCTCCGCATGCATGGGCTTGAACACAGCCCAAGGACACCCCCATGTACCGAAATCAAGTCGATGGTCATGGCACCGGCTCAGAAATCCCAACATCAGCGGGAACAAAGAGCCGTTTCCGGCGCCTCCTTAACAGCAGCACGTCGCTCAAAGAGCCTCCCTTGTGTGCAACACTCACGGCATTCTTCATACTTGAGCACGGACCCTGCAGTCATCTTACCGCCGTAGCAGCCATCCTCTGCGTCAGGCTGTGTCTCCGCCGGGGAGGGGACATGAAAAGAAAAGTCAGCATTACCAAATTTCGCCTTCTTATCGTCAAAAAGGGGAATCTTGCAAAACGTTGGACCTTTTCGGACATTCAATCCGAAAAGCGAAATCTTCTAACAACTCGGCACCACTGGGGGATCGGGGAGGGGTCCAACACCACCCACCCACCCACCCCCTGGACCCCCCCCCCCCCCCCAAAAGATTGGGCCAAATTTTCTTCCGGGCCTTCGGCGGATCAAGAATTTTCTGTGGCACCTTTGGCGCCAATTAGATTAGACCAAAAAGTTTATTTGGCGCCTCTGGACCCACACACCCACCCCCCTGGACCCCCCCCCCTTTTAAAAGGAGCCCTGCTCACGGTTCTTGGTTGCCTGTCTCTTTCTATCCTTCCAACGAAATATGTGCTTTTTCTTCCACACTTTCCATTGGGGTGGAGTGCTTTGTAGAAGAGGTTGCCTCAAAGCAGGAGAAGGAGGATGGGTTGAAGGAGCTATTGGGGGTGGCAGGTGCTGAGGCCTTCTCAAGGGGTGTTGTGGTTGGGGGGCCCATGGCTTCCTCCACAGCACCTTCGTCTGCTTCCCTCTCCAGCTGTCCTTTTCCCGGGGTTTTTTGGTTGTCCAGTTAACTACCATTCCCCTCTCCAAGAGTGGTACACACCTGGGGCTGGAAGGGGGGGGGGGGGCAGTCTGCATACTTTGCCTCAAAATGGTGTGCCATACCATACAACCACATTGTGTCGTGGTACAAGATGCAATGCATGGGCTAATTTGTACAAGGTTATGTGTCAATGGATTTGCCATCACACCCCATCGCACATTCGCGGGTTCCAACGAATGGAGTGCAAACCAAAGTGGCTCCATAACCCCTACCTTCTGAGGTTCCCCAAAGTAAGGGGTAATCAAAATGGCTACACAATCCCTTCCGTCTTGGGGCCCCAGAGCAGGGAGCAAACAAAGCGGTTGCACTGGCCGGTATTTACTATTTGGGAAATCACCTTACACCTGTTAATCGTCCACGGTACCCGTCACAACGTTGGAGGGGAGATTTCAAGGCGGGGCAAGGTGCCGTTTTCGTGAATTGGCTGTTGACAGTGGTTTCTTTTTATTGTAGGTCTTGCTGTTTTTGGGTGGTTTTCCTTCACAAGCTGAGTCCAATACTGAACCTCTCAGTTACCACCCCAGTTAATCCTCTTTGTGGTCAGTCTCACTTGACCTTGCTTATGGTTTGGTATCAGGATTTAGGCTTTGGAGGCCAGATCTCAAACATCGCTCTTGGTCAAAGGGTCAAAGGGTTGAAGGGCATGCCACGGTGCCATCTCGCCCTCCTGAAGGGGGCTGCCTAAGAGACAGGGACAAGGGGCTGAAATTGCTGAGACAGAATGGGGTTTCGTTCTGGGCTGTACAGCTACTGGGGACACCAGGGACTTGAAAGGAGATTGCTGTGGCTGATGGATCGAACCAAGGACAGCGTGACAGCCAGCGCACCTGCTGCTGCCTGGTGGACATATGGGTGCGGGGTATGCCAAGTGATGTGTGCTGGCATGAATGCGTACAAACCATGTCATGCACTGCACATATGGGGCAGGTCCAGCCAGGGCAGGAGCTGGGACCTGCATACCAAGGGGGCGTTTTCGCACAGCGCGCGCACAGCGCGGGCACAGCGCCAATTATTACGGTGATTATCCAGGTAACAACCCTGAAAACCACGCACCTGCAGAATCATGCACAATCAATTCAAAACTCACAAATTCGAACATCTGATGCTTGCCATGGGTCCCAGGGACCTAAATTCTGCCCCCTATAGCCCCATCCACTGCAGCAGCCATTCAATGACGTCCTTTCAATCTTCTGAACTTACCGAACTCCCGGTGGTGGAGAACAGCCAACTTTTCGCACAGCGCGCGCACAGCGCGTGCACAGCGCACGGTACGCCCCCCAAAAGCCAACAGGACTTGCACCATAGGGCTTGAGGACAGCACGATTGGCGTGCAATGCCCCATTGCATGCAGGAGTCAGAATGTACGTGTGTGTGTTATTATCGTTTGCCAATGGTCTATTGCTGTGTGCGCCAACCTGTGCCCCATGAGGGCCAATTAACTGGTTTAAAATGGGCCTCTTCCTGCAGACAGGCCCCTGCGGTATCTGTACGAATCGCGAACGTGCTACGCACCACCAAACTCGCTGCTGCACGGCACGACATGCCACCCCGTGAGCCAACCCTCCCTCCCTTGGGCACAACTGACTGCTGGGTGCCGGAACCAGCTACACTGCAATTTGCACAATAGTTCGGGTATTGCTGCAAAACGACACATTGAGGGTGTATGTATGGTCTACGTTTTTGTCCGCTGGATGTAGGAAAAGGTCTCAGGATTAAGTCCTTCCTATCAGGAAAATTCTTGCGAAAGGGTTCAAATTTTCGGGACTTCAGGAGTTTGTCCTTCCAAAAGAAGCCCTGGCCGTGAGTGCATAGCTCCTCTAGTGAGGGGGGACTCCGAAGGTAACTGTCACCCCCTTTCTTTGCCCTTTTGCCATTGGTGTTAGAAAGTGATCCCAGTCACACCAAATCTTAGTTCTTCCCCTGGAAAGTGTTTGTGGTTACCCCAGGTCTTAGGTCCATCCTGCGTCGAGGATAAACACCCTAGAAAACACCCTAGATTTGCGTGTGTGACCTTTTCCGGGCCCCCAAAGTGGTGAGTGGACAAAATGGCTGCATAAACCTTGCCATCTCAGCGTGGAAAGAGTGGGGAGGATTGGAAAGAATAGGGAGGCTGTACAACTCCTGCCTTCTCAGGGTCCCCAGAGCAGGGAGAAATCAATTTGACTACGTAACCCTGAACATCTCTGGGTCCCAGAGCGGGAAGGAATCAAAGTGGCCAATTCGTTTCCTGCCCATTTGGGGATCCCGAGACAGCAAGTGTTATGTAGCCACTTTGGTTTCTCACCACATTGGGGACCCTGAGGCAGCCAGGGCGATGCATGCATAAACCCCACCTTCCTGAGACTTCTTCTGGGGGGTCACCAAAATGGGGAGGAAACAAAGCGCCTACATCACCCTCACCATCTCAAGTTCCCCAAAATGGAGAGAAATCAAACCGGCTGCTTAACCCCTGCTGTCTCGGGTCCGTGGAGCACGGAGCGAACAAAGTGGCTATGTCACCCCTGCCTTCTGCCTTCTGCCTTCTGGGGTCCCACAAATGGGGAGGAATCAAACTGGCCGCACAAACCCGGTGTCTTGGGCTCTCCAAACTGAAGGGCCTTTGGCATTTCTGGCCTCAAACCCAAGCCTGGCTGAGCTTTGTGACCTTTGGTGGGTCGCTGTGGCCAGAGGCCCATTTTGTTCAAGTGAAAGCATGGAATCAGCTTCCTCGAGGACATTTACACATGGTGCTCGCTATTTGGGCCTTGCATCTGAACCAACCCCAGAACCACCAACCCATGGGGGCTCGTTTCATTTGTTGTAACCCTGAGTGAAAGATGGGTTACACCATACACGAGCAATCAGTATTGAACTGCAACAAAAAAGCTTTTGTGACTGCCATGGATCTTGACGGTGATCTGTGAGTTGGATGGAGCCTTGGGAACTTTGGGAAGGAGCTGTGAGTGTGACAGAGGGATACGAAGAAATGCAATGCGGAATTTGGACGACTTCATCCAATATTGTGCTGTGGAGATCGCCCTTGCCAGATGTGTTTGCCAAAATTAGCTTTTGGACGCGCCACCCATGTTCGTTCGTAGGTTTCTTTTTCTTTGCCCTGTGCTAAATTCCAATCATACCGACAGCGATTTTGGGTTGTGTCAATTCAGAATTCACTTCCTTCAGTCTGGGGAGCTTTGTGCAGGGCGTTGGCATGCATTTCCAGCAACAAGGCAGCGAGATTCCAGGAGTTGCGCATGAGACACCTGGTTGGGCATCCAACAACCTCCAGCCACCTCGAGCCTGTTCGACATAGTTCAAGGTGGTTCGATGTATTACCTCGAACCACATTGAACTACCTGGAACTTGGTATATACAACACGTAGGATAAATATGGAACTGGTTGCCCACCAGCAAGTAGTTGGCTGCAATGGAATGATAGAAGAGGCCCGAGGTAACCATATTGATGATTAGGATCACGTCTACAGATTCTGGCCTTGCTCGAGGTTGTTCAAGGTACAATCTCGAACAACCTCAAACAAATTGAGAAGGCATTCAGCAAGGGAAGGATTTCATGTTCATATGATGGGGTACTGCAACGGCAGGAAAAGGGGGTCACCATCAGACACCCGTGGTAGGAACATCTCATCGTGCACGGCCTGGCCTGGAAAACGGGGCAAATGCGTTGCCAAACCCTTCACATCGAACAACACTGAACTCTCCGTGACAGGTACCCTTTGAGAAGCCATTGTTGTGCGGGGGGAGTTGTGGCCGCTGCTGTTGTTGTTGTTGTGCTGCGGGGAGGCCAGCAAGATGCCCAGGGTTCAATTTATCACGAAACAGTATTTGTCTTGAGACCACCGATTTTCGCCAAAGGGGGAATCTTTGCACTGCGTGCGCACTGCGCGCTACTTTCAGACTATGTTCCCCCCAGAGAGCCCCCAAGCACACCCCTTGGAAACGCCCTTAGAATTAGGTGACCCAAACTGCCCCAAGTAGGTAGGTAGGTAGGTAGGTGCACTCAGTCGTGGAGAGGCGCCCCATGGTTCCCCGTGGCATCGCCCTTATGACGGTACAGGAAGAGGCTCTGCGCTTGAAGAGGGGAGGCCCGATGATGCCCCTAGGGGCCCCTAGTATCTCAAAGTATGGGTCTCTAGTACGGCCAGATGCCCAATTAGTTGCACTGCGCGCGCACTGCGCTTAAGGCGCCCCCAAAGCGACAGGGAAAGCATCGGGTTTCATTGGGTTTTGGAACAACATCAAAGTCGTTCCAAGTACAACGAACCTGATGTCATTCTGACCCGAAAGGATTCGGAGGGTGGCGCGGGGTTGTGGAGGACCGCACCCCGGACACCGCCAACACGCGGCTCCCGGCAGGCGCCCCTCGGTCGGTGAGCCAGCACGCGGTGAACAGGATTGCGGCGGGACAAGACCACCGACAGGCGCACCCCACCGCCCGGCAGGTCTTCCGCACCGCGGCCCAGAGCAGCCCTGAACCCAAACCCATTTGCTGTTCTCAAGGCTGACGGCCACATCCCGGGGGATCACGGGTCCAAAAGCCAGACACAAAGCGGCGCCTTGAAAAATTGTCACACAACTCTCGAGGCCTAGGCCCCCCCCGCGCAATGACCAGTTACCTTTTCAAGCGGGGGCTGGTCGTGAGACAGTGTTTTACGGTCAGAAAGCGCCGTTTGACCAGGGGAGGGCCGTGCTTTCAATGGTGGCGTCAAGAAAAGCGCAGTTTCACACGCGGGTGGTCGTTGCGCAGGGGGGGATGGGGTGGCCGCAATTGGTCAGGTGTGGACCCGCCGCTGTCGCTCCAGCCGCGCCTGCCCCACGGCCTTCATCGCCATCTCAGTTCTTTGTGTGCTCACTCGGCCATTGGCCTAGTTCGTGGCCCCCAAGGGTCCAAGTCCCTACCTCCCCGGCCGGGGTCAGGGCTGTGGGCTCAAGGGTCGTGGGCTTTACCGCCTGGTCACACGTTGCACTGGAGACTGGGTCTGGGTCGTGGCGTATATTCTGTGTTCCGTGTTTGGGGTCGCCTGTACTTCGGGGCGTGCTCGCTTGCACTTGCGCAGGGGGAGGGGGGGGGGTGGCGCCATGACGGCTGAGGGGGATCAATGGTTGGCTCTGGTCGACTGAAGGTCCCCCCCCCACAGACAATCTCACGCCTTAGTCCAGAGCGTGTGCCGCAGCCACATCCTCATGTCTCGCCTTCTTTGTTGGGGTGCCCACCATCGATCAACATCAGAAACGATGCCACCGACGCAGGCCGAGGGGTTTGGGGGGCGGGCTGAGAGGGGGCCGTTCGAGACGGACCCCGCGACCCGGCAGCCCCGCCGGAACGAAACCCGCCAGCCCGACCGGACCACCGCAGAGAGGCCCGCGCACGGGCGACCCCCAAGGGCCAGTCGGGCGAACAGGAAGCAACCCGCGAGCCATACAAATCCGGCGGGGCCTGGATGACCCAGGCCCTCAGACCTTTTTTTTTTTAACTCGTGACCGAAGTTCCACCAAGTGTCCATTGAGAGTACACGTAGCAGGTCATGGGTCAGTGACAGGGCCAACTTTGACTATGGGTTTGGTATGACCTACCCTTCCCAAGACGGCTGCGGCGGGGTGACCCAGGCCCTCAGACAGGCCCGGTGCTGGTGTTGCCTTGCGCGTACAGCCAGCCGTCCACGTACAGATAGTCGATGCCGCGGTGCGCGGCAAACGCCTCCAACGCCACCTCCAGAGTGCCGACGAGGGGCCGCAGGAACCCCACGTGGTACAGCACCCCGAGCCGCACCCGCGCGCGCACCGCCGCCAGCACCTCCGCCAGCCACGGGTCCTGCGCCGGCGCGACCGTCTGCACTCGGGGCCGGCACCGCGCGCACGTCAGGTTGGGGTACTGCCGCCGCACGTGCGCCCGGACGGTGGCGCTGAGGGTCCCGGCCGGCGAGCGAATGCAGGTCGTCGAGGGTGTGTGCCCCGCGGGGCCGCTGTCGTCGGGAGGAGTGCTCCGGGTGGGGGGCATGTGGTGGTCGGTGTCGGCGGTCCCGGCGGTGCTGCGGTTAGAATTCGGGTCCGGCTGCGGCTCGGCCATCGGCGTTGGCTCGAAGCCCAGGCCCCAGTCGCCCCAGTCCTCCAGAAGGTCGCAGGCGTCCCGCTCGGTCATGAGCAGCGGCAGCGGCGTGAACCAGCAGCCGCCCCCGTCCACCGCCTGAAGCGTCGCCACGTGGCGCGGGACCGCCGCGCTGGCGAGCACCGCGCGGTGCCCCAGGGAGTGCCCCGAGATCTCCGCACAGCCCCGCACCACCGCGACGGTCGCACCGTCCGCCAACAGCCTCCCCACGTCTTCCGCGCGCGCGTATTCCGCCGGACGCGGGTGCGGGGGGCTGGTGCGGGTGCCGGGGTCGGCGACGGAACAAGGCGACCCCAGGAACGCGGTCGGAGGGAGCGTGTGCGCGAGCGCGGCCGGTGGGTTTCCGGTCGAGCGCGGCTGGGCCTCGGAGGCGAACGCGAGCACAGCCCCGAGGGTGATCGCGCTGTCGCCCGCCGCCGCGGGCACGTGCATGGGCACGCGGAAGCGCGCGCGGATCGCCGCGTTCAGGTGCGTGTTGAGCGCGACGCCCCCCGTCAGGACGAGGGGCTGCGCGCCGCTGCGGGCGAACTCGCGCGCGATCGTCTCCCCGACGCCCGCGGCGAGCGCCGCCTGCGCACTGGCCGCGTAGTCCTGCCAGTCCCCCTCCGTGACCGGCGGGGGCATTCCCGCAAGGCCGCGCGCCCCCGGCGGCTCGGCCGCGAGCGCCGCGGCCCGCGACAGCCTCCGCTTGCGCTTCCCCGCGGCCGCGGTGGTGTCGGCCTCGAGGTGCCGCCGCAGCGCCGCGACCCAGGGCGCGCGCGCCGTGCCCTGCGCCGCGAGATGCATCATGCGCTCCGCCAGAAAGCCGAGCCGCAGGGACAGCCGCGGGGTTTGGGCGTACCCCGGACACTGCAGCCCGCGCAGGTGCTTGGCCAGCCCCGTGTACGCCACGCCGACGTTGCGCGGGATGGCGGCGATGCGGCGGCACCCGGTGTCGCGCGCCGCCGCCCAGAGAACGTACGTGCCGTCGTCGCCGCCGCCGTCGGCGCTCAGGACGAGCGCGCGCGCGAACCCGCTGTCCCAGAGGGCGTGCGCGCAGTGGCAGGCGTGGTGCGGCGCGTTGCGCCAGACGCGCGCGCCCAGCGCGCCTTGAATGGCGCGCGCTTTCCCGCTGAATTGGTAGCGGCCAAGACCGCCAGCCCAGATCCCCAGAGTGTAGGGTGGCGTGGCAGAGGGTGCTGGCAGCCCGAGGGCGGCGTGTGCTGCAGTTTGGGCCATGCGAAACACTTGCGCAAGGAGGGGAATGGGGAGCGCGGTTGCCGTGTAGTGGGCGGTGTTGTGCTGCCGCTCCATGAGCACAACAGCACAGGCGGTCGCGTTGCACACGGTGATTGCGCTGTCGTGTTCGGAGGAGCTCACCGCAATGTACCGGGGGCCGGGGGAGTCGGGGGCTGGACGGCCGAGGCTGTTCGGAAGGGACAGGAGGTGAAGCCAGCCGGTCAATAGCAGGGCCAGGGTCCGGGGCATCAAGTGGGGGACCCGCAAAGAGACAGGATGTTCCCTGCAGTAACGAAAGGCGTTGCGAACCGTGGCACGCATGATGTGTCAGGCGAAGCGAAGGTGGGGGGTTGGGGACAGGGGGTCCTTGCACTGTGCGCATCATGCGCCTTTTGCAGTGATCATCCCTGTGAAAAGCCAGATCCGTAAGCCCCCTTAAATACATCCTGTGGGCAGCTGAGAAGTCCATCTTCAACATAAAAACAACCCAGCTCACAGCTACCAGCACAAGCCACACTACCTCAACGGTTCCCAGCTTTTCTTGATAGAGCTTTTTGGGTTAAATGGATAGACAACACTCTTCTGCGCTAGCATGTCCATACAATCTCGAGCCATGGCAGCCGGACACCGTATGGAAAGCCTGGAGTCATTGCAATCCGCCCTCTGATCTTAAAGACTTCGTCCATGCGGCCCTCTGGCACAAGTTGCCCGTGGGTCACAGGCAGGCTAACTGGCAACTGGCTGAAGTAGACTGCCCGCTCGACGGCGCCCTTGAGACTGTGCAACCTTCATTGCTACACTGCCGCTACTTGCCAGTAGCATTTGACACAATTGCGAAATGTTTCCCTGATTGGAAGGAGGGCACACTGGGCATTCAGCGCCTGATTGATATGATCCGGCGCAGTCCCTACAGACGCCAGTGAGTGTGCTGGCCTGGACAGCCATCCGTGCTTTTGGGAAGCTACAATGTTCAGTCAAACGCAACCCTGATGCCCGGCACACATTCTTCCTCTTTCTGAAACGATGGCTCTCCGTTCTCCGTTCTCAAAACTCTAGCACAAGCCAAAATTGCTATGTTTTTCTCTCTGTCGATCAAGTCCGCAATCTTAATTCCGCAATTGAGTCCTTGCAAAATGGTGCCCTCTCCCACCCCTCACTTTCTATCACACCGCCCCCGAGGCCGCAGGGACCAGCGGCTGCCAAGGTAGACCGCAAGCAGCAGCGCAAACAGGAGGGAGCCATTGAGCTCGAGGAATTACTACCATGGCTCATTGAACAAGGTTACTGTCTCATCTTCACGAATGGATCTTCACAGACATAACGGGCATCGAAAGGGTAGCAGGCTACGGCATCCATGCAACGGGCCTCTTGTCCATTTCTGCCTATGTCAAGGTATGCATGAGACAGACTAATAACACAGCTGAACTCTTTGCAGCCCTACCATCTATTCAGCTTTCCCCGCCGGGTCGCTATGTCATCTGTTCTGATTCTTCGTATGTCATTTTAGGAGCGCAGGGTGCAGCGTGTAGATGCCTCCGGACCAGTAGCAAACGTTCCCCTTTGGTAGCAACTCCTTTTTGAGCTTGAACAACTAGATAAAGAAATCATTTGGGTCAAAGTCCCCTCCCATGTCACAGTGCAGGGCAACAACCAGGCAGATCGCCTGGCCGATCTCGGTCGATTGTCCAGCCCACTGATCCTGGTCTTCCATTCCCCAATCCAAGCCCCTGTCAATGATACCCCATGCATTGCCCCCCCCCCCCCCCCCCAAAGGCACACCTATCCATGGATTTTTCTTCCTTCCCATCACAAACCGCACACCAGCTCAACTTCTCCTCTCCAGAGTGCAAGGCTTAGGCGCCCGCGGCAGCCGTGGGGTGGCCAGTGGCATGACATTTGACATGGGGGAGGTGTGTGTAGGCCGCGTACTCCCCCGGCAATCTTCGCGTCAGATGCCCACCGCCTCCCTACTGGAGCTTGGAGCACCAAGCGACAAACCAGCCCCCCCGCAAGACCCAAAGGCACCCCAGCAGCGCGCACGCCACACACACAGAGGCATGGCGGTATCTCCCTCCCGTGTGTACCACTGCGGGGTTTAAATTGGTTTTCCCTCCTATGCGCTCACGCGTTGTGCGTCTGCCGAGCCCCCTACAAGCCCCTACCCCCTATTCTTGCATGCGCCACACAGCAACACAACCGTCAGCTTCAGGCAAAACAATGAAGTGTCGCGTGACCATGTACCGGTGTCGTCAGTGTTGCCAACGGCACCACCACCGTCTCAGGCCTCAGAACACAACAACGACGACACACAACAACAAACACTAAGAGCCAAACAGCGGGTGCCCTCCTCCCACCCCCCTGCCCAATTTAAACCCAAGTTTACCCCGGGCAAACTTTTGTTCGGGGGTTGTCAGCAATCCGGCACACCTTTGAGACTGCGATGGCCGGGAGTGCCCAACCCAATTGAATCGTGAAGCGACAAGTGCACTAACCGTGGGTCTAGGCGTCTGGGAGAGGCGTTGACCCAAACCAAACCAAACCCCTCCAACTCCTTGCAGGAGAAATGAGGATGAGTACCGTTGGGCCAAAGGAGTGCATCATGTTGTACACAATCCCACCGTTTTCTCCCCAACCACTGTTTTTGGGAGATACAAACATGGTTGTTTTTCATGCCAATCCGTCCTGCCTCCATTGTCAGGCTATGGCCAAGCATGTGCACTGCGTGCATACTGCGCACGCAGAGGCTGTGATACTCACCCAAGAATACCTGTCTAGGGGGTGGGGATTCCTTGAAGACCCTTTAGCCCCAAGGCACAAGGCAAATGCACAAATGGAATGAAGGAATGTGGTTTGTGAGTTCCTCTCGAGTGCCTTACCTTGTTGGTCAAGGTTGATATTTGAAGGGCGCTTGAATCCAAAACTTCGCACTGTGTGCGCACTGCGTGCATGGCCTTCCCTATAAGCCGTCCCAAACATAAATCGCCAAAGGCGCCCCGCACACACCGGCGCCATCCGCCAGGCTTCAGGCGTCCGCAGACCAAGCCCAAGAGAGCGTGGACGACCCCTGCCGCCGCCAATGAGGAAGCGGTAAATGTACAGCGACCGTCAGGCACTGCCGCCCTGTCGCAGAGCTGCCCGGTCAGCCCAGGGCAGCACCCCTGAGATCCGCAGCAGATCTCAAAATGGCGGGCCAGCGCCCAACCCAGCTCCAACCCTAAGAAAGCATGGACCCCGGACCCACAACAAAGTGGCAGCGGCGCAGGCCAAAGGACCAACGCCCGGTATATAACCACAAAATCAGCCCGCGACACCCACGCAGGGCAGGGCCGCCTCTACAGACAATCGCCCGGAGGGCTCCCGCCTGCGCACACTGGACCTGCCAAAACGCAGATAGAATACGAGCCACACACAACAACCAGAACATTGGCTCAGCCATGGAAGCCAAAAACGCCCACAAATGCGCGAGCAATGCCCGGGCGCAAAGCAGCCCGGCCATCCCCGGGTGGCACTCAGAGACCTGACACAGAACGCAAAGCAAAGGGTGAGCGCACACTCCCATCCCAGCCCCTCGGAGACCGGCTGACCACCCAAAAAACAGACTACACCAACGGCCTGAAGTGGCCAGCTATTCTCACCACCAAGGGATAAGACCCCTGCACCCATAGATACGGGACGGGGGTACGACGACCCCCGTTCCAGTCCGTCAGCGACACCACCACCCTCTGACCTCCCCTTGACCCCGTCACCACATCCCACATCCCCCCGCAAGTGTGCCTGCCCCCTGGCTTTACCCCGGGGTCCCCAACCGCGGTGGTGCGCCGCGTCGCCTGCCCCCGAACCCGCTTGGCGATGTCCATGGCCGCGGCACCCAGGAAGTCGTCCCTCTCCCCGGGATCTTCTGGCACGCCATACGCGACGTACAGCCGCACCCCATTCCGGAGGAGCACCCGGTGACAGGCCCTGCGGCCCACCAAGGCTCCCAACTTCTCCCGCAGCGCGGCGCGGCGCCGCGCCGCGCGCCGCTGAGCGGCCTCCTCCGAGCGCTTGCGCGAGCGGCTCTTGCCCCGCCTCCGCTTGCCGCTGCGCGCATGGCGGTTACGGCGGCGCCGGGTCATGATCACATGCACCAAGATAAACGAGTGCTACAAGCAGGCGACGGCACTACACGACATCAAGTCATTGCACCCACTGACTCCTCCAAGCGGTACTGCAAAAAAACCTCGTGGAACTCCGCCCCCCCTTCACCACCCCCCGGGGACCACAGGCCCGCTCTCCACGAATGCGGCAGAACAAAGGGCCCCATAGGCACCCCCAGGGTCCACAAAAAAACCGTGCGCCTATCGGGAAAGGCCCAGAGATCCCCAACCCTGCGCGCCGCCACCTCGCGCGCCAAACCCAGATCTCCATTGAAGTTGTCACTCAACCTACTGATAGGATCGGCGGGATTATGTGAACCACGCACCCAGTGCATATATACCGTGAAGCCTGGGCACGACGCCCACAGGTAGCGGAAACGCTTCAGAATGGACTGCTGGAATTTACGCCCCACCTTGGCTTTACACCGAAGGAACTGCACTAGCGCCGCCGCATTATCCCCAAACAAATGGGCCTCCCGAACGCCTACATTGAGGATGAGCTTCAAGCCCCAGAGCAGCGCGGCAGCCTCCGCACACTGCTGGTTGGGCGGTTGCTCCGCGGGCACAACCGATCGAGAACCCACATCCATCGAAAACAGGCCCAGCCGGTATTCACCCGCGTCCAGCGCCGCGTCGACGTAAACAACCAACGGCGATCGCTTCACCACCCTGGGGAGGGACACCACTGACCATTGCCTCCTGGCAAGCACGCACGCCACGCACATAGACTTAAGCAAACGCACTGGGGTAAACGGCAGCCGGGGGGGCGCCCAGAGCACATGAGCCCACACACCAGACAGGTGCGGACTGTGCCCAGAACCCGGGCGACATATCCACTGTGCCCGCCCCAAGAACTGCTGCAGCCGTTTTACCCTACAGGGTCCCACAGACAACCTCAACCAATGCGCAAACAGAGCTTCCCACGCGTTGCCAGCAGTCCGCACCTCCCCCCCCTGCAAATCAATATCCTTCCCCAGCCACACCAGCCGCTGCACAGGCTCCAACGTACTCTTTGGGCTGACTACAGCACCTGCACGGCGCAACGCCTCCGCCGCCCTTGCCGTCTGCTCTCGCACACGCGCGCGGCCGCGCCCCACAACCAGGACATCATCCAGGTAAATTAAAACCAGCACCCCTAACAGCCCCGCGCCGGCCACCAGACCCTCTAACACTCGCTGGCACAGGAGGGGGCTGTACTTCCACCCAAAAGGCAAGCACCGGAAAGCCAACACCCCCCCCTCTCCATCCGAGACGCGAAAGGCACCCCAGAACTCGCGCGGCAGCTGCAGTGACCAAAAGCAATTACTCAGGTCGATGTGGCACATGCACAGCTCTTCCCCCCCCCCCCCGGCAGGGACAGAATATCCCACACCGGCCTCATGCAACGCGCTCGGGCATAAAAAGAGGGGAGGAAAAAGGAGGACCCTTGCTGTGCCACCTGCGCCAAAAGGGCCAACACCTCCACAGAGGGGAGGGAGAACTTCTCCGGCCGAGACCGCATCTCCTCATTAAGGGGCACCAGATTGACAATCAAACTGCACTTCTCCTCCGTCTTGGGTATCGCAAAAACACCCCCATTGGGCCCAGGTGACCCCGGCGGCAGGGGGAAAAGCAAACCCTGGTCCCGCAATGCCCTCATCATGACCACCGCCTCATCCGACGGGGGAATTATCCCAGAAAACTGCCTGCCTACCAATTCTGCGAAGCCGTCCGGCACACAACTATCCCAGACCTCGCGGGGGATATCCACACGCCCCACCGGCCCCAAACCCCGCGCCAATACCTCCTCCCTGATACGCTGCATAAGCAATTTGGGCGACGTCGAATCATGCAAGAGCGACTCCCAAACCTCAGGGCTAAATGAGGACAAAGCCACAGCCAAGACTCGCAGAAACTCCGGCTGTCTGAGATCACGGGCAGCCTCACTGCCCCACTCCAGAAACTGCAACAGGCGACGCTCCAGTAAACCAGGCGGTGCGCGGGGCAGACAAGCCCGCAGGGAGCACAACCAGGCGTCCCACTCACCGGTCCGAAGGCGCTCCCGCACCCACTGACCCAGCTCCGACGCGACGGGAAATTGCCGTTCGGGCAGCCGCACCCACAATCCTGGCCGGGCCCGCGGCCTTCCGCTTGCCCAAGACGGACGCGACCTCACCCGTCCTGCGGGCCGCGATGCGCAGCCGCCTGATGGAGGAGCCTGCTGCGGAGGCAGGTGGGGGGTCTGCATCCACATCAATGACTTCCCCCCCCCCGTCCCCCCGCGGCCGGCGCCCGCGTCCTGAGGACCCCTCAACAGCCGTAAGGGCCGGAGGGGCCCCCGGGTCACGTGCGCCAGCCCGGTCCTCCCTCCCAGCAGCTCCCGCAGCGGCAGGACTTGCGGACTCCCCAGGGCACGATCCACCCCGACCTCCTGCCGACCCATCCCCGTCACCTCCCCATTGTGGGGGCTCATCGGCATCAGGGGCACAGAGCTCCAGGAGCTCCTTCGGGAAAACGTCCCGGAGGGACACGGCGCGCCAAACGAACTCTCCTGCATGGTTGTCAGGGGGCCAGGGGAGGACAGCCTCGGTCGTGACGACGAAGTCGTCGGGCGCGTCGGCGTAGTGGACTGCCACCGTCTCCGAAAGCCACCGCCCCCACCAAGCCAGCCACTTGATGGGCAGCCCCAACCATCGCAGGGCCGCGGAGCCCCCTCGCCTCCATGCGTGCCACCTGGCGTGGGGGTTGTCGCTGCCCCCCAACGCGGCAGCCATGACCGACTGCATGAAAGCTGGTCCCTGCGGACAGAATTGCGCTCCGACGACAGCAGACGTGGCCCCCGTGGCATCGAGCCAGCCCAGCCACTCTCGGGCATACTTCCCGAGTCGCCTGCGCACGATGCGCGGCGCCACCTTGACCGTGCGGAACGCCAATCCCCGACACCGGGATCCCCCCCGACGGAGGGGCGCGGCCTCACCCACCCGCAGAAGGCAGGTGAACGCCAGGACTGCCATCCCATAGACGGTCCACTGCGGTCGCTCCGTGCAAGCCAGCGCGAAGTTGCGGAGGTCGTCCAAACCTGCGTAGGGCCGTAGGGCCGGCTCCGTGGGCGCCCACTTGGCACAGCGCCAGACCCGGCGACTGACGAACGCGGGCAGCCATCCCATGTCCTCCAGCGCCCGGAACGCCGACACTGCGACCTTGAGGGAGCTTCCCGAGTACCCCAGTCCCCATAACTGGAAAATGTAGCGGCACGCCGCTCGTTCAAGCTCGGATGTGGGCGTGTAGCCCACCCAGAGGGCCATCTTGCGGAAGTGGGTACAATACGTACCCATGGTGCTTTTTGCCCAGGAGGATGCCTGCAGGGCGTCCACGGAGGCGATCTCATCCTCCTTCCATATCCGTCTCCACGCTGCCCACACCAGGCGCCAGACCACGTCCTCGCCATCCCGGAAGTCCGACGGTCCGAGAACCACCAAGGCCCCCCGGGGCTCGGGAGGGATGGGCCGGATGGGGCAGCTTCCCCATCAGTCAAAGCCGGGGCACTCGTGAAACCAATGCCGTTTCACTCCCCTCCCAGCGTTCTTGCATGCCCGACACGCTGTCACCGGGGCATTGGTGACGTCCATCGGCTCGGCCCCCGGCTTGGCGGTGTACAGGCGGCGGCCCCCCTCAACGCGGAACTTACCCTTCATGGCTTGCAGCCGCCGCCCCACCACCTCCTCCTCCGCCGCTCCCGTACAACCAGCGGACAGCACAGGCACATCGGACGCATCCTCGGCCGCGTCCGACCCCTCGCCGACCGGTCCGGGGTCCAAGCCCTTCTTGCCCCTGTATGCCGACAGGCTAGTCACCGTGAACGTCCAGACCGCCTGGACAAAACTCCGAAGGCGCGTAAGTTCGTCATCATCCATGGACTCCAGCTGCCACACTTCCGTGTCCGCGGAGTCCGCGTCCACCACCGGCGCCAGCTCGTCCAGGATGGCGTCCGTGAACTTTTCCTTGTCCTTGTATTTGGAGACGTATTCGTGTTGGGGCACCTCCCTGCGCCACAACAAGGTGGACAGCGCGAGAAGGCTGGCGAAGATCCACTGGGGCTTAGAATCCAACTCCCTCACCTTCACGATTTCCGCTTTACACAGCGGCGGGACCTTCGCCATTTTCCTCTTGGACTCCGCCTCGGCCTTGGCACTGACCGCCTCCAACTGCTTGCGCAGGCCCTCCATCACAAGGGCCTGTCCCTGAACCAACTGCTTGAGCTCCTGAAGCTCTGGCGACACCGTCTGCGGCTGCTGGGGCGGTACCTCCACCTTGACAAAGCCCAGCGACGCCACATCCAGGTCGCACTGGGCCATGACGCAATACGAGGCGATCATCTTCACCAGCCCCACCTCCCCCAACTCTATTCCGTACCTGGCGACGAAACTAGCCTCCCATTCTGACCTGCGTTCCAGCAGCACCGACAGCTTCATCTCCACCTGCGAGGCAGCCCTGGCTATCTCCAGCATGGGAACGCTATCAATGAACTGGGAACAAATTGTTCCCTTCGCGAAGACGGCAAAATCGTCAACTGACATATTCACAGACCGGGTCGTTCCAAAGTGTCACGGAGCTGGCTCTACGTGTGACCACCTATGGTCTGCTGGCAACAAGCAAAAATGCTCTACAAGTACAGAGGCTCACTGCACACACGCATGCGCACACACACACCACCCGACGAGCAAAACCAAAGCTCAGGCACGGCTGAGCTAAGATTTTTTGGTCTTGACAAGTTCGAGTTCCAGATGGGTGGCAGATGCGCGGCTAGATGCAACCACTGTGGGGGAATGTTTGTGCAATATTGCTGTATGATGCTTTCAGCCCAACCTCCTACCCTCGCCCCCGCCCCCCCCGACAACACTCCCGACAAACCATTTACCGGCGCATACTCTGCAGAATTCATGGCCAGTCACGCCATGCACACAATACAAATAAGCAGAATTCTCAATGCACAGCATCCACTCATCAGTTCCGTGCATGCCCCTTGTTCTGCACAGGGACAGTGTAAAACTTCCTCTTACGCTTCACCATGCGGAGAAGGGCCTTGGACAACCGCCAGCACAGGCTCCTTTGTGGAACGGACATGGCACACAACAGCGCCTTGAGGGACCATTTTCAGAGGTCTCAGGAGTGCAATGGGCCAGAACAAAGGAGGTGACCATAATATCAGGCAACGAGGTGTCACGGTGGCACAATCCTGTGCAATATGGCAGCAACACTTTTTTTTTGTTGGAACTAGGCAGTGACGGTCCCCCCCCCCGGGGGGGGGGGATGGACAAGGGGGGGGGGGCTGGACATGGGGGGGGCGAGGGTACTACAGGTGCTACTCGTGGGACAAAAGAAAGCCAACAAATATGTTGCATCGCAACTCTCACTTGTTGCCTCTGCGTCGCGCAGACAATGCAAAAGCAAGATGCACATTGGCTCAACGAAGCAAGTGTTTAACTTGTCCCCCCCCCCATGGGCTTGGCACTTGCTGCCTTGCCCCGGGGCCAGCACGCCCCCCCCCCACCTCCCGGACGCCACACCAACAGCAGGCAGGGCAACATCACACAGGCAAGAACACCACTGCAATTCAAAAACGTCTTGTCCTCATAGGCATTCCGAAGAATGAACCGCCCCGACCCGGGTACGTATAGAACCACTAGGGAAATGCCTGTATCACGTTGGACCTACGCAACGTGTGGGGAAGTTCGGCATGACTGGAACAATAGTCTCCAAGGAAGCCCGGATCGTGTAGTAAGCAACATGTTCTCTGCGCTAGCCCGGCAAGAGGAGTTCCCCACATTTCTGCGAAATGAAGGCCAAGCCACCCGGGTTGTCGCTGTCACCATGGACGCTATTGTAGGCCGCTTGCAAAGGATAGTCCTTGATCTTTGGGGTATTCCCACCGACCGGCAGCGCATTGTCTATCCTGGCACTCTACGAGCACTGCAGGTGCATGATGCCCTAGGCCACTACAATATAACCAGAGACGCCACATTGTACGTCTTCCCCAAGGCTCGAGGAGGCATGAATTCGAGCACCGCCCACCAACATTGGCATATATTGGCTGCTCGAGATCCCAGTACGGGGCCAGGGTTCATGCAACACTTGACTCCAAAACGAACAAACCCGCTACACGCAGTGGGTTTGCCGCCGGGCCACCAAGAAGGCAGGGGTGAGGCAGCCCCTTCTGATTTTGTTCCCCTTTGTTGGGGACCATTTCTGATTTTTTGCTCCCCGCGCTTAGCGTTGGGGATCCCCGAGAATGCAGGGGTGACATAGGATTTCCGCCCTCTTTTGGGCCACCGAGAAGGTAGGGGTGAGGCAGCCCCTTCTGATTTTGTTCCCTTTTGGTGATTGCGTGATGGATGATGATGATGGATGATCCCAAAATGTGAGTTGTTGAACCTTAAGAACCACTTGTACAAGTTGGGCAAGAGAGCACTCAGCCAGGGGTTTCTCCCATCTGGAAGCCATGGTGAGGGCGAGTGCGACGTGCGTGCACCACGCAGCTTAGGACCATCTCCACAACATGGGTGTGCGAGTATCCACAGACCGGGAGCCCTACCAGGTTTTGTCCTCCCTGCTCAATGATGAAAAACGGGAGGGAGGGAAGCAACAGTCACTCCATAGGCTTCGGAAGGAGCTTAGCACCAAGGAGGAGAAAAAGGCTGACAGGGCCGCCAAGCGTCAGAGGGTCCAACGGCTGATGCGAGAGATGCGCAACTGCCGAATGGTCCAGAGGATGCGTGACTCCTCAGGGGCGTATCTGACCAATAAGTGCAACATGGCTGCGTTGATTGCCGAGTTTTGGACGGGGGTTATGAGTCCGAACGGAGTTACTTTGGAAGAATGTTCCCGGTACTTGGACAGCCTGCCCATACCTGCCAAAGTACATGCTGCTTTTCTCCTCCTATGGAAGCCCCTTTCCGAGCCTTTAGTCCAACAGGCTTTGGAGAAAATGAAGGCACACTCATCCCCAGGGTTGGACTCGGCTCCCGCTTCCGTGTACAAGAGATTTGCTGACATGTTCGTCACGAGGATGCTCTCGATTTTGGAATCGGCGTTAGAGAGTGGGACGGTTTCACAATCTTGGTCTGAAACTATCCTAACGTGTATCCCTAAATCAATCACCACTAAGATGGCGGCTGAGCAGCGCCTCCTTGCTCCCTAGAATGCGAACGTCAAGTGGCTCATGAGTGTCATCTTATTGCAGGCGATATACCTTTTTCAACAGGTCACTCCAAGGGGTGCAGAAGGGGTTCCTTCCAGGTCGGAGAATGATGGACCATGCTGCGGCAGGTGTTGATTGTTGGAATCAATGTGCGGACTGTATCTTTGTTGCTCTGGACTTTGCGAAAGCCTATGATTCGGTCCAGCATCCTTTTGTCAAGGCTACCCTAATACCCTAATATACATCGGTCTCCCAGCGACCTATGTGCGTCTCCTCCTCCATCTCATGCAATCTCTGCTAGTGGTTGAAGTTTGCGGGGAAGTACAACTGGACATGCGCGTCTATTCCCGCTCAGGTGTCCGCTAGGGGGATCCCCTATCCCCAGCCCTATTCTCGGTACTTACGATGGTCCTGGTACACGATGTGGGCAGGCTTCATTGTCGAGTTGAGGTCCTGCTTTATGCGGACGACATCCTCCTGATGGTGCCTGGTAGCAACCGCCGATTAAAAGGAGACATACAGGCAGTCATGTATGTGCTGGCTGTCTTTGGCAGGTTCTCTGGCCTCCGGGTAAATGCCGCCAAAACCTATGTGTTGGTTAAGCAGTCGGTGGGAGAGCCCCCGACCTCGGTGGCCGGCTTTGCTGTAAAGGAGTCCCTCAGATACCTGGGGGCTCTGTTGGGGCACCTCACGCCCACGCAGGCCTACGGCCCGATAGTGGCGAAACTGATGCTGCGTGCTCACTACGTTGTGACTTTGCCTCTGACTCTAAGGGAGAAAGCTGAAATTTTGAAAATCTGGATTGCGCCATGTTGCTACCTGGTGGCCCGTGTCCACGACCTGACGCCAGCGGTGGTTAGGCTGTTAAATGTAGTATAGTCTGTTGCCCTCAGCATGAACTCATGGGGCCTTACGAGGGGTATCATGAGTGAGCCTGGATCGCAAGGAGGTATCTCACTCGCTGGTCTCGGTGCATACGCCTTGTGGGTGCACTCTCAGACTTTTGTCAAGTATGTCCAAGGGGCGACATGGCCCAATGTGCGTTCCTCCAGGATCTTTGAGCGTTGGGCTGAAGGAGTGGGGCTTCTATTGGAGGAACGCATGCTCCCTTACATGTGCTTCGCGCAAGGATGCCAACGACCGACTAGGTGCCTCGGAGCCTCTTGCGTGGCATATATGCGACCGAGGAAACAATCTCCAGTTATGCCACCGCCGCCCGTGGGCCAAGAGGGACTGCTGGGCCTTTGGCACAATTTCCTATTTGCTGGGGCTCGTGGCAGGGCAGTTGCTCCGAGAGCGGCTATCAAGCGGGGCTTCCTTTGGTGGCGTGATGGGGCCGGTGGTGACTACCTGAAGGCGGACTTCCGGGCGGCCCTGAAACGTGCTCATCTTCACCAGTTTACTAACGGACTAGCCATGGTGGTCAGTGCACAGAGCGGCCTCTCTCAGTGGCGTGCGCAAGCCCCTTGTGAATTGGGTGGCTGGGCGGCAGCGTGGTTCAGTTAGCGAATGCTTGTGGCCTCCTCCAGGCAAGTGATCTTTAGGGCGGCCGGCATGAGGGGCCCTGAATGGAAGGTGTTTTCACGCTTACGGGTTCCAAGGTTCGACTATGATTTCATCCGCAAGGCACTTTGGCTTAAGCCCCCAGTGGCCGAGCGATTGGTTGCGGTAAGCAAGTCCCTGGCATGTGCCTTTGACGGCCAGCGAGAGTCTCATGTTCATTTCCTTGAGCGATGTCAGTTTGCTTTGTTCGTTCACAATGCTGTTGCACACACTTATGGACAAGCTGTCAATGCGGACGGCCACCACGTTAACCTAGCCAGAGGCTTTTGGCAGAAGCAGCAGATTGCACTGACCACTGTGCAAGGGGTGCTATCATGGTCTAGGCTGGCTTCAGAGTGGTCGGTGCGATGTCAGTGGGTCATTTCTAAGACTGTGGTTACGATGCACACATTGGTGGCTCATTGGGTTGCTAAGCTAGGGTACTGGATGTCCTGCTCTGACCAGTCGGTGAGATGGGCGGAGATCTTGCCTTTGCTGAACAATTTGCGCCACTGGCAAGAGGCCGGTGCCCTGGGTGCCCACTGGAGTTGCCCCAGTGGTCTGAGAAAGTTGCTGTCTCTAACCGAGTCCCAGAGGGTTGATGCGAAGCGTGCCCGTCACTCCCACACCATAACCAGGGTACTGCGGGAGTGGGATGACCTCCAAACAAAGGATTGGGTTGCTGTCTTCACTGACGGCTCTGCCAAGCGGGTGGGGGGATGGAACCAAGCAGGCTTTGGATGTTACTACGGAGATCGCCACCCCAGCACCTTTTCTGATTTTGTCCCGGTGGGTCAACCTCAGACGAACAACAGGGCAGAGGCCAGGGCAATGCTGAGGGTGGGTGCTGGAGTAACTATTGCGCTGGATTCTGAGTATGTATATGATGGTCTTACTAAACACATCCTGCGGTGGGAAAGGGACTTCTGGCGCACAGGGGCAGGGCCAGTTGCCCATGCTGACCTCTGGATTCAATTGTTAGCCTGTATGCGTCTTCACCAGACCTCGGTTCGTTTCTTCTGGCTCCCCTCACACGTAGGAATTGACGGCAATGAAGGTGCAGATGCCTTGGTTGAGCAGGGGCGCCTCCAGCACCCTTACAACGAGCTACGCCAGGCTAAGCGCCATTGGCTGGATGCAGACCTTCCTCGACAGGCTACTGATCTACCCTCTGAGTGCTCTTGGGTGCATAGCGAGGAGGGGGGGGCAGTGGATGAAGGGACCTCCGTGTCGTCTGTGGAAGGGGACGAGTGCAATGCAGTGGTTAGGGAAGAAGGCAGTGTGGATGAACCTATGAGTGCAGGGAGTGAGGGCAGCGGGGACTGCCTGACAGCATCCACAGACAGTGCCTTGAGTTTTGACGAGTATGAGCAGTTTCTTTCTCAGTTCTTGGGGGACGACGAGCCACGTCAAGGAAACGCCACAGGGGTTAGGGACGCCCAAACTTACCCTGGCTTCCCACTCAGCGCTTCGCTTGGGCGCTATCCATTAAGTACCAAGTGTGCTCTTTCCTTGATGTATGTTACGGACACCCTGTATTGTTTGCTACTTTCCTATGAACCTCGAGTGTGCGTAGCCAGATCCTGTGAGCGGGGGTACCTGGTTAGCCAAGTATCCGTCTCTATGCCGGAAACCATTTGTACAAATGTGTTTGTACTAGTGTAGAGTGGACCTCTTTTGAGGTTTGGTTTAAAGTGGGGTTTGGCTTGATCATCTAAAATTGACACCTTAACGGGGGTTTGGATGATGGTTGATGATGATGGATGATCCCAAAATTGCAGACCTTCCTTCCAAGGTTCTCCCGGGTACACTCAATGACACCTTGAGCGTCAGGAACTCAAAAAAAAAAAACCTGACATCATGGCCCTCTCCAATTAAGACCTTTAGCAAACCAAGTTGGTGTAACCAATAAGGTTTTTTAACCCTTTTTGTGGTTGAGGGTGGCGGTTCTCTTGCTAGGAAGCAGCATCAAGCAGCAGCAACAGCAAGCCAAAAAATGGCGAGATTTTGGTGGATGAAACCTGCAGGTCTCAAATACAATCTCATAAAGTTTGAGCACGAAAATCAACAGTGGCGGCTTGGAACGGGAGCCACAAGTGGACCCAGGTTTCAAAATCTGTCGAAAATTGCTCACAAATGCCTTTGTCTAGCCAGTTTGGGTGCCTAGGAAGCAATATTTGCACCACCATGCACAACGTGTTTGCACCGCACCACGTAGAGTGTTGGGCCAAACTACGGGGAATCTTTCACTCCTTGGAACCCCTAAAAATGATGCAACTTGGAGGCTTTTGGGCTGGGAGCTGTTGCTTTCTAGAGGTGGATGCTTGTTGAAAATGCTTGGAGGCCCCTAGATGCTTGTTGTTCATTCTTGGAACCTTTTCGATTTTTGCAAGTTGGTTGTGGTTAATTTCAGTGGTTTCTGGATGGTTGCTGCTAATTCTTGGTGGCTGTGTGGTCTGCTTGCACCTTGTCAACTGGGTCTTCTACAACATCAGGGTGTTGAGGGCCCTAACCCTAAAATTTGCACGGCGTCCACACTGCGCACCTAGATACTCCCTCTAACAACTGGGCCCTTGCACTGTAGTGGACCCATCAACGCATTTTTCTGACCTGCTGTGCTTGGCTGTGGGTTTGGTCACCTGGCGGCTGGTACCATATCCTTTTTGCTTTGCTTTGCTTTTGCAGCAACATGGCCGATGATCCAAATGCTACTGAGGATCCCATTGCCAATGACCCGGGCATGGAGGGGCTGTCCGGCCTTGCCCAGTACCATGTATGTCTTGCAGCCCCCTTTTGCATGCACTCATGAGAGACTGATTCTGCCGACTTGGTATGGTGTTGTGTCCTGGGGTGCAGCCTGGGTAGGTTGCACTTGAGAGCAAGCATTTGAACAGCGGGGGGCTGGAAAGTCACTCCCACATTAGCCACGGGGAGGCCAGCGGTAACACAATAACGCCACATGATTTTTAATACTATCCACAAAATGCTGCAAAGGTCAGGAACCCAAGAAAGTCAAATTGCCTCAGTTGGAGCAAATGCAACATTGTTGTTGCGTAAGCATGAACTGGTCTATGCAGCCACAATAGGCCTTCGTCGCTGTTCTTGGTTCACAAAACTTCCCACAAAGGGGAGGTGATGCCTTAAATTCTGTGAGTGGACATGCCTGATTTTTAGGTGGAGGTACAGCTGGGTGGTTGCCAAAATTTGGTGACTGCTACTGTCCATGGGCCATTGTATATGCCGGACAGGACATTTTGTCTACACTGATGATATCATGTCGTTGGGATCAAGACAGCTGGTCCAGATGCGGACCAGGCGGGCGGTAACAAGATTGTGGAAGGTTGGTTCATCATAACCCCAAGAGTGTCCTCGAGCTTGTCAAAGTACTGGGCTTTGTTGGAGAAGTGACCATTGCAGGGCGCTTCCAGGCGGTGAAACCAGCAAGCAGGAAGGGCTCACACGAAACCTGCCAGAGCAAGCTGTGCCGCAAAACTTCATTTGACTGACCGTACAATGACGGTTGATGAAGTTGAGTAGGTACAGCTTGCATATGCTACTGAAACGGACAAAAGCACAAGCAGTGAGTAGAGGACGTGGCATATGGATCCCAAACAGATGTTTTCCAGACGTAAGCCCCAGCCACGAAGGGGCCTCGACGTCGGAGCGCAGTGCCCACTCGAATCTCCCCAGACGTTCAATTTTTGTGGGTCAGAGCTTGAGCCTCTTTGCCCATGGCTGTTTTTTGGGGTCAAATTGAATGCAACCCAGCTGTGTGTTTGATTTTCGCTGGTCCAAGGCAAAAGGTAGAGGCAGAACGCAGCGATTGCAACAGTAGACCGAACCGCATCAGGCCTGTACTTCTTTAATGCCTTTGCCACGGGCTTTGAAGAAGCAATGAGGCTAGTTTGTCGGTTCCTGATATCCATTTGTTCATCAGTACTGAATGCGCTTGTCAATGAGGGGGATGACAGATTTGCGCTGTCTCAGGATTCGGGGCGGGTCCCAACTCATGTAGCCCGAGGCTCCCCGCTCGGCGATCGGGCCCCATGGGTTCCTTACCCTCACACCGACAATGTGGAATGTTATTTTGTGCATATAAGCAACCAACTTCCAAAACCTGGTGCACAAAGTGGCCTCGGCGCGGGGCCTATGCCGCTTCTCGGCGCGGAGCCTATGCTGGTTCGTCTAAAAATTGGTTGGCGTCTGTTTTCGACCCCCTTTTTCACAACGGCCTGTTTGATCCACGGCACTTGGGCCAATAGTTGATCCTGAATGATGTGGGGTCTTGTTCCCCAGAAGAGAGAGAAGACAAGTCCACCAGAAAATTCCAGAATATTTCTGAAATGTTCCAGAATACTCTGTGAATGCACTTGTGAAAATGGCCCTGGCCCTGCAAGTGCCTCCCTTAAGTGACCGTGTCCCACCCCCACGCTATCAATACAGCCCCGCTCCCCTTGCGGAAACCCTACAACCAGGAGCACAGTTTGGTGCATGGCCTTGCGCACTGTCGATTTGGCTTCTCAAAAGGCGACATGAATGATACTCCCTCCCTCCCCTCATCTCTGCTCATCAACCTTAAGAGACCAGCTGATGTAGCGCAGTGTCCCTTTTGCTGCACATGGTCATAGGATGATGACTTGGTTGGTAAGGAGCAGGACATCAACGGCGATGGAACGATCATGAAGATCATCAAAGTGAGCGGGTCCGGACCACACAAGCCCACGAAGGCCTCTGAGGTTTCGCTGCACTACAAACTAATGCTTGAAGACGGTGTGCTGCTGAGGCTTGTGTTGTGGCCAAGGATGCTTGCCATGCCCCTGTACACCCATTTTCATCCGGGGTGAGGTGCACACCATAATTCTGCTTGTGAGAGAGCTGTGTCTCCAGCCCTAATTAACCAGTTCCGGATGCTGTTACTTGAAACAACGGCCTACAACCTCAAAGTGTGTGCAACAAGACACCATGCAGCGCACATCTCCGATGACATCACCAATGGCACCTCCAATCCACTTACATTACACTTTCAAATGATAGGCTCAGAGGTGGGACAGAATTCTTAGGTCGCAATGAGTTCCAACAAACCCCCCTACATTCAGCAAGATGCTTGTACTCTGGGGTGAGGAATTCGGAAAAAGCTGTTGACAAACAAGTGTTGCATGATGAGTGGTGTGCTTGCACCAATGTTAGCCGTGACAGCATCTTTAGCGGGGGGGCATCCTGCCATTGGCCATGCCCCCCTAACTCCCCCAGTTGCAGTGTGGGCCACAGTGTGGCAGTGCCTGAGGCACAGAGTGGGCACAAAGGCCTTGAGCAACAAGCAGGTCACAAAGACACAGTGCTAGACACAGGTTGGTTACTAGTGACCAACAACCTTTACGGAGCTCTGTACATGGACATGGGAGTGCACATGCATGGGAATGTACATGGGCATGGAGAACCGGACATGGGTCAAGAGCATGGGCATGGGCATGGGCATGGGTGTGGTGAGGCGAGGTTGGGGGACCATCCATTATAGGGACAGAGGTAGGGGCATGGGCATGAGGTTTTGGGAGCACAGTCGTGTTGGGCAGAGTTTTTGAGCCCAAGTGAGGAACACTGATACCATGTTTTCTGGGGGGGGAGGGATGGGGTTGGCGTGATGCGTTTCTTTTGGTTGCTGTTGTGTATGTCATCATAAAAAAATTTCTTATACCCTGTTGTGCTGAAACGAGACTTCCCAGTGATGGTATATTCAACGCGCACAGTGGGACCGATTGAGGGATAACCCCTTGCAAATGGGGGATCAGCAAGCAAAGCCAATTACATGCACCTTTTGTCGTCTTCTTCATCTTCTTACCACCCGTCCCAGCAGGGCTGTGGGCAGTTACAACCACCAATTTTTGGTGAGGTGGTGGAGTGGAGGCCTCCGTTGTTGTATGCTTACCCCATTAAGCCACCACATCCCTGCTGCTGCGCATGTGCCATGGCATGGGCATGCATCGGACTAAGAATCAGAAATTCCTGGTAAACCAGCTCTGTTAACTCATCGCGTGCTGCTACCGTGAAAACAGGAAATAGAAATGCGCACACAGCATGTCCCATGGTGCACTGCAGTGCCACGTTTCCTTTGTAAAGACTCAGTAGGTGTGCTAGTCGGGTCTTCTGGATGTACACACTAGCTCGGATTTTAGGAAATTGTGTGTCTGTGGATGGTGGGAAAACATATTTCTGGAAGGTGACAGTGTGACAGTCGTATGTCTGCTCACAGGTGCCCTTTCAGCCCCGCAATGTCCCTCCAATGCTGGCGCCAGCATGCTTCACATGAACGTTTTCCCCATGAAATCTGGAGGGTGCTCACCACCGCTGATGTGGGAAGTTTAACACAGTGCCAGGGTTTCTGGTGCAATGTAAACCCTCCTGAAAACCACACCAGTGTGTACACCTGAAGTGCCGGCTGGCACACTGACTGACACACAATTTTTTCCAGCATCTTCGGTACCCTCTTCTTTTGGTTTTCCTTGGTTGTCACTGGGCAACTAATTTTCAAAAAGGAGGGAAAAGAGCGTCCAAGGACCAGGCCCAGCGCCCCTCCCAATGCAACCTGACAATCTTTTTGAGGTATGATATGTTTTGACCCCCCCCCCCCGCCGGTTCTGGGCGCCCCCCGCAGTGCTGGACCCCCTCCCCCCTCTGGAACTGCAGTCGGAAGACCCTGTGTATCAGGGCATCATGCATGTGGCGGCTTATGCTTTGCACCCCAAGAGAGCTTGGGCCACCCCCTGTCACACAGCCCTGGTCTCCTTGCCTGGCATCTCAGGGACGGAAGCGGACAACACTCGGGACCGGGGTGAACCTTTTGAATTCAAAGTCGGGGAAGGGGAGGTGATCAAGGGCCTGGACATGCTGGTGGCCACCATGCGGAAGGGGGAGCAGTGCAGTGCCCTCGTGGCGCCCCAGTACGGGTACGGGGAAGAAGGTGAGCCCTTTGCTTGCGATGCCGCTGTCTCTGGACCAAATTGGTGTTTGTCGGAGAGGGAGAGCTGCAGCAAAGCATACTTCAGTCTTCCCCCCGCCTCTTCCCCTTGCTGCACACCAAAGAGGCCGCACTTCACAGGCCTCTGGGCACGCTGGAGCTTGAGTGGGGGGGGGTCCAACTGCCAAGGATGCAGTAGAAGGGAAGGGACCTCAGAGGCGGCCCCAGAAGGAATTAGATAGGCGGTCGGAGGAGGTTGCCAACGCAGTTGGGGGCGGTTACTGTTGGGCCGGCGATGATCCGCTTGCCGCCCTGGATCAGGAGCGTGCACAGCATCTTCATGTACAGGACAGCGGTGCAGCAGATGGTGACCTTGAGAGCCACGCTGTTCACGCCCAGGGTCACGACCGTGGGGTCGGTGGACACCATCTCGACCAGCTGATTGCCCCACTTGAAGACCGTCGCAATGGCCTGAGAGAGCGCGGCAGGAGGGCCAGACGGCTGGAGAGTGTTTTCTGAAAAGCTGCATGGGTCCTGTTGACAGGGGGCTCAGAGCTCACTTCTCTGAGTTAAGGCACGTACTTCGGTGGTCTTAATTCCATCTGTGGTTACCTTCTCATGAGATACACGACTGAGTTGTCCCCTGTCACCCCGCTGCTGTACAGAAGACTGGCCAGCTTGGTGAGGGAGAGTCGCCGCATGGCGAGTCCGGTGACTCCCAAGGGTCGGGGTGCAACCTCCAGACGTCACCACCAGGTGACCACTGAACTGAACTGGCTCTGTGAGGGAGTGCTGCGGCATGGCGAGCCGGACGACTCCCAAGGGTCGAGTGCACCTCGCGGGAGTGGCGCCACATGGCGAGCCCGGCGACTCCCAAAGGTTGTGTACACCTCCAACCGGCTTGGCGAGGGAGAGCCGCCGCACAGTCAGCAAGACCCAAGGGCTACCACCAACTCGAGCCCCGGTCGTGGGGATGGCCCCCACCGGCAATCCATGCCATCCCCCGTTCAGCACGCCCCTCATTCTCAGGGGCTGTGGGGACAGCCCACGCCTGCAGTACATGCCCTCCCTGCCGGCCGGCACCATTGGGTACGCGTCTTCTGCTGCAGTGCGCGCAGAAAGGCAATCGTCCAACAGGATCACTGTGCGGAGACTACTGGTGGAGTGCCCCACGAAGGTACTCGCGGTGTCTAGTGGGGGGGGCAGTGCACGGGAGGAGGATGGGGTAGGGGGAATAAAGGCTGAGGAGGGGGGGGGGGTTGGACCATAATAGCGGAGTAGGTTTGCCAGTTGGTACTTTCAGTTGAGGGCGCTTGGTTGTGTTCCGTGGAGGCGTGCCTCTGGAGTGTGTGTGTGTGGGGGGGGGTCGGGGGGCTCAGTGGGCGTGGCGGCTTGCACTTCCGGTTGTAGGCACTGGTGTGAGCTTTTAGAAATAAGTTGTTTACGTTGCCCATGGGGGAATCCTGTTTCCAATAAGTGACAGTGGGTCAGTTATCCCTCTGCTGACAATGGGGAGGGGTTTGGGGCCCTGCTGTTTTGTGGGCAACGCCCCCCCCCCCCGTTCCGGCGAGAAAAATCCAACGTTCCGGTACGACGTTCCAGCGAACCAAAAAATGACTTTTGGGCCATTTCCTGGCATGCTCCGCGGTCCCAGGCCCCAAACACGCCTTCATTTTAGTTGCTGTGTAATTAGAGTCATGTGGAAACCCTCAATTTTCGAAAAAAAATTCACCCCTAGATATGTATTCTGACCTTGAACAGTAATATGGCAGATGCAGTCAATACTCTAGTGGTTCAGCACTAGGCTTGCAAATGAAATATCCTGGATTCAATTCCCAGTTTAGCCACTTTTGTCACCTGTCCTCCACAAGTCAATCAAACGAGAAAATTGTTTTTTCATGCAGAAACAAGGCCTGCTTGAAGAAGACGAATGCAGGCAGGCTTCCCATTCCAACCTTACTGGCCTTGGAGTGTTCAACTAGATGGAAAAACTGTGTTTTCATGCAGAGGGAAAGGCTGCAGCAGGAAGACAAATGCACACAACTGCAGAATCCCATCAAAACATTGCTGGCTGCACTTCACATCTGAAACAAGTGCCCAAGCAGGAAAGCGCTTGTTGATATCACCATTCACCATTCATTGCATACAAATAACCCATTTGAGTGGTGAGTAGCAACACAGGTCTTGTCAAAGAACTTGTGAGGTTTGACAGAATGGACACACAAATCACAGACATTGCCCTCATCAACGTCAACATCATCCTCCCATTTTTGTTGCAATAATAGCTGCTCCTTGGGTCGCAAATCATGGAAATCAGTCATGGATGCCCCCTTGGAGCCACAAAAACCACATTTCAACATCTCTGCCAGTGGATGGAGGAACAAAAGTGTTACCGGCAAAGTGGACGAGAACGGTTGACAGTAGCAGCAAGCATTTTCACTGAAAAACGTTGATCCTCACAGAATCACAACGTTCCGGCACATTCAGGTAATCCCGGCGACCGGAACGGGGTGGGGGGGGATTGTGTGGGTGAAAGTGGAAGCTGTGTTTCCCTTGTGCTGTGCCTCTCGTTGTTCGGCTTTCTGCACTCTGCAGCGCTGTCTGCAGTGACCCCCTTCCTTATCCCCGCCCCATTCATAGTGCCATGGCGCATGATACAGGACGAGGAAGGGACTTGGGTGCAAGGCGACAAATACCCAATACGTAGTGAAGGAATTCAGTGCATTCTTAAAGGCGTCCTGCTTCTCCTGATCTGCAGACATGAGGGGTCATGAGCGGTTCTCCCACACTTGTCTGAGACGGCACAACGAAGCAGAGCAGTCCCGGGTCGCGTTAGGCATCCCATTGCTCCTTGGTAAGGCGCCGGGAGCCTGAAAGAGGAGCATGGCAAAAGGGCCGGCGGTTGAGATCTACAGACAGGCTTCAGCAACGGTCCTGAGCGGTCGAACGTGTTGTTGAGCATCACAAGGTGTACGAAGTCTCCCCCCCGTCCCCCAAACCCAAGCCCCTACGGTTCGGCGCTCCACACCTCACCTCTGGAAAAAAAGCAACAACTCTGCAACATACCGCCAGTGTCTACAAGTAGCAGACCGCTTCTACTTGAGCAGACGGTGTGATCAACCCCCCCCTCCCCGTTCCCCCTCCCCGTTCCCCCTCCCCACACACCTCCAGGGTGACTGTGTGCAAGATATGAATGATCAACTGTAGGTTGCAGCTAACGAGCACAAGCAGTAGCTAGCAGCCAGCAGCAAACGGGGAGCAAGCAGCCAACCACAGGGTAGAAGGTGGATGGACGTGGCCCAAAAATCGGGAAACTGAGACTGAGACCTGTGTTGTAACCTCCCTCCCCCTCCCGGTAAGCAACCAGAATAAATCGACACATGCATCAATTTATTTTGGAGTCGCAAATCAGAAGATGCACAGAGTCCCGGCAACATCCAACCCTTAAAAACAGCAGAGCAATGAACTCATTGTGTCGTTGAAGTGATTGATTTATCTACTTCTACAAAAGGCTTTCATGGAGTGCTCTGGGTTTTGCTTTTGCAGCAGCAGCAACAGGTTTCTAGGGGTGCAGAGGAGCAACAAACTGGTAGGGGACCTTCAGTTTGGTGTCCTTCTGATTGATGTACTCTAAGCCAGTCACAGTAGAACACTGCAGTGCACCAGGATGTAGTGTGGTGTTCCAAGCTTCAGTCCGCTCCGTTGCTGGGTGCAAACCTCATCGCAGGCAGGAGAGCGAGGGGTTGCCTGCAGACACTGGTCAGTGGTGCTTTGATAATGGCACTGGGTCAAAGGTCAAAGGGAAGGGTCCATTTTCCTTTCCGCAGGCATGCACACTAACCGCCACCCAATTCACCAACTCACCAAACCAGGATTTTGGGGTCTGGGAAAATGGGGGGAAATGGGGGGGGGGGGATGGGGGAAAATGCGGGGGGGGCAAAGGGGAAAGATGGGGCGGGGATGCAACTCCAAAGTTGGAGCACAAAGGGGGGAAATGGGAGAAAAACGGGAGAAAAATGGGACGAAATATCCATTTTTCACAGTGCCATTTTCGCCATGTTCCCTGAAGGCGAAGACCTTACCCGCAGTCCCCTTTGTAAAAATCAAGTCACAGCACTCACTGACGGGAAAACGGGAAATTTTTCCACTCTCTGACACTCGCCGCTCTAGCGGCTAGTGCAGACTCGCCGCTCTAGCGGCTAGTGCGGATGGTTGTTTCCCGGACACCATTCCCGCTGCGCGATTTTGCTGCACCCCACGCAAATTGATAGCACTCCCTCGCCCTCTCAGGCTCGCCCGACTACAGGGTCCTCAGACTTCAATGGTTTCAGATTGCCTTACGTGGACAGCAAAATGGTTGCGTGATGGAAAGCGAGCATCTGGTTTTGTTTTTGATGTTCCTTTGGGGGCTTCCCCCCCCAGCTGATGATCAACCGCCGTCCGATGACTGCCAACTGCCGACCGCGGGACGGCAATCGCGTCAGGTCAAAAGGCCCCTCGAAGCGGTCTCCAACGGGGGGATGTTTCACCAGAAAGAAACGCATTGAAGGATCTGAACCCTTCGAGAAGCTCTGTGCGTGCCCATTCCTCTGCAGACAGAGGCGGCGGTGGGCGGAGGATGCAGTGCGGTGCTCCGGGACAAGACACCCAGGCAGATAGGAAGACTGATGCATACCTGTCGCACCGGGTTGTGCGCCGAATGGCAGCGCCATGCTTTTGCGGGTTCTAGGTTGCATTGGTCGTTGTGCACTGCAACAGGGTGTGCGACAAGATGCCTGGACTGGATTGAGGATGTTCGCCGGAGCCGGCAGGGGCTGTCGGGAGCAGAGGAATGGGGGGGGGGGGGAGCTGGACATGTCCGAAGCCTGCCAACCAAGACGTCGGGCAGTCTGCCATCGCCAAAAAATAGCAGGATCGCCCTGTGCACCCCAAGCCTTTGGAATGGGTGGGGGTCTGAGCCCCAAGGGTCCGGCGCCCTGACACTACAACACGTCTATTGGGCTGCAAATTGTGAGGGCGCATTGCGTGCGCCGCGAGCACCGAAATCTCAGTAGGAGCCAAACCGCAGCGCCCCGATGCACCGCGTGGGAGGCAACATCTCTGCAAAAGACAAACACTGTGGCCCATGGGGCTGGGTGTGTCACAGCCGGCGGTGCACTTGCGGGGGCAGGAGTCTAAAAGGGGTTTCAAAAGCAGTTGCCAAGGCGGGCACTGGTGGTCAGAAAAGTGTCTTCTAGCGGTCACAAGGCGTTTGGGGCGGTTGGGGGTTTTGAATTCAAATCGCGGTGACCTGGGTCGGACAGCGGCAGCAAGAAGCAGGGAGGAAGTCAGACGGAACAAGGAAGGAGACGTACTGGATGCCGTAGTGCGATGCGCCAGCGACACCAGCGGGCTGAGGCAGACTTGTCGGAGCCCAGAGTGGTGCACTCGGATGCGCCGCCAACGTGAGTTCTTGTGAGGCCTGTGGACCGAAAGCGATAAACGGAGGGTACCACCCCGCCCCTGCGCGCCGAACGGCAAAGTGTCCAAATGCAATTTTTTCCAGCGCACTGGTCAGTCGCTCGGCGTTCAAGAGAGTTTTGGCGACGCATGCATGCAACGGAACGGACATCACGAACAACGGCTGCGACGGACAGATGTTCATGACACCCTGCTTCGACACCCTAAGAGACATGAATTGGACGGCTTGGCCCTCGCATTCTACTCAAATTAGTGTTTGTTGCTTTCCCAAGCCCCATGAATGATGGTGGAGCCTACGGCATGCAACTCGTGGGATAAGCGGTCAATGTCCCCTCAGTGAGGTCGATTGCTATCAGCTTTCCGTGGGGGTGTTGGGGTCAGCGGGGTTCTAGTGTACCCACCCGTACTGTCCCTTTTTTGTCGCCGAGTAGCTCAAAAGTGATACAAATTCGCATAGACTTTGTGCACGAAAATGCGCGCAACAATGTGCGAGGTCACACAAAACTGGAACACTTTTTCGTGCACTTTTGAATAGTCCCACATCTATGCCCCCCGCCCCCCAAAAAACCCCATGTTCCAGACCTCCGCCTAGTCGCCCTGTTAAAACAAAATGTACCCTAAAACCATTCGCGTACCGAGACGGTTATTGGTTCCATGTCCGTGCTCATCACGTTCAAAACCATACAATAGTGTATCAAAAAGTGTACTTGTGTGGCAAAGAGGGCAGCAACACGGGACATAACACGGGTACAAGCCCATCCGCCCTTGAGTCCCTTGCTACACACCCCGCCCGGTCCATTAGCAACACCTGAAGTCTCGCATCGTTCTGTCTAGCCACGCAAGAACCCACCACGAACAAGACCAGAAGCACTGCGGTGAAAGTCGCCAACAACCCCGCGAACCTGCGACAAAGCGGGCAGGTGTGCAGAGGTGTGCACAGCAGCTATGCGAATTAGGGTGTTCAATGCTCAACCTTTCCAAGTGTCAAGGGTTCATGGATTATGGCGGGTGCAATTTTTCGACGACCTCCACCCCGAGGAAAATATTGCGGATGGAATGCGTCATTCATCAATGTTGCCCCCACAGCCCCGCAAGTCAAGATTTGCGGCGAGATCTTCGAAGCGAAAAATAGTCGTGGATTGTCAAGGCGTCGTCCTTTTCAATGCTTCATCTTTGCCATGCAACCCTTATTTGCCCACACACCCCCTTACGATTTCATGTCTGGGGTCTTCAAAGGGCAGGTATGCGGACCCACAACCCTCACCTCGGAGCACCGGATCGGCATTGCATGAAGTGGGTCAACAAGCACCACCTGAAGCGTTGCCCTTGACGCCACATAAAACGCGGAACCAACGTTGCGTGCGCTTGAGCATCGCATGGAATGGTCACGGAGTCGTACATGAGCGGCATGTGGTCTAACGAAAAGTACGTGAACTGAATGACCGATGGTTTTTGAATTGGCGTTGGCTAGGCCGTTCTGTTGTAATGTGGTTGGATGAGGGGAGGAGGGGTGTTCATGGCAGATGACGTCGTAAGAGACGTGCCATTTGCGCGTGTTCAGTAAATGGCCTAGAGCCACCGTGAAAGCTCCGGCGAAGGTACTCCCTAAGAGCACCTTTTTTCAAACACCCTGACTAGGTTCGAAAATGCGACATCGATGGTACAAGGGCTACGTTGATTACACTTGATGGTCAGAAAAGGGCACTGGTGCAAAAAACATTCCGTAACACGGATAGCAAGACACAACGGATCATTGGGCAAAAGCAAGAGCGTGCACCGTACCGCGACATCTTGCCCATGACAGAGTTGCATTGGCGGTCCTCAACATTGCCAAAAATGCTTGATAGTGATCCACACCAGCCAGCGTTCGGGTTGTGCAAAGGTAAAGGATTGAGTGAGGTGAAATAAACCACCGTATTTTGAGTTCAATGAACTTACATGTATAGTCGTTCGGGTAGCCAAATGATGATGAATGGAAGATGAAGCATGTGCTACCCCTCATGGTATCACGGTGCCATTTCGAGATGTATGGGGGTGGCCGCGACGTATTTTTTTTATCTTTGGGAGAGGTTGAGGGACGAGGCACGTACTGATAACAAGACGACCATCGCCATTAGCCCCCTCCTCCCTTCGTCACCGCCTTGCAACGTACGATGTCTCGTGAAAATCCAAAGTATGTCACCAAATCCTCATTTACGATGGCAGAATGCCTTCTCGTGCGCCTTAGGCGGTGCACGGGGTCCCGCCCCCGCTTTGAATCGGTTCGGCGCCCTCAACCCCTTTCCTATGTTGAGTGTCCATTTTTTTCGCGCTGTACTACAATGCTTCGTTGAACGTGGTTGGTACCGGGGCTACGTCGTATGACACATCATTGTGCTTGCTCCATGCGCCCGATGGCGTAAGTATTTCAAATTTACAACATCACGATGAACATAGCGCTCGCCATGGCACATACGATTTTTACCCTACACACACACACAGACACACACACACACACACACACACACACACACACAATGCAGCAATGTAGAGCACAAAAGTCGATTCTCAACAAGACATGTAACCTTCAGAAAGTGACGGTGTATCACCAAGTCTAATGTGACGTCATGGATGTCAGTTTGTAGATGAATAGCATGAAGAATCTTTGGATCAATGAGGACATCAATTGAGTCGGAAGAATTCTTTCACCAATCAAAGACAAATATGCATTCCATGCAATTGACAGTTGGCAACCGGGTATGATACTTCAAATGGAAAACAACGAAAAGGACCACTGTCGTGCAAAGAACAATTGTAGGAGCGAGGCATCAATCGTTCACACACACACACACACACACATGGTCCCTAGGCATGCAAAAGAAGCTTGGTTTAGGTAAAATGAACCAACGGCCACAGCGAACAATTTACTTTGAATGAAGCTTCTTTAGTTTGCTTTAAGTTTATGTGCTTGCATTATTCAACTTTGGGCCTTCTGAAAAGAACAAATTTCAGATTCTTCCTCTTAGCACTTGTTTCAAGGAGGTTTGGACCAACCGTGGAGTTGTCATGCACCTACATGGTTGAACATGATTCTTGGGATCACAAATAAAATGCCCATCAATATGATGGCAGTTACTGGCGTTTACCAATTCGATGATTAGGTACTCATTTTCGCGGAAACGGATGGGGCTAGCAAAAAATCTCACGCGGACTCTCTATACTCTTAAAACGACAGTGGTCGTCGCCTCCGGCGGATCGCGCCGGGCAAAACCGCTTTGTTACGGTTAATCAAACCACCAGTCAACAGTTGATTTTTGAGTTGACAGCATATGCTGGCCGCCAGCGTGCGGTAGACCAGTGTCGGCGGTGAACAATTTGCGTTCCTGCTGCTCAACAACGATGGGATCTTTCAATTGGATCAATCATCAATTTTTGGGTGAAGAAGTGGGTAGCATGCTGCTCACATCTCACAGGTATGTTTAATCTGGCTATGCCACACCTCTCATTGGGTTGACTAATCACGATTTGTTGCACTTCATGCGGGGTTCTTCCTCGGCTTGGGTATGCACTTTTCCTCAGGCCCTTGGTTAAGCCTACTTTACTTGGACCCTTGCAGGTGCATAGTGAGATAAAATATGCCGTCTACGCCCGTCTACATTTTCTGGAAATACCTCAAGGCTTGGCTCAAGTTTTGCCGCGCGTAGCGCGGGCAAGGAATCTAGTTGCAATTACTCAGCTTGTCCAAAGCCGCCTGCGCGCCACACTGGGGTGGTCAACGGAGAAATTATCTTTTTATTTCTGAACGGTATGCATGCGTTTTTTACATGTTTCCATTAAGTAACTCAATATTTTTTATTCTGTACTTTTTTTTCTGGTCCGGATCGCCGTTTTACCCATGTCGGTCGATTATCTTCACTTCTATGCAGCCGAGAACAAGAAGAAGTTTGTAGGCCTGCTTGGTCTGCAAAGAGCTCCGTGACCACAAAGTTTCGGATTCCATCCTCAGGTATGCACGTTCGTAGTTCAACAACAAGGTCTCAATTTGTAAGATGCCACCATTGCCAATCTACCATTGTGGTAGATTGGTTCGTCAAACTAAGAGTTCAGTGGTTCTACATTTGCGGTTGGTGTTTTGTGTGAGTGGTAAGCAACAAGTTTTGGGACAATGGAGGTTGGTGTCTTCCGATGCCTGCACCATGATCCTTAGATTCAAGGATACAAAATAGGTCATTTTAGAGACTTTCATCTTGCGAAAGGACAAGGACAACGCTTTGAGCCTTTAG
This sequence comes from Eutreptiella sp. 'Long Island Sound 2002', assembly GCA_964036045.1. Classification (NCBI taxonomy): domain Eukaryota; phylum Euglenozoa; class Euglenophyceae; order Eutreptiales; family Eutreptiaceae; genus Eutreptiella; species Eutreptiella sp. 'Long Island Sound 2002'. Next base: position 21,640,576 of record OZ038399.1, on the reverse strand, counting down.
GGCTTTGAACGGTATGTACTAGTGTATGGTCTTCGCCGTTGTACTTGTTCAACTTTCTCTCATGGGTTGCTTTCCCTTTTAGATGCAAGGAACTTGGCCCGGGCGACCAAGGAAGGCCAAGACGGAAGGCTTTTGTGTGGTGTGCCGCAAGGTCAAGACTTCGAAGTTTGAGCCTTTGAAGCCCGAGTTCGAGGGCCGATATAGGGCCAGAGATGGCTTGTACCCGTGTTGCATCGAGTGTTGGCCAATTGTCGGAAGTGAAGATCAAGGGTCCCCTCCCAAGAAGAGACGGATAACCCCTCCCACCACTCCCCAATCCTCGAAGGTTGAATTCCAAGAAATAGAGCACCCACCTTGCGATTTGTGCACGCAAAAGAGAGCATGGTACCACACTTATGAGCCAACCTCCAATGGCTTTGAGACTTGCAATTGAAGGAGAAGGTTTCCAAAATTGCAACCCCTTTGCATGCATTGAAACGTATTCAAAAGCGTGTGCATACATGGAACCGGTCGGCATGGCGTGCGGCACGGCATGCGCATGATGCATTGCATCCTCCACCACGCGGTAAACGCAAGCCCGTGGTGATTCGGTGCTCTTTGGGTCGCTTCTGCACCTTCGGTGCGACAGCACGTGGTGTTCTGCACTATCGCGAGGTTATTCGAGACAGTAGCCTAAAGTTCGATGTTGATGCGGAGCTCATTGGTTGGTTGGATAACCCTTTCTTTGTGTTTGTGTGGCAATTGTTGGAGGGGTACACGACCTCATTCGAATTGCCTTTTTTGTCCCAAAGCCACAAGCTTGGGGTATCGCGAGCACTGGACTATAAGAACTTCGTAATGAGTTGGGTTGACTTTGTGGAGGACTGGTGGCATAACCCAGAGGGTGCCTTTTTTCATCTCCCACCACTGGAAACCCTTCCGGATGACCAACGGGAGGTGGTTTTGCTCATGATTGCAGCGGTGCATGACACATTTCAAAAGCATGTTGTGCCTCATGTGAATAACGGTGATGGGTTTACGTCCTCGACCAACCGGGTTGGAGAGACCGTGTTCCGTTACATGCGAGCATGCTTCGACCAGAATCAAAGCACACGCATGGTGTTGGTAGCATCTCATTTCATTGTGGCCCGTAGCAAGTACCTAAACTTGGTGATTAGCGAACCTCCAAGTATGTTTTGCACTGAAATTGTACATATTCTTCTTTGTTGCATAGGTCTTTGTGTATACTTTCAACACGAGCCCATTTGCGAATTGATTTCTTTGAATTGCGTGCCTGCAGACCTCAAACCTTAAGAAGGCCACTCGAGGGTTGCGGCAGCGTGAGCCTGACCTTGTTGATTTTTTGCGCTTGAACGTGAACCGTGAGCAATTGATGAACCAATTGGAGGATTGGGTTGACACTGACAATGTGTGTTGACCATTTCATGCTTCTTTTCTGCATACGAGTCTTGTGCTAGGGAGGGAGGGAGCCTTCTATGCCTTTCGTGCCCATCTTTTCATTTCGGAGGGACCCAGAAACAGGGGTCAGACAGGCAGCAAAAACCTCCCGGGACCCGGGCACGAGGCCACGCGACATCGACTCGAAAAGCACCTTTGAACCCTCCACCTAAGAGTTCGGGTCCCAAGCTCGCCGTAGCAACTTTCGGAGGTGCTTTTCGAGCCATATAGCCAAAACGGTGGCCGGGAAGATTGAGTCCACGAAAAGCAGGGTTTCGGTAGCCCCTGGGCAGGTTTCGGACAAGCTGACAATTACTGATCTCGGGATGGTGAGAAATTTTTAGGCTCTGCATGATTCGCTTTCTTGGGTTCCCTCTTGTACTACTTGTTCGTCCTCTTTGGTCAAGTTGTGGTGCGTTGAATTACTTGCAACTGTAATCGAACATTACTTGAAAAACATGGGATGTCCCCAACTCAGTGCCACTTGTCGGGAAAATGTCATTACATTCTCCAATGTGTTTGTAAGGCACCATTTCAAGAACATTGTTCAAAGTGAGCCAAATTAGCAACACGCCAACTACAACTGTACAGCAGCAATTGATAAATTTGCAAAGAGCGAAGGCCAAAAAGGGCTGATGTTCAATTGGTGTTGTGTGTGGACAATTAAAATTCCCATGCCGTCGTATCCGAACTACACGCCGGGCCGTTTGGAGCAGTTTGAGGCGAAGCTTGGCTATGGAGTTGTTTGGACTACATAAGGTTGCTTGGTTGTGTGTTAGGCCGTCGAAGTGCGTGATTGTATGAAGCCATTTTGGGCTACTTGGGAATTTCCGGGGGTGAACCGGATGTGGTCGTATGTTCCCCAACACCTATTGTGAAGAGGTTGGGGATGCGGTGAACATCCGGTGCGCTGGTTGCTGCAGGCAGTAGGAGTCCGTGGACAATCCCAGGAGATTCTCGAGCAAACCAAGAACGTCCATGAAGCAAACCGCACATTTCCTCTTTAGAAATTGCTCAATAAAGTTTTTGATGTTGAATTGGGAAGATACGGGGACGAATGTAAAGCGCCCAAAAGTTTCTTGAATGCGACAGGACAACCCAATCCCCTTGCCCGGAAACGTTTGCTCGATGTGCGCTGACTGGTGTAGTCCTTTTTGTTCATATACCTCAATAGCTCGGCAAATGAACTAATCCCAACGAGACACAAAAAGGCACGAGACATGGTCTTTGCGCATGTCGCGCAGTCTTAGCGCAACTTAGTAGATTTCAAGCACAGCAGAGCATTTGACGCAAGTTCCAACAGAGCAATGCAAGTTACATCTGCTCATCGGGTACAAAATATCGTTGTCCTCATTGCTCTCGCCCCCCACGAAGATGATAAGTTATTAATTCTCGTCTTCGAGCTGTATTTGTTTACCTAATGATGTGACCGAAGTTAGTTCTCATTTGGCGAAAGTATGAGAGAGCATAGCAACATTGATGTCATACCGTGTTTGAACCAAAACAATTTTGACCTTTGAGCTTAGTTTGTCAATGATATAACCAATGTTTACTAGATTCCTTGCCCGCGCTACGCGCGGCAAAACTTGAGCCAAGCCTTGAGGTATTTCCAGAAAATGGGGACCCTACTGGCCCACCCTCAGTCCGGGGGTCTCCCACCCGAGTAGGGTCCAAGTAAAGTAGGCTTAACCGTGGGCCTGAGGAGAAGTGCATACCTAAGCCCAGGAAGAACCCCGCAAGAAGTGAACCAAATCCGGAGTAGCCAGGGAGTATGCCGTACCGGAATTACGCACTACCAATGAGAGGTCTTAAGTTATCCTGCACCCGCCTTCCCGTGGCAGCCGCCTGCGGTCTGGCGACGCAGCCGATACACCGATCGCCCACCGCGCCGCTGGGGTGTGCAGTTGAGGGAATGGCACAGAAAAAGTACCGGTGTCTCCGGTCTCAATGGGTGATTGATCCGGACCCCTACCGCTCCCCGCATTGCAGGCTGCGTCCAGCCTGCGTCACCCCTGCGTGGCGTGGGGGATTTATCCGGGAGTAATCGACACCTTACCGGAGGGGGTCCAAAATTTTCAACTGGGCTTATTTTTACGTCATAAATTGTTCGTGGTGGTTTATGTTTTAGTTACAAAGCGGTTGGTCACATTGGGTCGATGTCGCGCGCGCGCTGCCAGCCGCTGCGTTGGTGAAATCCGTGTAAAAGTGCCGAAGGTCCGTCTACTGTCCGTGAAATTCGTAAAAGTGCCACAGGTCTGGATACTTCGGCACCTTGTTCAGGCACCTCCACATCCAGCGTTGCAGGGAGGCGTACACTGCGAGAGCGCCCGACGCCCCGGCTGCGGCTGCGGAGTTCCACGTTGCACATGTCCCCTTACGTGTATGACACAATTGTGAATCCACAACATTGGGTTGGTTGTGAGAAACAGAGTGGTGACCTTGATGTTCTCCCCAGTGGCAGCGTGCCACTGGGTAAAACTTATTTGCGATAAGATGAATTTGCTACCCAAAGGTCTCACTCCAAACGAGAATTAGACGGATGTGAATTTTCCGGAAAAAACGCGAGTTGCTAGAAAAATTCGAAAGTTCACTGAAAAATTCTAAACTTAAGTGCTGGAACACGCTGTCATTGCCATCATTGTGCTGATACCCGATGTTGTATTGAAAATCTTTTTAATTATCCGAAGGATGGGGACTTGGGTCTCGATCCACTGGACCACTCTCTACTTCGTCAGGTGCTGGTTGTTTTCCCGGGTGCAGAGCACAAGTAGGTGTGGCGGCACAAAAGAAGAACAACACAAGGCAATCCTTTCTGTAGAGAGTAGGGTGAGCTGGGCAGCGCCGGGCAGACCGGGCCATTCACAGGAGTGCAGTGAACCTACAGCTGATCATGGGCTGGATCTGGGGCTACCCTGTCACACTCATTAACAAACCATTGTTTGACCGGGCCTTGGTTACCGTTATTCTACCTCGTCAAAGCATGTGAATCCGGCCTGAGACAGTTGGAGGCCGGTGAGGGCCTCGCTTTCAAGCCCCATGGTGCTAGCTTTACGTAACAGCAAAGGTTTCCACCAGGTCACAGGGTAGCTTTTGGAGAGGAGGGTTCGGGCAACCTTGCATACATTCAGTGTGAAGGAATGGGAGACATGACTTGACCTATAGTGCAGGCACTTGGCAACCAGGTTAGGAACCAGAGATCGGAGCATGGCCTGTGCGTTTGGGCTGTGGTGGTCAATCAGGCGTTTATGCGCAGGCGGGATTGGGTCCCCAGGTGCCCCAGAGAAAGAGGGTGTTTTTACCTGGATACACGGCTTGCCCTCACAGAAAGACACCTGTGACTCCAAGAAGCTCAAGGTTCGACTCTGCCCTTCAACGGTGAGTTCCATACCGAGGCAGGTCGCTAGTCGGTCCTGGACTTCAGGCAGACTTAAGCATGGGGAGCGCGAGGGTGGAGAGGGGTCTATGAGCAGGAGGAAATTATCTCTATAACGAAAGCACGGTGGTAGACCGACCCTGTTCAGGGATTCTTCCATGTACAGCAGGGTGAGTGACGACGTTTGTGCCGAAGTGGCGCCACCGATCGCGGTCCCAGTAGTTTGCCGGAACACGCTGGTAAAGTGGACAAACCTATCATTAAAAAACAGATCCCACTTAAGCAACAGCATGAGGTCACTGAAAGGCACAAAATGGAAGGTGGAGTCGGAGTTACCGGAGGCGACTACAGCATCTATGGTTCGTACACCAGGTTTATGTATTTTAAAACCGGCAGTTTTGGGGGGCAGCTGTTTGTCACGGCACAGGAGTTTCCAGAAAAACTCTACGGCGGTGACCACTTTGTCTCTGGGGATGTTTGGAAACATTTCAACTAGGTCGAGTTCGACCCAATTGGCGTTTTTGGAGACGGGCGTGTGCGAGAGATTGTTGACGAAACCCTGCAAGTCCCTCATAGATATAGACTCCAAGGCGCTAGGCCTAGAGCAGGCGTGTTTCCAGAGCAATGTGAGGCTGCGACCTAGTGTACGGCAGAGGGCTTTGAACGGCTGGTTGCTGTGGTCTATAATTTCACGAATTTTGATTTTAGAGCCGGGTACGTCTTCACGCCACTTGTGCTTAGGCAAGATACGGCACTTGGGTGTGGGGAGAGGCTTCGAAAATGGTGGCTGGCGGCAGAGCGCGTGTGCACACGACTGTGTTGGGGGCTGGGCAGGATCAGGTGGGTCGTGGGCACCCAGGGGAATGGGGCTGCCCGCTGGGGTTTGTGTGCGTGCGCGTTGCTTGAGTATTCGCGTGGGTAGCATGTCGTGTGTGGCGAATGCTATGCGGGTGGTTTGGTCGGCCATGTCCGGCCGCCGGGAGGTCAGTTTTTTACACTGCGCTGTGATCAGCGTAGACACACGATTTTTGAGCGCGCGTGAAGCCGGGTGGTGAGTGTGCAGGTGGTAGGCGTGGGATTGCAGCGTGGGGGACAGCGGTGTGCGCCCGACAGTTTTTGTAAACTGGCAGGGTGTACCGAACACGGACAAATGCATGGACTCGGTTAGGTGCCACAGGCAAGAAAAGCTGGCGTCATCACGGGAGTGGAAGCGCAGGAGTTCTTGGTACCGTGGTGACTCCAAAAAAGTCGACCGGTTCACAGTGAGCCAGAATTTAGCACAGGCAAAGATTGGGACCTGGGGGGATTTGTCCAGCGCGCTTGGTACTATGAAGCTGGGTATGAGTTGTTGTTGTTTGCGGAGGAAGGGCTCATACACCAGTTTGGGGTGTGAGTAGGCGGATTTCTGGTATATGGGTTCACAGACTTTCAGCACATCGGACATAATGTCGACACTGGTGTACTGACGTGCATCAGGCATGGCTGTGTGTAGTGTACGCTGGTTTTCATGAAGCATTTTGGTGAAGCCTTTCCAAGAGGGGACCGACGCATTCTGCAGGTTTTGTTCAAAAACCTCAGGGGCAATTTTCGGGGACATGTGCTGGAGGACATGGGGGTCACGAAACACGATGTGGTTGTTGACCATATGTACATTGGGCAGGTGTGCCCATGCGTGGCACGGGCAGGGGCCTGTGTGGTCCTGCGATATGGCTGAAGTAGGGAGTGCAGTCAACGGATTTTTCAGCAGGATGTCAGAGACGGTTTTGGTTTTAGACCGGATCAACTGGACTCTAGATTTCAGGTATGCACGCAGGTGGGGCGGCCAAGCAGAGTGCCTATCGATTGCTGTGTCAACCGCTGCAGAGAATTGATTCTTCAGGTCTGGCGTAAGGAGGGGGATTTTTACGGGGATACGGTAGGGGATACATACACGGTGGTGCACCAGGAAATACTGAGACACTTTATCGAACAGGGATCGGTGCTGTGATTGGGGCAGGTACCGGCTGGTGGAGCTGACCACTGAGAGCAGTAGGGATGGCGAGTAGTCGTGTGGCGAGAGTGGTTTTTTCCGCTGCAGGATGTTCCGCGCCATTGACAGCAGCGAGCCCCCTTGTGCAGAAATTTCGTTTTGCCAGATTTTTCGGTCGCTCAGGAAGAGCCACTTTTTGTTTGAGAGAGATGGTAGGTCGCGGTTAAACAGGCCTGCAAGGCCCCAGCGGAGCATCCACCACTTTTCTCGTGCATTGGCCTGGTGCGGGGTAGTGTGTTCAAGGGGTGTGACAACGAAGTTTTCCACGCCGAGGCGCGAGATCCATGAGTACACCTGTGATGGGAGGTTGATACCCGTACCGGATAACCTGAGTGCATCAAGCGCCAGCCGCACATGTTCACTACCTCGCTTCCCCACGGAGCGGCGATGGGTTCGCGCTCCGGTCTGTCCTATATAAACTTTGTCATCCCTCAGACTCCAGACGGCGTAAATCCAGGTGCCTGAGGTTTTTGTGGAGGCGGTGGTCATGCGCAGCGCGGCCAGTTTTTGAACATGTTTTTTGGTGGACAGGTGGATGTTCGCATTTACTCGGTCCCAGGACGCGTAGACCTGTTCCCACGGGATGTTGGTAGTCATGAGGCACCGTTTGAAATTCCACTTAGGTGCAAACAGGTCCCGCCTGTTGGCACGTTCAGACTCCCAGATGGTAGGAAAGTGCGGTTCACGGGGGAGGGTTTGAAACGTGGGGGCTGGGGATACTACGGTGGCACCGGCTTCCTTGGTAACAGACCAGAGTGGGTGCAGCAGGGGAGCGATGTCCGGGTATGCGGCTGTGTGTGGTGGGGATAGCCGCCACAGGGTGAAGCGGGTGTCACATTCTTTGCAGTTAGCAAAAACAGACTTTCCTTTGGCGTCAGAGATAATTTGAGAGAATCGCATGTGCTGCAGGTCGGGGAAATGTACCCGCCACAAATTCACTGGATCGAGGGTAGACGGGAACCAGAAGAATTGATGGGAGTCAGGCCATTTATCTTGATTGAGGATCAAGTCTCTAAAAATCAGGGAGTACTGTACTGATGCAGGGAGTTGGGGTTGTAGGGAGAAGGACGGGCATATAACGGATGACTGGCTGTCACTCAGTCCATGCTGTGAGGGTGGGAACGGGGAGGTAGTTGACAGTCCTGAGGTATCCCTGGAGACGGAAAAAGTTTTCCCCGGGACATTAGCCCATGACTGTTTTAATATCCCATACTCCCCAGAAGTGGCAAAGAGGGATTGGAAGAGTGCTGCATCGTCACACAGCCAGTCAGAGAACGCTGTGACGCTCTGAAAGGAAATTGACAACCACGTGGAGTGGTTGTTCATGTGGCACCAGCGTTCAAAGAGTTGGGCCAGTACGGGTTGCTGTGTAAGGGAGGCCCGGAAGTGACTTAGGAAGGGTGCAGTGGTGGGCTGTCGGAAACACGGTGGCGAGAACACGGAGAACATGGGATTCTCGCTGGGGTGCACGTTGCCCGTGTTCGGGGAGTTTTTAGAGCGCGCATCCAAAGCCTCGGAGAAGAAGCGGAGGCACTCATGGAGTTCTGTTTGGAGGCCTTTGTAGAATTCGAGGGGTTCGTGGCGGGGGCCATGTTCGGGGCGCGTGAGGCCTCCGGTGGACGGGGAGGAGACAAGAATGGAAGAGAGTTTGCCGACCGCGCCCAGGAGCCGATGGCCGCAGAATGTATGGGCCATCGGGGTAAGGAGGTCCGAAGTGGACGATAGGCGGGCGATAAGGGATGCAAGGTCCATCTCGGGTGGCTCCGGCCCTTCCGCATTCGGTCGCCCTGAGATCAGTCCATCGGGGCCAGCGTCATCTAGTTTAAAAGCTCATTAAGGGACACCAGGGCCTGGTTGGCACGGGACTCGTCACGGAACGCAAAGTGCTTGTCGACGACGAAGAGATCGTCGTCATCGTCCATGGCGTTGTCGTCGGAGACCACTTGCGAGCCGAAGGAGAAGTAAATGAAGTCGGACTCAACGTTCACCACTTTGCCATGCTTGAGCTCGTACTTTCCTGTTGGGGAGGGTATGATTGCAAAGAGCAGGTCGCCAGCCTTCGGTGCTCTGATTGAGCGTGTTAGGACCTGTCGTGCAGGCAAGTCCAGGACCCCGAGCTCGTGCCGTTTGGGTTTCCCTTTGCCAGCACGTAGATCAGCGAGTTGCCGCGACAATTGTTCGATGGTCAGCGTGTTGGCGGCGCTTTCGTTTCGGAGCAAGTCGAGTTCAGCTTGTTCGCTGCGGACCAATTTCGCTGGTGTGGAGTCTACGTTGAAGAGTTCACGGAAGAGGGCCTCCTCAGCTTCGAGGTTTATAGCTCGAGACCGGCGCGCGGACGGTGTGGGCGTGCACTCGGGATCTGGCGAGCGGTCGGCACGTCCACGTTTCAGCTCTGGTTCAGGCGATACGGTGTCGGCGTTGATATACGTGCGAGCTTCGGTCGCAGCTGCAGGCTTTGGCCTGGGGGCAGGGGCAGGCGGCTGGGATGGCTGCGAGTCGGTATGGTTGCTCAGGGGAGCCACAGGTGGGTTCATGGGCGCATTGGTCCCTGGTTGTGGGACGGCGGGGGAGGTCGCAGTCGGGGGACTTGGTGCCGCATGTGGGGATCCATTGGGTTGTTGGAGTGCCTGGACCAGGGTTTGCAGCTGGTTCAGCAGTTGGTCGTTGGATTGGGCGGGATGCATCGGTGGAGGTGGGGACGGAATTGCGACGGAGGGGATTGCAGGCGGTTGTGCTGCAGCCGGGACAGGGTAGGCGGCTGGCATCTGTATGGCTGGACTTGAGTTCGCAAACATTTTCAGGCCGGTAGCACTGTACTGCTTGCGTTGGTTGAAGCCGAAGCAGGTAGGATCGATTCCTTTATTGAGCAGCATGAGGTTTATCGCTTGTCGGTTCTCCTCGCGTTCTACCTGGGCTTGCTTCGTCAGGATAAGGTGGTTGCAGACGGCCTCTTGGGCAGCAACATTTCCTCGTAGCATTGGGCATGAGGCCCAGCCGTGGGGGCCCTTGCATACGATGCACGTTGGTTGGAAGTTGGAGTTGGGGCCGTTCTTGTCATTGGGGTTATTCGGCGGGCCAGCCGGTGGGCCGCCACCAGTTCCCATAAGTTGAGCAAGAATACCTTCAGGGGATGATGTTTGCTGTGCCGCCAGCGCTGCTTTTTGCTGGTTCAGGATATTGAGCTGGTGTAGGGCAGAGTGCGGAGAAGGGTGCGGGGACGCTTCACCGGTAGGTGCTTGCGCGAGCGGCGTGGGTGACTGCGTTGATGACGACGCAGTGGCTGCTGTCGGTGGCACAGGCGGTGTGCTTTGGGCACTGTCAATAGCAGGCGGGGAAGCATTGGCGAACTGGGACAGCAGGTTGGTAATCGGCAGTGTGTTGGGTCCTGGGGAGACCTGGACCGGAGTTTGCGTAGGCGCAGATAGGGGGCTGAAAGAAGAATTGGATAGGGCTGGTGATGTCCCTTGGAGTTGTGATACCAGACGGGCCAGGTCTGGGGCATGTGACACGTTGACGGGGGCTGAGGTATTAAACGAACCGAGCGCAATGTTGTTGTTCGCGGGCACCTGGGGCTGGTTGGACAGCTTGGCGATCGCGTCCAAGAGAGATTGCGTGGAGGGAGACAGGGATGTTATATTTGAATTCAAGGGTGCATGGGCAGATTCTTGTTGCTGTTGGGGTAATTGATGTCCAGAAGCCATTGCTGCTGCCGGTGTATCCGAATTGAAAATCTTTTTAATTATCCGAAGGATGGGGACTTGGGTCTCGATCCACTGGACCACTCTCTACTTCGTCAGGTGCTGGTTGTTTTCCCGGGTGCAGAGCACAAGCAGGTGTGGCGGCACAAAAGAAGAACAACACAAGGCAATCCTTTCTGTAGAGAGTAGGGTGAGCTGGGCAGCGCCGGGCAGACCGGGCCATTCACAGGAGTGCAGTGAACCTACAGCTGATCATGGGCTGGATCTGGGGCTACCCTGTCACACTCATTAACAAACCATTGTTTGACCGGGCCTTGGTTACCGTTATTCTACCTCGTCAAAGCATGTGAATCCGGCCTGAGACAGTTGGAGGCCGGTGAGGGCCTCGCTTTCAAGCCCCATGGTGCTAGCTTTACGTAACAGCAAAGGTTTCCACCAGGTCACAGGGTAGCTTTTGGAGAGGAGGGTTCGGGCAACCTTGCATACATTCAGTGTGAAGGAATGGGAGACATGACTTGACCTATAGTGCAGGCACTTGGCAACCAGGTTAGGAACCAGAGATCGGAGCATGGCCTGTGCGTTTGGGCTGTGGTGGTCAATCAGGCGTTTATGCGCAGGCGGGATTGGGTCCCCAGGTGCCCCAGAGAAAGAGGGTGTTTTTACCTGGATACACGGCTTGCCCTCACAGAAAGACACCTGTGACTCCAAGAAGCTCAAGGTTCGACTCTGCCCTTCAACGGTGAGTTCCATACCGAGGCAGGTCGCTAGTCGGTCCTGGACTTCAGGCAGACTTAAGCATGGGGAGCGCGAGGGTGGAGAGGGGTCTATGAGCAGGAGGAAATTATCTCTATAACGAAAGCACGGTGGTAGACCGACCCTGTTCAGGGATTCTTCCATGTACAGCAGGGTGAGTGACGACGTTTGTGCCGAAGTGGCGCCACCGATCGCGGTCCCAGTAGTTTGCCGGAACACGCTGGTAAAGTGGACAAACCTATCATTAAAAAACAGATCCCACTTAAGCAACAGCATGAGGTCACTGAAAGGCACAAAATGGAAGGTGGAGTCGGAGTTACCGGAGGCGACTACAGCATCTATGGTTCGTACACCAGGTTTATGTATTTTAAAACCGGCAGTTTTGGGGGGCAGCTGTTTGTCACGGCACAGGAGTTTCCAGAAAAACTCTACGGCGGTGACCACTTTGTCTCTGGGGATGTTTGGAAACATTTCAACTAGGTCGAGTTCGACCCAATTGGCGTTTTTGGAGACGGGCGTGTGCGAGAGATTGTTGACGAAACCCTGCAAGTCCCTCATAGATATAGACTCCAAGGCGCTAGGCCTAGAGCAGGCGTGTTTCCAGAGCAATGTGAGGCTGCGACCTAGTGTACGGCAGAGGGCTTTGAACGGCTGGTTGCTGTGGTCTATAATTTCACGAATTTTGATTTTAGAGCCGGGTACGTCTTCACGCCACTTGTGCTTAGGCAAGATACGGCACTTGGGTGTGGGGAGAGGCTTCGAAAATGGTGGCTGGCGGCAGAGCGCGTGTGCACACGACTGTGTTGGGGGCTGGGCAGGATCAGGTGGGTCGTGGGCACCCAGGGGAATGGGGCTGCCCGCTGGGGTTTGTGTGCGTGCGCGTTGCTTGAGTATTCGCGTGGGTAGCATGTCGTGTGTGGCGAATGCTATGCGGGTGGTTTGGTCGGCCATGTCCGGCCGCCAGGAGGTCAGTTTTTTACACTGCGCTGTGATCAGCGTAGACACACGATTTTTGAGCGCGCGTGAAGCCGGGTGGTGAGTGTGCAGGTGGTAGGCGTGGGATTGCAGCATGGGGGACAGCGGTGTGCGCCCGACAGTTTTTGTAAACTGGCAGGGTGTACCGAACACGGACAAATGCATGGACTCGGTTAGGTGCCACAGGCAAGAAAAGCTGGCGTCATCACGGGAGTGGAAGCGCAGGAGTTCTTGGTACCGTGGTGACTCCAAAAAAGTCGACCGGTTCACAGTGAGCCAGAATTTAGCACAGGCAAAGATTGGGACCTGGGGGGATTTGTCCAGCGCGCTTGGTACTATGAAGCTGGGTATGAGTTGTTGTTGTTTGCGGAGGAAGGGCTCATACACCAGTTTGGGGTGTGAGTAGGCGGATTTCTGGTATATGGGTTCACAGACTTTCAGCACATCGGACATAATGTCGACACTGGTGTACTGACGTGCATCAGGCATGGCTGTGTGTAGTGTACGCTGGTTTTCATGAAGCATTTTGGTGAAGCCTTTCCAAGAGGGGACCGACGCATTCTGCAGGTTTTGTTCAAAAACCTCAGGGGCAATTTTCGGGGACATGTGCTGGAGGACATGGGGGTCACGAAACACGATGTGGTTGTTGACCATATGTACATTGGGCAGGTGTGCCCATGCGTGGCACGGGCAGGGGCCTGTGTGGTCCTGCGATATGGCTGAAGTAGGGAGTGCAGTCAACGGATTTTTCAGCAGGATGTCAGAGACGGTTTTGGTTTTAGACCGGATCAACTGGACTCTAGATTTCAGGTATGCACGCAGGTGGGGCGGCCAAGCAGAGTGCCTATCGATTGCTGTGTCAACCGCTGCAGAGAATTGATTCTTCAGGTCTGGCGTAAGGAGGGGGATTTTTACGGGGATACGGTAGGGGATACATACACGGTGGTGCACCAGGAAATACTGAGACACTTTATCGAACAGGGATCGGTGCTGTGATTGGGGCAGGTACCGGCTGGTGGAGCTGACCACTGAGAGCAGTAGGGATGGCGAGTAGTCGTGTGGCGAGAGTGGTTTTTTCCGCTGCAGGATGTTCCGCGCCATTGACAGCAGCGAGCCCCCTTGTGCAGAAATTTCGTTTTGCCAGATTTTTCGGTCGCTCAGGAAGAGCCACTTTTTGTTTGAGAGAGATGGTAGGTCGCGGTTAAACAGGCCTGCAAGGCCCCAGCGGAGCATCCACCACTTTTCTCGTGCATTGGCCTGGTGCGGGGTAGTGTGTTCAAGGGGTGTGACAACGAAGTTTTCCACGCCGAGGCGCGAGATCCATGAGTACACCTGTGATGGGAGGTTGATACCCGTACCGGATAACCTGAGTGCATCAAGCGCCAGCCGCACATGTTCACTACCTCGCTTCCCCACGGAGCGGCGATGGGTTCGCGCTCCGGTCTGTCCTATATAAACTTTGTCATCCCTCAGACTCCAGACGGCGTAAATCCAGGTGCCTGAGGTTTTTGTGGAGGCGGTGGTCATGCGCAGCGCGGCCAGTTTTTGAACATGTTTTTTGGTGGACAGGTGGATGTTCGCATTTACTCGGTCCCAGGACGCGTAGACCTGTTCCCACGGGATGTTGGTAGTCATGAGGCACCGTTTGAAATTCCACTTAGGTGCAAACAGGTCCCGCCTGTTGGCACGTTCAGACTCCCAGATGGTAGGAAAGTGCGGTTCACGGGGGAGGGTTTGAAACGTGGGGGCTGGGGATACTACGGTGGCACCGGCTTCCTTGGTAACAGACCAGAGTGGGTGCAGCAGGGGAGCGATGTCCGGGTATGCGGCTGTGTGTGGTGGGGATAGCCGCCACAGGGTGAAGCGGGTGTCACATTCTTTGCAGTTAGCAAAAACAGACTTTCCTTTGGCGTCAGAGATAATTTGAGAGAATCGCATGTGCTGCAGGTCGGGGAAATGTACCCGCCACAAATTCACTGGATCGAGGGTAGACGGGAACCAGAAGAATTGATGGGAGTCAGGCCATTTATCTTGATTGAGGATCAAGTCTCTAAAAATCAGGGAGTACTGTACTGATGCAGGGAGTTGGGGTTGTAGGGAGAAGGACGGGCATATAACGGATGACTGGCTGTCACTCAGTCCATGCTGTGAGGGTGGGAACGGGGAGGTAGTTGACAGTCCTGAGGTATCCCTGGAGACGGAAAAAGTTTTCCCCAGGACATTAGCCCATGACTGTTTTAATATCCCATACTCCCCAGAAGTGGCAAAGAGGGATTGGAAGAGTGCTGCATCGTCACACAGCCAGTCAGAGAACGCTGTGACGCTCTGAAAGGAAATTGACAACCACGTGGAGTGGTTGTTCATGTGGCACCAGCGTTCAAAGAGTTGGGCCAGTACGGGTTGCTGTGTAAGGGAGGCCCGGAAGTGACTTAGGAAGGGTGCAGTGGTGGGCTGTCGGAAACACGGTGGCGAGAACACGGAGAACATGGGATTCTCGCTGGGGTGCACGTTGCCCGTGTTCGGGGAGTTTTTAGAGCGCGCATCCAAAGCCTCGGAGAAGAAGCGGAGGCACTCATGGAGTTCTGTTTGGAGGCCTTTGTAGAATTCGAGGGGTTCGTGGCGGGGGCCATGTTCGGGGCGCGTGAGGCCTCCGGTGGACGGGGAGGAGACAAGAATGGAAGAGAGTTTGCCGACCGCGCCCAGGAGCCGATGGCCGCAGAATGTATGGGCCATCGGGGTAAGGAGGTCCGAAGTGGACGATAGGCGGGCGATAAGGGATGCAAGGTCCATCTCGGGTGGCTCCGGCCCTTCCGCATTCGGTCGCCCTGAGATCAGTCCATCGGGGCCAGCGTCATCTAGTTTAAAAGCTCATTAAGGGACACCAGGGCCTGGTTGGCACGGGACTCGTCACGGAACGCAAAGTGCTTGTCGACGACGAAGAGATCGTCGTCATCGTCCATGGCGTTGTCGTCGGAGACCACTTGCGAGCCGAAGGAGAAGTAAATGAAGTCGGACTCAACGTTCACCACTTTGCCATGCTTGAGCTCGTACTTTCCTGTTGGGGAGGGTATGATTGCAAAGAGCAGGTCGCCAGCCTTCGGTGCTCTGATTGAGCGTGTTAGGACCTGTCGTGCAGGCAAGTCCAGGACCCCGAGCTCGTGCCGTTTGGGTTTCCCTTTGCCAGCACGTAGATCAGCGAGTTGCCGCGACAATTGTTCGATGGTCAGCGTGTTGGCGGCGCTTTCGTTTCGGAGCAAGTCGAGTTCAGCTTGTTCGCTGCGGACCAATTTCGCTGGTGTGGAGTCTACGTTGAAGAGTTCACGGAAGAGGGCCTCCTCAGCTTCGAGGTTTATAGCTCGAGACCGGCGCGCGGACGGTGTGGGCGTGCACTCGGGATCTGGCGAGCGGTCGGCACGTCCACGTTTCAGCTCTGGTTCAGGCGATACGGTGTCGGCGTTGATATACGTGCGAGCTTCGGTCGCAGCTGCAGGCTTTGGCCTGGGGGCAGGGGCAGGCGGCTGGGATGGCTGCGAGTCGGTATGGTTGCTCAGGGGAGCCACAGGTGGGTTCATGGGCGCATTGGTCCCTGGTTGTGGGACGGCGGGGGAGGTCGCAGTCGGGGGACTTGGTGCCGCATGTGGGGATCCATTGGGTTGTTGGAGTGCCTGGACCAGGGTTTGCAGCTGGTTCAGCAGTTGGTCGTTGGATTGGGCGGGATGCATCGGTGGAGGTGGGGACGGAATTGCGACGGAGGGGATTGCAGGCGGTTGTGCTGCAGCCGGGACAGGGTAGGCGGCTGGCATCTGTATGGCTGGACTTGAGTTCGCAAACATTTTCAGGCCGGTAGCACTGTACTGCTTGCGTTGGTTGAAGCCGAAGCAGGTAGGATCGATTCCTTTATTGAGCAGCATGAGGTTTATCGCTTGTCGGTTCTCCTCGCGTTCTACCTGGGCTTGCTTCGTCAGGATAAGGTGGTTGCAGACGGCCTCTTGGGCAGCAACATTTCCTCGTAGCATTGGGCATGAGGCCCAGCCGTGGGGGCCCTTGCATACGATGCACGTTGGTTGGAAGTTGGAGTTGGGGCCGTTCTTGTCATTGGGGTTATTCGGCGGGCCAGCCGGTGGGCCGCCACCAGTTCCCATAAGTTGAGCAAGAATACCTTCAGGGGATGATGTTTGCTGTGCCGCCAGCGCTGCTTTTTGCTGGTTCAGGATATTGAGCTGGTGTAGGGCAGAGTGCGGAGAAGGGTGCGGGGACGCTTCACCGGTAGGTGCTTGCGCGAGCGGCGTGGGTGACTGCGTTGATGACGACGCAGTGGCTGCTGTCGGTGGCACAGGCGGTGTGCTTTGGGCACTGTCAATAGCAGGCGGGGAAGCATTGGCGAACTGGGACAGCAGGTTGGTAATCGGCAGTGTGTTGGGTCCTGGGGAGACCTGGACCGGAGTTTGCGTAGGCGCAGATAGGGGGCTGAAAGAAGAATTGGATAGGGCTGGTGATGTCCCTTGGAGTTGTGATACCAGACGGGCCAGGTCTGGGGCATGTGACACGTTGACGGGGGCTGAGGTATTAAACGAACCGAGCGCAATGTTGTTGTTCGCGGGCACCTGGGGCTGGTTGGACAGCTTGGCGATCGCGTCCAAGAGAGATTGCGTGGAGGGAGACAGGGATGTTATATTTGAATTCGAGGGTGCATGGGCAGATTCTTGTTGCTGTTGGGGTAATTGATGTCCAGAAGCCATTGCTGCTGCCGGTGTATCCGAATTGAAAATCTTTTTAATTATCCGAAGGATGGGGACTTGGGTCTCGATCCACTGGACCACTCTCTACTTCGTCAGGTGCTGGTTGTTTTCCCGGGTGCAGAGCACAAGCAGGTGTGGCGGCACAAAAGAAGAACAACACAAGGCAATCCTTTCTGTAGAGAGTAGGGTGAGCTGGGCAGCGCCGGGCAGACCGGGCCATTCACAGGAGTGCAGTGAACCTACAGCTGATCATGGGCTGGATCTGGGGCTACCCTGTCACACTCATTAACAAACCATTGTTTGACCGGGCCTTGGTTACCGTTATTCTACCTCGTCAAAGCATGTGAATCCGGCCTGAGACAGTTGGAGGCCGGTGAGGGCCTCGCTTTCAAGCCCCATGGTGCTAGCTTTACGTAACAGCAAAGGTTTCCACCAGGTCACAGGGTAGCTTTTGGAGAGGAGGGTTCGGGCAACCTTGCATACATTCAGTGTGAAGGAATGGGAGACATGACTTGACCTATAGTGCAGGCACTTGGCAACCAGGTTAGGAACCAGAGATCGGAGCATGGCCTGTGCGTTTGGGCTGTGGTGGTCAATCAGGCGTTTATGCGCAGGCGGGATTGGGTCCCCAGGTGCCCCAGAGAAAGAGGGTGTTTTTACCTGGATACACGGCTTGCCCTCACAGAAAGACACCTGTGACTCCAAGAAGCTCAAGGTTCGACTCTGCCCTTCAACAGTGAGTTCCATACCGAGGCAGGTCGCTAGTCGGTCCTGGACTTCAGGCAGACTTAAGCATGGGGAGCGCGAGGGTGGAGAGGGGTCTATGAGCAAGAGGAAATTATCTCTATAACGAAAGCACGGTGGTAGACCGACCCTGTTCAGGGATTCTTCCATGTACAGCAGGGTGAGTGACGACGTTTGTGCCGAAGTGGCGCCACCGATCGCGGTCCCAGTAGTTTGCCGGAACACGCTGGTAAAGTGGACAAACCTATCATTAAAAAACAGATCCCACTTAAGCAACAGCATGAGGTCACTGAAAGGCACAAAATGGAAGGTGGAGTCGGAGTTACCGGAGGCGACTACAGCATCTATGGTTCGTACACCAGGTTTATGTATTTTAAAACCGGCAGTTTTGGGGGGCAGCTGTTTGTCACGGCACAGGAGTTTCCAGAAAAACTCTACGGCGGTGACCACTTTGTCTCTGGGGATGTTTGGAAACATTTCAACTAGGTCGAGTTCGACCCAATTGGCGTTTTTGGAGACGGGCGTGTGCGAGAGATTGTTGACGAAACCCTGCAAGTCCCTCATAGATATAGACTCCAAGGCGCTAGGCCTAGAGCAGGCGTGTTTCCAGAGCAATGTGAGGCTGCGACCTAGTGTACGGCAGAGGGCTTTGAACGGCTGGTTGCTGTGGTCTATAATTTCACGAATTTTGATTTTAGAGCCGGGTACGTCTTCACGCCACTTGTGCTTAGGCAAGATACGGCACTTGGGTGTGGGGAGAGGCTTCGAAAATGGTGGCTGGCGGCAGAGCGCGTGTGCACACGACTGTGTTGTAACCTTTACAGAACAGTACTTAAACACATGCCAGTGGTGCAATGCGAGAAGACGGTCAGCTTGTGCAGGATGGCCCTGGGCAGGCTGGAAACACAACTGTTCGTGGACTCAAATGACCCCCCTGCTAACTTTGGCTGAACGGCTCAAAACAGCCCCCTGAAAGTTGCCACGCGGACCCAAATTTTGCGCCACCATGGTTAAAGGGCTGTTTTGGGCCCATCTCGTCCACGGCGACGCTGCGACTAGAGTCTCCGCTGAGATGCCGCGGGCACTATCCGGATATATTCTGTTGTAAGGTAACCCGTAGTGCAGCACCCAGGAGCCAGTCGCATATACGAATCTGTAGTTTTTGACTTGCGACTGGTGGTTTGTAATACCGCTACACATAAAGCTGCAATTCTTGCAGAAGTCATAAACTTTCTGTGAAAGTACCATGTTTATGTGCATTTCTCTCATCATCACAGGCCTACACAATGAAATTTTCTAGACCAGCTGAGGCTTGCACACGAGATAGTTCGAGAAAACCCGAGAATGTACCCCTACTTCACTGCCTCACAAGTTCCCTGGCGGTTGGTGGCGTTGCGAGAAAAGTAACACAAACCCCACAAATGACAAAGCGCTATAGGACCCCCGAGTTGTCCTCGCGTACCGGCATCATAGTCTTACACAAACAATTGCAACATCATAGCTTTCCACACACAATTGCGTTTGTGGGATCGATGAGCTTCAGGCCTGATAACGTGATGCAATTGTTGACATTTGGCTTTGAAAAAAATCCAGTCTCCTTTGTGGCATTCTTTGGGTAGCGTTCGAACAGTCATTTTGTTGTTCTCCTATGAGTGCATTTCACACCACACCCGATTCCCTTCGCACGTGCGTCGCCGTGTTGGTTCCTCCTACCTTTGACGATTCATTGTTTTCGAGTCTGCCGTTGGTTACCGAGTCACATGTATTAATTAAATCCAATTCAATCCCGTTCATTACAATGCCTCGGTGTTGGAATATGGATCGAGTCACCTTTCGTGACGAAAGGAACAATGATATGCGTCGAGGAAACGAAGTTGCTCTCTTGTGTGTCGGCGACGACAAAGGGCTTCTTCATCTCATGTTTGGGTTGTATCGGCGTTAGCGCCTTTGTCGACGCAAATAGTTGGCGCCCGTTTGATCTGCTACACCGTGAATACCTCTAATTGTGTTTATCCTGACTAATGTGGTTTCCGGGTGCGGAGGTGGTATTCAATTCGAAAGGCGTTTGATGACTGGTTAGGTTTGGTTACGTTTCCCTTCATCCTCCTTCTCGTGCAACCAAACCGTTGCCAACCGATCAACGAAAGGAAGCCATTACCCACTCCACACGGGCTTGTCGAACGATTTAGCAAACACAATGGCGAACTTATTCCTTTTTAAAGGTCGCTTCGTGATTGTCTATGGTGTTCGGAGCGAACAATCTTTGAGAAGCGCGTGAACCACGAAAGGTTGTTACACACATGGCGTCGCTACCGCCACTGGATTTCTCATTTTGTGACCTCAATAACTTGTCCGACTTGCTAAGGGTACCGTGCCCAGTCGAAGCAAGTGAGAAAACGAAGGTATCAAAAACGGAAAAAATATGCTGTATCTCTGTGGCCCAGCTCCCCGAACATTGGCGAAGCCTCTTAGTTGAAGGTTTGGCGCCTGTCAGGGTAATTTCTGCGGACATCACCGCACACCACACATCACACACCATAGCACACCCCACAAACTTCACGGCAACACCACAAGACACATGTACTCGTTGAGACTGGTAACTTCAGATTCAGACTGACAGCTGCAGACACTTTGTATCGGCTGCTGAATAATGAGGCCTGGTCGCTTGCTCGTAGTTCACAATTTTGCCAGTGGTGAAGCAGCGACTGCCACTGATGTTCATGGCGCTCATGGTATCAGAGACCTGCATTGGTAGCTCCAAGTAGCTGGTTAGTGCGTTGCTTGGCTTGCACAGGATGCTTTGCCAGAATAGTTGCTGCACATGTGGTGTGCATGGTCCCTTGTTGTAAGTTGCCAGCTGGGCGCGCAGTGCTGTGGGACGCAAGCACCGAAGAGACGTGTCTGTTGTGCATTCGCCTTTTAATTCAATGACTGCCCTACATGGATGGCACCGGAGCGCGTGCAAGGGACCTGAAATGCTCTTGCATTGTCAGAGTGATTATTTTTTAAGCCCTTTGCCTGAGAATGTTTTCCAAGATCTCAAACACTTCTTTGAGGAGCTGCAGCAGAGTGCGCAATGCACGTGGAATGGCATACAAGGCCCCAGTCAAGGATGTCAAGTTTGTGTTGGATCATGTGATCAAGGCGCATGAGGTGATGCCTGAGGAAACCTGCCCTCCGGACGTTGTGAATGCGGTGATTGACGAGGTGGCAAAGTTCACCGAAAAAGAGCTGCACCCAATCTGGAAGGTGGGTGACGAGGGCTGCAAGTACGATGGCGGCCCGGGTGACGTGACCACTCCTCCTGGCTGGAAGGAGGCATACGCACGGTATGTGGAGGGTGGGTGGCCAGCGCTGATTGGTGAAGAGGAGTTCGGCGGACAGAACTTTCCATTCACTGTGGACACTGTGAAGACGGAGTTCTGCGGCACTGCCAACTGGACGTGGTTCATGTACCCCATGCTGAGCCACGGGGCTGTGGAGTGCATGCTGGAGTTTGCCTCCGATGAGATGAAGGCAATGTTCCTGCCGAAGCTGGTCAGTGGAGAGTGGACTGGAACCATGTGCCTGACTGAGTCGCATGCAGGCAGTGACTTGAGCGACATCAAGTCCAAGGCTGTGCCAACGGACAATGGGGCCTACAAGATCACTGGCACCAAGATCTTCATTTCTTGCGGCGAGTGTGATTTCGCAGAGAACATTGTTCACCTTGTGTTGGCCAAGCTGCCTGATGCGCCCGCTGGCACGAAGGGTATCTCGTTGTTCCTGGTGCCCAAGTACCTGAACAATGCCGACGGAAGCCTTGACACCAGCAAGAAGAATGTTTGGTGCACGGGCATTGAGCACAAGATGGGTATCAAGGGCTCAGCGACTGCCGTGTTGGCCTTTGAGGACTCCATTGGATACCTGATTGGGAAGCCCCACGACGGCATGAAACAGATGTTTGCATTCATGAACACTGCTCGCTTGGCTGTGGGTGTTCAAGGGCTCGGAGCCGCCGAGCTGGCGTACCAGCAGGCCCTTACATACGCCCGCGAGCGACCATCCGGCCGTGCACCGGGGGGAGCCGTGGCCCCTGAGAAGGCCGCCGACCCCATCATCTTTCACCCTGAAGTCTCCCGCATGCTGTACAAGATGAAGTCGTTCACGGAGGGTGCCCGTGTGCTCGTGTACCATACATCTCTGCTGATGGACAAGATGAAGTACACGGACGATGCAGCACTCAAGAAGAGGTGTGCTGGTGAATTGGCGCTGCTGACCCCGATCGTGAAGGCGTTCTTGACGGAGACCGGCTTCGAGATGGCGAACGATGGCCTGCAGGTGTACGGAGGACACGGGTACATCAATGAATGGGGCATGGAGCAGATAGTGCGCGATGCCCGTATTTCTCAGCTGTATGAGGGGACCACCGGGATCCAGTCCTTGGACCTGTTGGGCCGCAAGGTCATCCTGAACCAGATGAAGGACTTGACGGCATTCTGCCAGGACATCATCAAATTCTGTGACGCGAACATGAGCAACATGAAGATGCTGCCCCATACCCTTGAGATGACGCGGCTGGCGAGCGAGTGGATGAGTCTTGCGGGGCAGTTGGCGTTGAAGGCCCAGAAGGATCCAGCCACTATCGAGTCTGCTGCTGTGGACTTCATGCATTACTCTGGGTACGTGACGCTGGGCTTCATGTGGCTGAAGACCGAGGCGGTGTGCTATGAGCAGCTGGCCAAGGGTGAGGGTGAGGAGGCCTTCCACAAGTCCAAGATCGCGACTGCAGATTTCTACTTTGCACGGCTTCTGCCACGCACTGAAGGCTATGCTAAGAGCATGGTTGCACCAGCTCAGGTCCTGAGCGGCTTTGACCAGCATGCAGCAGCCATGGAAGAGTAGGTTCGCTGCCTGTGGGCACTGCGTCGTCGCCAGTGACGGCCCAGATTCTTCATTCTTCATTGCAGACGTATTCTACCTTTTGACGCGAAATCCGACACTCTTATCTGCTCCAGCGCCCCATCCCTTTTTTCTTTTCCTGCATTGTTAACCTCAATGAACACCAAAGGCTGATTTTAAAAATGTTTTTTTCATGGGACCTCTGTCTGCGAGATAAAATTTTATTTTCTGGTTGCACATGAGATCAGTATGTAAGGAAGTTTTTGCAGGTGTTCCCCTGGGATGCACCCACAGTGCTTCCGAGCAGATGACTGCCCGTCTCAGACGCATTTTGCTTTCGACGTGTATCCCACATAAACCTCTTCCATCCTCTCCTCCCGCACACACACACACACATGCACACCGACACCCTCGAAGCTCGCTGTTGTGTGTGGACCGCTTACATGGAGCCTGAAACGATATGGCCCGAGCCAACATGCACACGGCTGAGCTGCACCGGATCGTCCTCCGCTTCTGCCGAAGAGGATCCCAGAAGCCATGCGTTCTGCGTGACACGTCAATCATCAGCCGTTCCCTTTGGGTTAGGTTGATGGCCACACTTGCATTCGGGATCACAAATGCTGCAGGAGGCGGTAATGCCACACACGACCCAGTCGATGAAACAGACAATGTGGCTCTTGAACTTTACAAATATTTCTTTCACATCGAGGGAGTCCAATTAGTTCTGCTCTTCGTGCACTGCTTCCTGCACTTTTAAGCTGGCGAGAATGTCGGTGAACAGGTCCAGAAAAGAAAAAAAGAGCTGCTCACGCCCGCACCCCCCACCCCCCACCAACCCATGAAGTCCAAGGGGCAACTGACTACACACCCACCCTCTTTTTTCGAGTTGGGAATTGCAGAAAAAAAGGGGGGGGGTTTCGGGAGGGTCTGACACATTTGACATCGGCAATGGGTGTCGAAAAGTGTCCTAATATGGGGTATTCTTGTACCCTTCGTGAACGGCCGTTAAGTGGCCGTTTGAATAATTGCGTGAATTTCACGTGAATTTACCCAAAATTTGAGGTTTTTGGGGGAAAATGCCATATTCTTGTTTCGCTTCAAGGGCTTTGAGGGGCCAAAATTCCTCCCCTAGCTTTGTTACGCATCATCCAATGAAAGTCCCGCCCCAAAAGCATGCATCATGACCGCACCGTGCCCAAAACGAGAGGTGCCGGAACCCGGCAAGCCTGTAGCCGATTCACAGCCGTGAATTCACGTGAAATTCGTACGAATTTCGTACGAATTTCGTACGAATTTCACGTGAATTCGCGTGAATTCACGTGAATTTACACAAATGTTACCCGTGTGCACCCCCTGATTTGTCCTCACACCCCTAGTAAGCCCCCCAGCATGCATCCCGGTCACAGGCAACAATGGTCTGGGTTCGTAAGGTCATCTCATGTCCGTCTCTTGCGGCACCGGAACCGCCGCTGTAGAGTCTGAAGGTGCTGCATGTCGGTTAGAAGCCGTCTTCTTGTGCGGCTTGCATACGTTTGTACACTTATGGGCCCTTGCCCATGTTGAGCCCTTTTGGTCGCATCCCACCCATGCAACCAAAGGCTATCGTCAATGGTGTGGTTGTCCACAACCACTTGCACCCCTAGTCTCCCCCGGAGGAGGCTTAGGCCCCCGCTGTTGCGCAACATGCGCTTCAGCCTCCGGTGACTTCCCTCCATGGCAAAGCAGGAGAACTTTGACAAGATTCTCCACTTCTTTGCAAAATAATACATGTGGTCGATCCAAAGATGCGTCCACAGAAGTTTGCCCCACTGGAGCTCATTGTGGGCAGCGCCCATGGCTATGCTATGGTTCCGGAGCCGCCCCAAGTCGGCCCCGGAGAACCATGCGGAACGCCACGCGTATACACACATGCTTGCAAAATTCTCCCACCACGTTTTGCACACCGACTCCCAACTTTTTCCCCCTACTTGATGCTGCCTGACACTAGGCTGCTCTAGGCAAGCATCTATTATCTTCTCCCAACCCTTATTGCGCATGAAATGGATGGCAGCAGCACACTCCATCCTCACCTTCCCCTTGCTGTTTGCCTTGTCATTATTTAATGAGGCACGGGTGCAAGTTCGTGCAGCAAGCCGTGCCTCATCTAAAACCGGTTGCAGCATGGTGCGTGCCACAGTGGCCGGTGCCTTCCCTGTCAATTGTACAACTAGGTCCCGTGTCCCGTTGACTGCACACAACAGGACACGAAGGACCCCATGGAGGCCATAATCAGGCACTCGCCTATCACTCATAATGGTCCTATATATAGCACTTATGGCAACGGCTGGTTCCCAGTTGCCGTCTATCGCACTTGCTGTGCCAAAGGTAGCAAGGCACAGAGCACGGTTACGCATGCAGACCCAACACACAGTGGCACCAGGGGATTCTGCCTTCCAGTTTTGGCAGCCCGCCATGAGCACCTGTGCCTTACCATCTGCACACAGAAAAAAAAGGGACTGCCTATCGTTCCCTGCCGTATCCTTAAAACTTACGGTTGCGGCCTTGCGCAACTCATCATCAAAATCAATTTCCTGGGAGGCCGCGTAGAGGGTGTCCCACTTTTCACTGCCCCCTAGTAGCCACCAACTAGATAGTTGGTTGGGGCTGGCGGTGCCACCAAGCGTGCAATGGACGTACGAGGCCTCATGCCTCGATGTACCGTCCACCGCAATAGGCAACCAATGCAGCCGTCGGTCCCCGGGCTGCATGATGGCCGAGGGTGGTGGTGGTCAACACTTGAATAGGTGGGCGATGCGGTCAGGTAGGTAGCAGGCCGCACCATTGATGGCCGTGTCGTCACCCGTATAGGCAGTAAACGCCCGGGACTCCGGCAACGCTAGCTGCCGGAGCATGCCGTACACCTGGTCCCATACCACACCGTACGTCATGCTCCCCACCAGGTACCGGGACTCTGTCCTAGAGAGGTGCAATGACCGGATCCTCCACACGGCCATAATCAACCTCTCCTCCTGGGTGGGCTCGGGCTGGACGGTGGCTACAATTCTTGTTTCGGGGGTAAGCACTATTTGCCCCGTGTCGGGCAGGTACTTGACGGTGTAGGGTGCTGCAAGCTCCTTGGAAACAACCTCCTGGAGCTCTTGTACGCGCCGCCGTCGTGTACGATCCGCTACCAGATGGAATGGCTCCTTGGGCCGTGGCATGATGTGAGATACAGGACCTGTTGAATGGGCAGGCAGTCATCGCAAAGTTTCTACCATCCCCCTGCCGCAGACCACTCTCTCTACTGTGATTCGCATGCAATTAAAAGAAATTCACATAGATTCGCACGAAATTCGTACAAAATTCGTACGAATTTCGTACGAATTTCGTACGAATTTCACATGAATAGAAATGCGTGAATATTCTGAAAATGTGAAATTCGTACGAAATTCGTACGAATTTCGTACGAATTTCGTGCGAATTTCACATGACTGTCACAGAATTTCTGCCAAAGCCTCATCCTTGTGCCCTCGTTGACCCTCACAAAGCAAGCTCAGGATGGTGCTCATGCTGTCATTGTCATTGTCATTGTCTCATGCTGTCATTCCGGCTGTCACTCAGCCAGCAGTGTAATATACAAACAGTTCCGCAGAAAGGAATCGCAAATTAACAGGTTAACAGGTTAACAGGTCAGGGGGCACATCAGGTCAGGGGGTAATGTACAAACAGTGCTGCAGAAAATTTCGCACAGTGGGGGGGGAGTACCCCACATATCGGTCAAACTGCCCATGCTTGGGGGGGGGGGGGGGGGCAGGATAACATTCGTCGTGGTTAGAAAGGCGTGGTTAGAAAGGACAGGTGCTCCGGAGGGTACCTACGCACCCCCCCCCCCCGGGAGCAGAGCTCCGGCTAGCGGAGCCCTGGGAGCTCTGCTCCGCCACCGCCTCCACAAAGGAGGGGTCCATGGCCGCCGACGTGAGGCGGTGGGGGGGGTACTGCCGGCGCACTTCCTCCATTGCGGCAGTCACCTTGGGGGCGTCCGGGGCCACGCTGTCCACATTGACCTGCTGGCCACTGGCCATCATGGCCATCCGCAGGCCGGTGGACACTGCGGACATCTGGCCGGCGCATGCCTCGGCCTGGGCATGCCAGGCCTGTGCGCCGGCCAGGAGGTACCGGACACCGGCAGCACTGGCCCCCCCCCTGTCACCTGGGGGGGCGGGGGCCTCGGCACCCTCAGCCCTCTCCACTGCCTCTGCTGGCTGTGCCGCTGGCTTTGCCTTGCGCAACGTCGCCACGTCACGCTCCAGGGTCTTCACCTTGGTGGCCAGCCGGTCACGCTCCCTGGTGACGTCCGCCAACCGCGACTCGCAGTCCCGCAGACGGGCCTCGAGGTCGCGGTTGGCGGCCTCCGCGCTGATGGCGCGTGCCTCCCACGCCCCCGCCCGCTGCTGGTCCACCCACTCCTGCACCACCCCCCTCTGCCCCCGCCCCCCCGACGGCTCCGCCTGCTCCGCCCGCCCTGCCCGCTCCCCCGGGGTGGCCGTACGCGGGGCTTTGGGGGGGGGGGGGGGGTGGGGCCCGTGTCCCCTTCGGGGCGCCCTTTCCGCTTGCGCGTGGGGGGGGGTTCGTCCTCCTCGACGTCAATGACGTCAGCCACCACCCCCATCTTCCGCTGCCTCCCCACATGGACGCGCATGGCAACCCATGCCACGTCCACCCACTCCGGCCTCCGCTGCTCCCAACCCGTGAGCACATTCAGCCCACAAATCCCTGCCGTCGTCACCATCCCCCCCTCCCCGATCCCCGACACCCCCGTCTGCACCCGCCAGTGCCCACTCACAAGCCGGTAGGCAAACATGCCCACCAGCTCCTGCCCCGCAGGCAGGTTGGACCCCCCCCGGAGCACAATGGGGCAGGGGAAGGAGATGCGGAGGGTGCCCTGCACCCCCCGCGACTCCAACTCCATGTCCCACACGGCACTGAGGTGCCGCTGCCGCCCATCCGGCCCGGGCGGCACCTGCTGGGTCCAGGCCGGATCCGGCTGCCTGGCGGCCAGGGTGACCCGGTCCAGGGGGGGGTCGGTGTGGGCCTCGCCCAGCTCGTCGCGGGACGGCTGGGGCACCACCACCTCGCGCGCCATATGCCCCCTGGCGGTGCTGGCCTCGCTGCCTCCCGAACGCCGAGAGCGCTGCGACCCCACACTGCGCACGCTGCCGGCCTCGCTTGGTGCCCGTCCACCGCCGGTGCCTGCGGGCTGGGCGCCACCGGGGCCTTCGGCGGGCTCGGCGTGCTCCTCAGGCAATCGGGGCCGGGGCTTGTACTGGCGCCTGGTGTGGTGCCGAATATCCGGCGACCAAGCGGTGAACGGGACCTGCATGCAGATGTGGGGAGGTGTGCAAGGCAAAAATTGAGAAAGGGGGAGTGGACACGGGGCAATGGAAGAGCAAAAGGAGCAAATTGGACGAAATTCACAGAAATTCGTACGAAATTCGTACGAAATTCGTACGAATTTCGTACGAATTTCACATCTCGAGAAAATTCACACAAATTTATTCACGTGAAATTCGTACGAAATTCGTACGAAATTCGTACGAATTTCGTACGAATTTCGTACGAATTTCACGTGAATTTCGTCCAATTGTTGCAAATACACAAAGCAAACACACAAGCAGGCACACCTTGCAGTCGCATGGGCAGGTGATGCCCCGGTCCTCGCGCACTTGGGCGACCGCCACGCTGGGACCGTGTTCACCAGGTGCCACAGCGTGGTCGGCCGACCCGGGGGGGCAATGCCGGACAAGGCGAAGTGGATCTCCGACTCCGCGTCGACATCGCCCCCCTTCACGACCTCCAGCTGGTGCACGCTGCCCAGGAAGAACAGCATGCACTGGGGGCCGACCTCGATGACGGCGAGGTCGGCGGCCGGGGCCGACCGGGAGATGAAGGTGGGGTGGAAGGGGCAGGTGGGGGGGCCTGCCGGGAGCGTCTGCGGGGGGTCGGCGAACAGGGCCTGGGCAGCCTCCCCCTCCCACAACCCCACCCTCGCAACCGCCCCCTTCCCCACCCACAACACCTGGTCCACGCTGGGGAGGTCCCAGCTGGACAAATCCCCAGCAACGTCCAGGGCCTCCTTGGGGGGGATGGCGTCCAAGTGTGTGGTGTTGGCCTGGTGGTGTTTGTGTCGGGGGTCGGGGGTCCACAAGTTAAAAAGAGCCCCCTGCAGCCCATCCTTGGAGTCAGGGTGGGCAGGCAATCCATGATGGCGGCTGGTGGCCACCAAAAGGGGGGGGGTTTCGGGAGGGTCTGACACATTTGACATCGGCAATGGGTGTCGAAAAGTGTCCTAATATGGGGTATTCTCACTGTTTTTCACACGTTATGTTGGGGGGTGGGGGGGGCTGGTTGCATCTCTCCTTATCATTTGGTGCCGTCAATCTTGCCCCTTTGGTTGCCGAGTCGGGGTTTCGTTTGCGATGATGTCATATCCTATTGTTATCGCGTCCTACCCCTTGTCCCAATACCACATTCCAACCATCCAAGTATCTTCTTGAACATGTTTTCTTCTGTGAATCCTCCACCCCCAAAATGGCGGGTGTTTCTTTTACCTACTATCCCAATGCCAACCGTATCATGGGGTTGCGGTGGCCATTTGCGCTGTATTTCGTGGTGGCACTAATAGACGGGCGTAGGAGGAAGAATGGCAATCAGACCAGCTTCTAAGTGATGGCTACAACCCCCCAAATAGGGTGGAAGACCACAAAAAAAATTAGCATCACCATATTACAGGTTGCCGGTGTTTGAGACAAAATCAGAACCATCTTGAAAACCCAAAGGGCAAAATGTCTGTTATTCCCACTACATGGGAGATGGAAACACCCGTTTTTGTCTTTTTTGGTCGTTGACTCAGAAGATTCCGTTTTCCCTCAAACACTTGAAAACAGCCAGGCATACCTGAATTTGGGACAAGGTTGCTGCTACCCATGCAT
Source organism: Eutreptiella sp. 'Long Island Sound 2002' (assembly GCA_964036045.1). NCBI lineage: Eukaryota > Euglenozoa > Euglenophyceae > Eutreptiales > Eutreptiaceae > Eutreptiella > Eutreptiella sp. 'Long Island Sound 2002'. Next base: position 21,610,979 of record OZ038399.1, on the reverse strand, counting down.
TTACAGGGTTGTTGTCTGCACTTGCATTCTTGCTCCAGCCAAAAAGTGTTTCTCCGCATGCAATGTTCGCCAAGAAAAAAAAGAGCACACACAAACTGCACCACCCACAAAAAGCGTCACCTGACACCACTCAGCGTTGTTCCTTTCCGTGCAACACATGTCAAATGGATTTATTTCTCTTCCCAGCCATCAGCCATTTTTCAGAAAACCCTTCTTCCACCTTTGGTACAAGCACTTTACTTACTGATGGGGATTGAAGAGTACAACAAACTATCCAAAAAGCACAGCAAACCCAACGACATCACGCTTTGTTGACACTGGTGATGTGGATCCTGCACTGTAACCCTGTAGATTCAGTGTGGTCCATTTTAGACCGTTTCAGTTCTGAAAACCATGTGGCACTCGACCTTTCGAGCAACCTTGTGGTGGAGATTTGGCAGGATTGAGTACTTTGAAGCGAGCAGGCTGCGCCAGCTCATCTTGGTCTGAGCCCCCCCCCCCCAAAAAAAAATAGCACAACCACGGTTACCCCTTGGACAAGTGTGATATACGCCCCCTCTACAGGGACACCTGCTCTGGCGGGCGGGTCGTTGGCTATTCAGAGTGTGGTGATGCATATCGCCACATCACCTATGAGCGTGATTTTTGGCAAGCCAGTGGTGCACGATTGTGCATCTGTCCACCGCCTTTCACTGCCGTAATTTGTGTGCCCCACAATGTGCGGGTACGGTGGTAGTACGGTGCCCCGGGGAGTGGGGGCTGGGGGGGGGCATCACTTGGCAACTGTCCCCCGGGACCGTCTTCCCTTGGGGGGGGGGGGCAAGAACATGGGATGGTTGTTGTATTGGTGGTTGATGTGCGGCGCACTTGTTCTGCCCCTTTTGCACCCTTGAGCATTGGGGGCCTGCTACTAGTGCAGGGAAAAGGAATCTGGGATGGATGTTGGGCCATTGAAAGCTTCCCCCCACACCCCTGTGCTCGCACAGGTTTGTCCACAACGGGTGACCCCGTGTTTCCGCACTCTTGGGCTTTTTTCTGGAATCATCATTTTTGTGGTTCCAAAACTACCAGAGGATAGTTTGTACTTTGTACGTGGTAGCTTTGTGGCGGCGGCATGGGTGGCGCACGGCGAGTGGGAAAGTGGGTCACAGAGATTTGTGGGAGCAAATTCTCTGGGAGCGAGAGAGGGCAGGGGAAGAGCTGCGGGTGCACTGGGTGCCATCACATTTGGGAGTGCATGGGAACCACCAAGCGGATGCGCTGACGGAGGAGGGGCGCCAGATGCACCCACACAACCAGCAGCTTTGCTTCAGAGGCCGCGAGTGGACCCTATGTGGGCAGACCTGGGATTGGAGGAGATGCCTAGTGAAATTTCGTCCTCAGGGGCCTCCATGGCATGCAGTGACGAGTGCAGTGATTTGGAGGGGGCATGGGGCTCTGAGATGGATACCATGTCATCTGGTTCGGGGGAAACGGATTCCACGTCTGGAAGCTCGGGGTCGGACACGGGCTCGTACCAGTTAGGGTGATCGGAATGCAGTACGGAAGTGAGTGACAACCCATACCGGAAGAGACGCCGGGGGTGGGGGGGGAGTGCAGATAGAGTTGCCACAAGGGAGGAGCATACCTGAAACACATGTGACTCCCACGTCACAATTCTTTTGGTGGTGAAGGCGGCAGACACGCTGCTGCGGGTCGACCCACGCGGTCATTCTGAGCCTTGAGGGTGAGCAATGTGACCGGGAGGAGTAACCAGGCACAAGAAGTGAAAGTCGAACCTGGTGGTTGTGATAGCCAGTACACAACACATCGGGAAGTAGCATATCGGAAACACAGCCGTCTCCCACACCATGGATCGTGGGTTCGAAACCCGGTGGGCATGCTGGGGGTTCTTTTTACATGCTACTCCAGTCGTCTCAACCCAGTTCCTGCTGAGGAGGGAAGCCTGAGCTACCCTGACGAACTGTGGCGGCGCCTCCAGCGCCGTATTTGTGGATGAACTGTGGGGGCGGCTTCGCCGCCATGTCTGAGACTGCATGAGAGGGCGTATCGCTGAACTTTCCACTGTTTATGGCCAAGCTACAATAGGCATAGGGACCGTAATAATTGTGTACGTAATTTTAATTGCGTGCAAAATGTAGTACGGCCACATAAGACATGGGAATGGCCCATGTCTTTGATGGGAAGTTGTATTTTACAAGGGACCACATGCAAGGCAATTTCATTTCCAAGAATTTGAAGTTGCCCGAGCCCAAACCAGCCCCTAAGCCTCAGCCAAAGGCGTCTTCAATTGGTGAGCATGTGCAATTGTTCCGCATGGTGTATGATCGCAAGAAGGGTTTCCAAGCCGAACATTTGTAGGCTTCACATCCTTCATTGCTTGTGCCAACATGGGTGTGAACCTGAAATTTTCATGTTCCCAAGGCTTTCTTGTATTTGCATGCACTTGGAAATGTGGGCGGAGGTCAAGGTGCACTCATACCATGCGCATGCGCACGTGCGTGTCGGTAGTTGTATGTGTTGCGGGCAAGCTACGCCCTTGTCCAAGCTACAGTGGGGTACAGCTGATTGAGGGCATAGGTCTGTCGGTGGGGACCTATTGCTGAACTTTCCGCTGTTCTATGGGCAAGCTAGGGTGGGCCGTATCCGGCGCCGTATCCAAGGATGAACTGTGGCGCCTCGCTGGACAGATGGGACAATGTGTGTCGCGGCTCCGCCGCGTGATACTTGCTGATTGAGAGCGTAGGTCTGTCGGTGGGGACCTATCGCTGAACTTTCCACTGTTCTATGGCAAAGCTTCGGTGGGCGTAGGGACCGACCGTAATAATTCTGCACATTGGCGTAGCTTGTACAGGGGGGGGGGGGGGTAGGGTTGTGAGTGCTCTTTACAAGAGACCACATGCAGGGCAATTCCATTCCCAAGAACTTGAAGTTGCCTGAGCCGAAATCAAGTTTTAGGACCGAGTTGGGTCCTAGTCGTGCTTAACGCATTGGAAATCACCGTGCAAGAAAGACTGCTTGCCTTGTAGATGTTCCTCCGCGGTCAGGATGATCGTCGTGAAACACGGCTCAAAAACGGCTCATTTTCACCTCAAAATGGACCACCGTACGGCACCATGGCATGGAAGACACCTCATTGAACACCCGTTTGCAAATAATTGGATAGTCCAATCGCTATGGAAGAGGAACGGCGCTCATAGGAGGCGCGCACCTGACACATCGGCTCAGGACGATTGTCCTGAAAACCGCCCAATAACGGCCGTTTTTGGACACTAAATCGGCTATAGAACGGGCTAGACGGCTCGAAATGCAGCAAAACTTGTTTGCGGCGATGCGCATTTGCTCTGCGCTCGGTTTGACCTACTTGGATGCCAGTTTTGAGTCACGGTGTCCCCGCAAGGAATTTTTCACTGCTTGTTGCTGCTTGCTGCAAGCCGAACATTTGTAGGCATTCTCATGCCTCATTGCTTGTTGGAACATGGGTGTGAACCTGAAGTTTCATGTTTCAAATGCTTTCTTGTGTTTGCATGCCTTTAGGAATGTGGGCGGAGGTTAAGGTGCACTCATACCATGCACTCACCCACGTGTGTGTCAGGAGTTGTATGTGTTGCGCGCAAGCTACACCCTTGTCTAACCTACAGTAGGTGTAGGGACCGTATTGATTTGGTACTTTTGCGTAGCTATTACAAAGGGGGGGGGGGCACAAGCGGCACCACTTCTGCCCGTGTGCCAAGAACAAGAAGGGCCCCAAGCCTGGGGAGCATGTTCTATTTTTCTGCATGAAGCGGGGCCGCAACAAGGTCTTCTACTCTGAAAAGTGCTAATTGGAGCCCTCCATTGCATTGTGATTTTGAATTGGCTGGTACCCCCTGTGCCTGAACCAGAACCTGGGCCTAATAGTGCAAAAGGGGGCGGCTGGGGAAGGTACGTGTTGATGACGGGCCTGTCTTGGCTCTCTCATCGTCCTGGTGCTTATTTTATCAGCTCCTTGTATTAGAATGTTTTCCAAGATCTCAAACACTTCTTTGAGGAGCTGCAGCAGAGTGCGCAATGCACGTGGAATGGCATACAAGGCCCCAGTCAAGGATGTCAAGTTTGTGTTGGATCATGTGATCAAGGCGCATGAGGTGATGCCTGAGGAAACCTGCCCTCCGGACGTTGTGAATGCGGTGATTGACGAGGTGGCAAAGTTCACCGAAAAAGAGCTGCACCCAATCTGGAAGGTGGGTGACGAGGGCTGCAAGTACGATGGCGGCCCGGGTGACGTGACCACTCCTCCTGGCTGGAAGGAGGCGTACGCACGGTATGTGGAGGGTGGGTGGCCAGCGCTGATTGGTGAAGAGGAGTTCGGCGGACAGAACTTTCCATTCACTGTGGACACTGTGAAGACGGAGTTCTGCGGCACTGCCAACTGGACGTGGTTCATGTACCCCATGCTGAGCCACGGGGCTGTGGAGTGCATGCTGGAGTTTGCCTCCGATGAGATGAAGGCAATGTTCCTGCCGAAGCTGGTCAGTGGAGAGTGGACTGGAACCATGTGCCTGACTGAGTCGCATGCAGGCAGTGACTTGAGCGACATCAAGTCCAAGGCTGTGCCAACGGACAATGGGGCCTACAAGATCACTGGCACCAAGATCTTCATTTCTTGCGGCGAGTGTGATTTCGCAGAGAACATTGTTCACCTTGTGTTGGCCAAGCTGCCTGATGCGCCCGCTGGCACGAAGGGTATCTCGTTGTTCCTGGTGCCCAAGTACCTGAACAATGCCGACGGAAGCCTTGACACCAGCAAGAAGAATGTTTGGTGCACGGGCATTGAGCACAAGATGGGTATCAAGGGCTCAGCGACTGCCGTGTTGGCCTTTGAGGACTCCATTGGATACCTGATTGGGAAGCCCCACGACGGCATGAAACAGATGTTTGCATTCATGAACACTGCTCGCTTGGCTGTGGGTGTTCAAGGGCTCGGAGCCGCCGAGCTGGCGTACCAGCAGGCCCTTACATACGCCCGCGAGCGACCATCCGGCCGTGCACCGGGGGGAGCCGTGGCCCCTGAGAAGGCCGCCGACCCCATCATCTTTCACCCTGAAGTCTCCCGCATGCTGTACAAGATGAAGTCGTTCACGGAGGGTGCCCGTGTGCTCGTGTACCATACATCTCTGCTGATGGACAAGATGAAGTACACGGACGATGCAGCACTCAAGAAGAGGTGTGCTGGTGAATTGGCGCTGCTGACCCCGATCGTGAAGGCGTTCTTGACGGAGACCGGCTTCGAGATGGCAAACGATGGCCTGCAGGTGTACGGAGGACACGGGTACATCAATGAATGGGGCATGGAGCAGATAGTGCGCGATGCCCGTATTTCTCAGCTGTATGAGGGGACCACCGGGATCCAGTCCTTGGACCTGTTGGGCCGCAAGGTCATCCTGAACCAGATGAAGGACTTGACGGCATTCTGCCAGGACATCATCAAATTCTGTGACGCGAACATGAGCAACATGAAGATGCTGCCCCATACCCTTGAGATGACGCGGCTGGCGAGCGAGTGGATGAGTCTTGCGGGGCAGTTGGCGTTGAAGGCCCAGAAGGATCCAGCCACTATCGAGTCTGCTGCTGTGGACTTCATGCATTACTCTGGGTACGTGACGCTGGGCTTCATGTGGCTGAAGACCGAGGCGGTGTGCTATGAGCAGCTGGCCAAGGGTGAGGGTGAGGAGGCCTTCCACAAGTCCAAGATCGCGACTGCAGATTTCTACTTTGCACGGCTTCTGCCACGCACTGAAGGCTATGCTAAGAGCATGGTTGCACCAGCTCAGGTCCTGAGCGGCTTTGACCAGCATGCAGCAGCCATGGAAGAGTAGGTTCGCTGCCTGTGGGCACTGCGTCGTCGCCAGTGACGGCCCAGATTCTTCATTGATGCAGACGTATTCTACCTTTTGACGCGAAATCCGACACTCTTATCTGCTCCAGCGCCCCATCCCTTTTTTCTTTTCCTGCATTGTTGACCTCAATCATTCATAGAGATTGACTATTTCCAGAGTGTAACCTCGTTTTTCCACAGACACATCTTGTCCACAGATACAGTTTGAAAACCCCAAGGTATATTGTGATGTTTGTGCACCCCATCTCACACGAATTCTGCTTTCGACGATGTTTCCCCACAAGAATCGCATCCATTCTCATACACACTCACACACACCATTGGCCCTGGAACTACGCCAGAGAGCCTGAAACTATATGATTTGATTTGAGTGCTCCACACCGGATCGTCCCCCTCTTCTGATGAGAAGAGGATCCTAGGCTCACACCACAAGCCATGCGTTCTACATGGCCCTTCAATGATCACCCTATCCCTTTGGGTTAGAGTGATGGCCACACCTGGATTCGGGATCACAAATGCCGCATCAAGCGGTGATGCCACACGACGTAGTGAAAGCCATTAGAGCAGTCTGCATGCATGCATAATAATTAAGGCAACCGTCAGTAAGGGTACCTCATGAATGAGAGTACCGCATGAACCTTTGATTCCAAATAGTCTGCAGGTGGATATTTGATGATTTGGTGTCAGTCGTTGCGTGTTGCTGGCTCATCATCGCATCCTTCAGTCTCATGTCACCCTTCCACACCTAGTTTTTTTATCCCCACTTCGCGGGTATACATTGCAGGGGTTTGCGCCTCACATTGAGGTGTCCCCACTGTGGGACCCTTCAATCATCAAGGATTATGTGGCCAAATGGATTCATCCCTCTTTGGGGGCCCTGACAAGGCAAGGTTGTTTTCTCCACTTGCTCACCTTGGGCCGTAGGCGACAGGTACTTTCCTAAGTGGTACGGCTTCCCCCCTCTGTAGCACAGCTCAAGGGCATTCATTCCCTCAAGGTGTCTTTACGTCTATGGCCAACATTGGTGGTAGACCAAGCTCTGTCACCCCCCACCCCCCAGGGTATTGGGCACATGCAGGCTTTGGGTTGTGGTATGCGCCTAGTAAACCTCGCAAATAAACATGAGAAGCAATCCGTTGGCAGGGCGGAGCTAGATGGGGTGCTGACTGCAATAGAAAATAAAAGATCTGGTGTGTGGTTACACATTGTCAAGGATTCTGAGACACTCCATGCCAAAAAGTGTTTGTGCGATTCGGGGCTGGCAAGGGGGGGGGGGGGGGCAGAGCTGACCCAAGCCAGCCTATGAAACATTCAATAGCTCATGTGGGTGAACACAACAACATGCAACATTCAGCACTGGTTTGGAATGAACACAGAATGCGATGACTGTAATTTTGGGGTCCCCTTCATCCTCCCATGGGACAAGACAAGAGGGTTATTGTCCATGGGGGGGGGGGGGGTAAAATCCCCCCCCCCCCGGATTTCGGCTGACCCACCCACCTCCAGGATACCCAGCTGTGAAGCAACAGATAGATAGACCCTCTGACAGAGGCCATGCAGTGTGTGTTATATTGAGGGGGCGCCTCAAGCGCATGAGAAGCAATCCGTTGGCACGGCGGAGCTAGATGGGGTGCTGACTGCAATAGAAAATAAAAGATCTGGTTTGTGGTTACACATTGTCAAGGATTCTGAGACACTCCATGCCAAAACGGTTTGTGCGATTCGGGGCTGGCAGGGGGGGGGGGGGCACGCATGTATTAGAACGGCAGTACACCGTAGGAGGAGGGGGGGTACCTCCCCCTGGACCCCCTCCCCCCCCCCCCTAGACCCCCCTCCCCCCCTCCTCCTCCCCTTCTAATGTGTGATTGAATACCTGATCGGCCTGTTGCTGTCACTGTAAAGATGAGACGCGGTGTCAACTAAGCAGAAATGGACAGCTGAACCACCAGAACCCATTTTCAAAAATTGGTCCTGGTGGTCTCCCACTCCAGTACTAAATGGGCCTGATTAGGCCTAACCTCTCAAATCCGGAAGGGTCACAAGCCCTCCTCACACTGGCACATGTTTGGTAAGAATTATGGTCAACAACCTATAGAGAACTTTTGGGAATTTTTTTTTGGATAACATGTCATGCTATGAACCTTGGGATGCACAAAGCAAGCAGTTCCGTGTGATAGGTGAGTGGTAGAACAATGCACTGCAGGCCTACAGGTAGTTGGTTCAAACCCCACCTCATCATCCTCTTGTGACGAAAAGCTCTGCGTCAGAACGCAGATTTCAGACATGCATGCATTGTTGAGCTTGAAACCTGTGAGATATCCGCACCAGAATGCAGGGGCTACAGGTTCTGTCATTATCGACCCTGTCCTGGGTTCCTGCTTTTCCTGAGCTTTCGCTTCTTGCACTGCCGCCTGGTGTCGCTCACTTCTGTGCTGAAGGACAGTGTGTCCGCTGCAGACAGTTCATTCAACAATCCTCCCTGGTGTGTGTGTCCTGTCCTTATGTCCTCGCTTTCTGAACTGCTTGAGGTGTATGGTCCCATTCCACATGGCGCTGGTTCCCCGGATGCTTCCCCTGTCAGCTCATCACTATCCATGGGTACCATACCCAAGGATGACCAGAGTGCCTTGGCGTCCTCTGAATCTGATCCCGACCCTCCCCTCAAGCCTACTGTAGAATCCGACCCTGATGATGAGTGTGGTGCAACATGCTGAGACCACAGCGGGCTCGAACACATGCCTTCCATCGCCAATCCATTCGCCACCTCATTCCCCTGTACGTTGACATGAGCTGGGACATGCTCCCACCTGACTTCTCTTCCTGGCGTCGCCATTTCCTGGAGCAGCATTTCCCAGACGGGGACGTGGACCTGCAGCTTACCAGACGTGGTTGTCCATCCCTTTGACTTCCAGTGCTGGGCCCTGCCATTCGCTCCCAGCTGCAGGTACTATGAGTCGGTGAGGATTGCCAGTTTTGGCACCCAGAACCCCTGTAGGGCTTCCAGGGCTGCCCAAAGTTCCGCTCCGTTATTTGTTTGCCTGTGGCGTGTTGGTACGTAGCCGCAGAAGCGCACCTCCGGTCCTTGCTCATCTTCCGCTACGAATACGCCAAAGCCCCCGGCCCTGCGCATGTCCTTGTGGCTCAGTCGTTTTGACGACCCGTCCGTGTACACAATCCTGTAACCCTTTGCTACCATTCCTTCAATCAGATCTTGCACTCCTTGTAGCACTCCCGGGCCTGCCTGCCTCGGGCGCTTCGGGCGCGATTCCGTTTCCCTGTGCCAACTGTGCTTGTCGATTCTCTCTTGCGTGAAGCGCTCTGTGTGTGTTTGCCACCATGCATTCAGTCCCCCATGGACTCGTACTTCCCCTTGTCGCGGCTGCACTCCGGTATCTCGAAGCTGCTCCAGTGATTGCTGGAAGCCTCTCCACTGTTCCCTGCGCTCTCCTGAGTAAAACCCCACCCATTCACACAGCTCCCTTAGCCAGGTTGTCAGGTACGATGTGAACACCGGTGATGCTCCTGCTTTGACTTCGCATCGGTATCGCCAGTGGGCACTTCTTGCCGACCACATTGCCCAGCCTTGATTCGTGTTCAGCAACCACTCCTGGTGGTCGGACTCCATCATGTCTCGGACTGCAGACTTCCCGTTACCAGTGTCCACCGGGCCATAATAGTGCTGTATAAGCGCCGCCGCCGCTTTAAACATGGGGCATTCGACCATCGCGTGCTTGACCGTCTCCTTTTGAGAGCACACCGGGCACTTGTCCGTGCCCGACCTCTTGTAGACTCTTGCATGTACAGTCAGTTTGTGCCACAGCACTTTTTGCGCAAAGTCCCGAACCCTCGGCGGTAGTTGTGCTTGAGCCCATTGTTCCCATACCTCCGGTGTTTGTGGGTCGCGGACCCCTGGCTGTGAGGCGTAGAATTGAAGCAGCCATGCCCTGGTCCAGTTTTGGGCGTGGACTGCGGGGGTATCAAACCCCCCTTGTGACACGACTTTATTGAGGAGTCGTCCGCCATGATTGTACACCCCTTTCCATGTTCGAGGCAGTGCATTCAACAGCCTTACGTCCTCCAAGGATTGCAATTGACCCCACGTCAGCACCCCCTGCCGGATCATTTTCGTGTTGTAGTAGGAGCAGTTGAACTCATTTCGGAAGTACACAGAGTGCCACAATGGCAGTTGGTCCCGGTTTGCCGGGGGGGCCACCTGTGGGGCCACCCGTTGGATATTTGAGTGTGCGTTTGCCGACCATCCCAAGAACGTCAGCTCCGCCGTCCGGACCATGCCCAGCTGGATATATGGGAGGTTGTCTTTGGATGGTGTGAACCCGATGGTTGTCGCCCATGCATAGAAGGTCTCCACTGCCTTGTCGGGATACTTGTGAGGCTCCCCCAAAAGGCTGACGAACGGAGCCGCTGCCTGGTGCATGAGAAACAGCCCTGGCTCCGGCAGTGCCAGTCCCCCTTGCGTTCTTGGCCGTGAGAGGATTGGCAGTGTGATTCCCCAGCTGTTGGTACCCATGGTCACGTGGTACACCAACTTCAGCTGTCTGACCACTGAGATTGGGGCATAGTATGCCTTGGATACCCAGGCCACAACCGGCAGGATCCATGATGTCAGCATGAATGCACGTTCGTCCATCGACAACTGCAGCGTGGATACCACCCGTGCGCGACAGGGGGGGGGGGGTATGTAACTGGCAAATTCGTCACCAAACCCATGTCTAATGTGGCTGCACTACATTTCGTAGTGAATTAAAATTAGGTACCGAATTAATACGGGCCAGACGCCTACTGTAGCTTGGACAAGGGCGTGGCTATTGCAACGGCCATGAGGCAACGGACACTGGGCTCGCATACGCCCCCGTGTCACAAGCGCATGGTCATCACCACACTCAGTTCATTGTTTGCCCTTGCTGCACTGCAGTGCAAACAAGCTATTACAACGGGAGGGGGGGGGCGGGGATATAGCACCTCCTGGCCACGTGCAGGCAGGGACTCAGTCATGGTGAGCAATCAAAGTCCTCTAGTTGAGGGACACCATTCCCTCACCACCTACAAATTTGCCCACCAATACCTCATTTCCCCAAACCTTTAGCCTGAAACAGCGGTTCTAGAGCTTGGTACCTCATTGAGAAACCTAATTAATTACATCCTCAAACAATACGGCCCGAACGGACATTGTTCGTTGGACATTATAGGGGGGGGGGTGTCACACATTTGTAGACAGAGGCCCCCTACCGCTCAAAAAACAACACTACAAAACATCATCTTAATCTGCACAAGTCAGATATCACTCATTCGCTTGCATTCGGAGTGAAAGGCACGGAATAGCACCCTTGCCCACTCGTGCCTTATCTTGAAGAGCCGAACATGCTTGCCTTTTGGGACTGGCTTAGGGGCTGCCTAATGAGCTGGCCTAGGGGCTGGCTGAGGGACAGGCCTGGATTTCTCACCTTTGGGAACAAAAGCGCCATGTGCAGGTAGTTGATGTAAAATGGACTTCAATGTGTTTTATGTTGAAAAAAAAAATACAGCTTTCATACACACTGCTCATTCATCGCTCAACTTGCGTAGAGGGACCCAAAACTAAGCAGGCGCAGATTCATTGTTCATGTACGACTGGTATGTGACAGGCAACCCGGCAGTAAAATAGAAATTTTCATGACTATAAGAGGGTGGCCAACAGGCCAGCATGTGCAATAGCACATTTCAGCTATTGCAACACCTTGTCACCCAAATTGACGGCTCCAGCAGCCCCCACAAAGCTACCACGTACAAAGTACAAACTATCCTCAAATGTAGTGCGGCCACATAAGACATGGGAATGGCTCCGGTTTTGGATGGGTGTGAACCTGAAATTTTCATGTTCCCAAGGCTTTCTTGTATTTGCATGCACTTCGAAATGTGGGCGGAGGTCAAGGTGCACTCATACCATGCGCATGCGCACGTGCGTGTCGGTAGTTGTATGTGTTGCGGGCAAGCTACGCCCTTGTCCAAGCTACAGTGGGCGTGGGAACCGACCGTAATAATTCCGCACATTGGCGTAGCTTGTACAGGGGGGGGGGTAGGGTTGTGAGTGCTCTTTACAAGAGACCACATGCAGGGCAATTCCATTCCCAAGAACTTGAAATTGCCTGAGCCGAAATCAAGTTTTAGGACCGAGTTGGGTCCTAGTCGTGCTTAACGCATTGGAAATCACCGTGCAAGAAAGACTGCTTGCCTTGTAGATGTTCCTCCGCGGTCAGGATGATTGTCGTGAAACACGGCTCAAAAACGGCTCATTTTCACCTCAAAATGGACCACCGTACGGCACCATGGCATGGAAGACACCTCATTGAACACCCGTTTGCAAATAATTGGATAGTCCAATCGCTATGGAAGAGGAACGGCGCTCATAGGAGGCGCGCACCTGACACATCGGCTCAGGACGATTGTCCTGAAAACCGCCCAATAACGGCCGTTTTTGGACACTAAATGGGCTATAGAACGGGCTAGACGGCTCGAAATGCAGCAGAACTTGTTTGCGGCGATGCGCATTTGCTCTGCGCTCGGTTTGACCTACTTGGATGCCAGTTTTGAGTCACGGTGTCCCCGCAAGGAATTTTTCACTGCTTGTTGCTGCTTGCTGCAAGCCGAACATTTGTAGGCATTCTCATGCCTCATTGCTTGTTGGAACATGGGTGTGAACCTGAAGTTTCATGTTTCAAATGCTTTCTTGCGTAGGTATTACAAAGGGGGGGGGGGGCACAAGCGGCACCACTTCTGCCCGTGTGCCAAGAACAAGAAGGGCCCCAAGCCTGGGGAGCATGTTCTATGTTTCTGCATGAAGCGGGGCCGCAACAAGGTCTTCTACTCTGAAAAGTGCTAATTGGAGCCCTCCATTGCATTGTGATTTTGAATTGGCTGGTACCCCCTGTGCCTGAACCAGAACCTGGGCCTAATAGTGCAAAAGGGGGCGGCTGGGGAAGGTACGTGTTGATGACGGGCCTGTCTTGGCTCTCTCATCGTCCTGGTGCTTATTTTATCAGCTCCTTGTATTAGAATGTTTTCCAAGATCTCAAACACTTCTTTGAGGAGCTGCAGCAGAGTGCGCAATGCACGTGGAATGGCATACAAGGCCCCAGTCAAGGATGTCAAGTTTGTGTTGGATCATGTGATCAAGGCGCATGAGGTGATGCCTGAGGAAACCTGCCCTCCGGACGTTGTGAATGCGGTGATTGACGAGGTGGCAAAGTTCACCGAAAAAGAGCTGCACCCAATCTGGAAGGTGGGTGACGAGGGCTGCAAGTACGATGGCGGCCCGGGTGACGTGACCACTCCTCCTGGCTGGAAGGAGGCGTACGCACGGTATGTGGAGGGTGGGTGGCCAGCGCTGATTGGTGAAGAGGAGTTCGGCGGACAGAACTTTCCATTCACTGTGGACACTGTGAAGACGGAGTTCTGCGGCACTGCCAACTGGACGTGGTTCATGTACCCCATGCTGAGCCACGGGGCTGTGGAGTGCATGCTGGAGTTTGCCTCCGATGAGATGAAGGCAATGTTCCTGCCGAAGCTGGTCAGTGGAGAGTGGACTGGAACCATGTGCCTGACTGAGTCGCATGCAGGCAGTGACTTGAGCGACATCAAGTCCAAGGCTGTGCCAACGGACAATGGGGCCTACAAGATCACTGGCACCAAGATCTTCATTTCTTGCGGCGAGTGTGATTTCGCAGAGAACATTGTTCACCTTGTGTTGGCCAAGCTGCCTGATGCGCCCGCTGGCACGAAGGGTATCTCGTTGTTCCTGGTGCCCAAGTACCTGAACAGTGCCGACGGAAGCCTTGACACCAGCAAGAAGAATGTTTGGTGCACAGGCATTGAGCACAAGATGGGTATCAAGGGCTCAGCGACTGCCGTGTTGGCCTTTGAGGACTCCATTGGATACCTGATTGGGAAGCCCCACGACGGCATGAAACAGATGTTTGCATTCATGAACACTGCTCGCTTGGCTGTGGGTGTTCAAGGGCTCGGAGCCGCCGAGCTGGCGTACCAGCAGGCCCTTACATACGCCCGCGAGCGACCATCCGGCCGTGCACCGGGGGGAGCCTTGGCCCCTGAGAAGGCCGCCGACCCCATCATCTTTCACCCTGAAGTCTCCCGCATGCTTTACAAGATGAAGTCGTTCACGGAGGGTGCCCGTGTGCTCGTGTACCATACATCTCTGCTGATGGACAAGATGAAGTACACGGACGATGCAGCACTCAAGAAGAGGTGTGCTGGTGAATTGGCGCTGCTGACCCCGATCGTGAAGGCGTTCTTGACGGAGACCGGCTTCGAGATGGCAAACGATGGCCTGCAGGTGTACGGAGGACACAGGTACATCAATGAATGGGGCATGGAGCAGATAGTGCGCGATGCCCGTATTTCTCAGCTGTATGAGGGGACCACCGGGATCCAGTCCTTGGACCTGTTGGGCCGCAAGGTCATCCTGAACCAGATGAAGGACTTGACGGCGTTCTGCCAGGACATCATCAAATTCTGTGACGCGAACATGAGCAACATGAAGATGCTGCCCCATACCCTTGAGATGACGCGGCTGGTGAGCGAGTGGATGAGTCTTGCGGGGCAGTTGGCGTTGAAGGCCCAGAAGGATCCAGCCACTATCGAGTCTGCTGCTGTGGACTTCATGCATTACTCTGGGTACGTGACGCTGGGCTTCATGTGGCTGAAGACCGAGGCGGTGTGCTATGAGCAGCTGGCCAAGGGTGAGGGTGAGGAGGCCTTCCACAAGTCCAAGATCGCAACTGCAGATTTCTACTTTGCACGGCTTCTGCCACGCACTGAAGGCTATGCTAAGAGCATGGTTGCACCAGCTCAGGTCCTGAGCGGCTTTGACCAGCATGCAGCAGCCATGGAAGAGTAGGTTCGCTGCCTGTGGGCACTGCGTCGTCGCCAGTGACGGCCCAGATTCTTCATTGATGCAGACGTATTCTACCTTTTGACGCGAAATCCGACACTCTTATCTGCTCCAGCGCCCCATCCCTTTTTTCTTTTCCTGCATTGTTGACCTCAATCATTCATAGAGATTGACTATTTCCAGAGTGTAACCTCGTTTTTCCACAGACACATCTTGTCCACAGATACAGTTTGAAAACCCCAAGGTATATTGTGATGTTTGTGCACCCCATCTCACACGAATTCTGCTTTCGACGATGTTTCCCCACAAGAATCGCATCCATTCTCATACACACTCACACACACCATTGGCCCTGGAACTACGCCAGAGAGCCTGAAACTATATGATTTGATTTGAGTGCTCCACACCGGATCGTCCCCCTCTTCTGATGAGAAGAGGATCCTAGGCTCACACCACAAGCCATGCGTTCTACATGGCCCTTCAATGATCACCCTATCCCTTTGGGTTAGAGTGATGGCCACACCTGGATTCGGGATCACAAATGCCGCATCAAGCGGTGATGCCACACGACGTAGTGAAAGCCATTAGAGCAGTCTGCATGCATGCATAATAATTAAGGCAACCGTCAGTAAGGGTACCTCATGAATGAGAGTACCGCATGAACCTTTGATTCCAAATAGTCTGCAGGTGGATATTTGATGATTTGGTGTCAGTCGTTGCGTGTTGCTGGCTCATCATCGCATCCTTCAGTCTCATGTCACCCTTCCACACCTAGTTTTTTTATCCCCACTTCGCGGGTATACATTGCAGGGGTTTGCGCCTCACATTGAGGTGTCCCCACTGTGGGACCCTTCAATCATCAAGGATTATGTGGCCAAATGGATTCATCCCTCTTTGGGGGCCCTGACAAGGCAAGGTTGTTTTCTCCACTTGCTCACCTTGGGCCGTAGGCGACAGGTACTTTCCTAAGTGGTACGGCTTCCCCCCTCTGTAGCACAGCTCAAGGGCATTCATTCCCTCAAGGTGTCTTTACGTCTATGGCCAACATTGGTGGTAGACCAAGCTCTGTCACCCCCCACCCCCCAGGGTATTGGGCACATGCAGGCTTTGGGTTGTGGTATGCGCCTAGTAAACCTCGCAAATAAACATGAGAAGCAATCCGTTGGCAAGGCGGAGCTAGATGGGGTGCTGACTGCAATAGAAAATAAAAGATCTGGTGTGTGGTTACACATTGTCAAGGATTCTGAGACACTCCATGCCAAAAAGTGTTTGTGCGATTCGGGGCTGGCAAGGGGGGGGGGGGGGCAGAGCTGACCCAAGCCAGCCTATGAAACATTCAATAGCTCATGTGGGTGAACACAAGGCAACATTCAGCACTGGTTTGGAATGAACACAGAATGCGATGACTGTAATTTTGGGGTCCCCTTCATCCTCCCATGGGACAAGACAAGAGGGTTATTGTCCATGGGGGGGGGGGGTAAAATTCCCCCCCCCCCCCCGGATTTCGGCTGACCCACCCACCTCCAGGATACCCAGCTGTGAAGCAACAGATAGATAGACCCTCTGACAGAGGCCATGCAGTGTGTGTTATATTGAGGGGGCGCCTGAAGCGCAGCGCGCGCGCAGTGCAACTATTTGGGCGTCTGGCCGTACTAGAGACCCATACTTTGACATACTAGGGGCCCCTAGGGGCATCATGGTGACCCCTAGCGGAGGTTTTGAGTTCTGACTTTGTCCCCCTTTGTTGGGGACCCCCAAGAATGCAAGGGTGATGTAGCATTTCCGCCCTCTTTTGGGCCCGAACCGTCCGGTGCTATGGAGGAAACTGGGACAATCTTTGAATCCACGCTTTGTTGGGTGGTGCATCATGGTGACCCCCGGCGTAGGTTTTGAGTTTTGATTTTGTTCCCTTTGTTGGGGACCCCCGAGAATGCAGGGGTGATGTAGCATTTCCGCCCTCTTTTGGGCCCCAACTGTCCGGTGCTATTGAGGAAACTGGGACAATCTTTGAATCCACGCTTTGTTGCGTGGTGCATCATGGTGACCCCCGGCGTAGGTTTTGAGTTTTGAGTTTGTTCCCTTTGTTGGGGACCCCCGAGAATGCAGGGGTGATGTAGCATTTCCGCCCTCTTTTGGGCCCCAACCGTCCGGTGCTATTGAGGAAACCAGGACGGTTGCAATTGACAGCTTGGGCAACATCGTTTGGATTTGTCCGTTGGCCCCGGGGACATCGGCGGATGTTCTCATTTGGGATCGCGAGGGGCCCAAAAGGGTGAAGGGACATTATATGGATTATGAGATTGGCTCCATGGATGGTGCATACAAGGGGCGCCTCCATGTGGCATGGCCATTTATCGGTCGAAAGATGTTGACCGAGCGGCAAAAGGAGTACAATGATGTTCATGGTTTCTATAGGGCACGTATTGAGCACTTGTTTGCACGCATGTGGTACTGGGGCATCGTAAGGAACATATGGAGGGGATCCGGCACGGAGTTGCATGAGTACGTGCGTGTACTCTTGCATTTGCAGCAATTTTTGATTCGAAGACAGGTACGGTACCCTCCATATGGTCCGTGGGAACACGTACCTGCACATGTATGGACAGCACCTACACAGGAGGACAATGATGATGACGATGTTGTGGGTGATGATGGGGATGTTTGTGCCCTTTGTTGCACCAAGTCTGACCCTGAGAAGATGTCCATGTGTGACAAGTGTGAACTGCAATATTGTACGGATTGCATTGACACACACACACGTGACAATGTGACTTTTGTTTGATTCTGCAACTGTGTCATGTTGTGCACACAAGTTGCCTATTCTCAATGTGTACTTAGTTGACAATGGACCAGAGAGACAGTTGTGTGTTCTTGAGGGTGGCGACCAATGCGTTGTTCATGGCCTTTCCAGTTGTGCATGATGTGTGTTATGTGAAGGGAAGGTAGTTTGCAACTTTCTTGAGCTGGGGCAGTTTGGGTCACCGAATTCTAAGGGCGTTTCCAAGGGGTGTGCTTGGGGGCTCTTCGGGGGGAACATAGTCTAAAAGTAGCGCGCAGTGCGCGCGCAGTGCAAAGACTCCCCCTGAGGGTCAGTGTGTTGTGAGGCACTGCCACCTGTATCCCCTGTACTTTGACAGGACATTTTGAATCCAGTTCTCTGAAATGGAACCTGATAGCACAACCACGTTTACCCCACAGCAGTACTCCCTGCCCCAAGCAAATGGTGACGAGTTGTGCCTGAATTTCTTTCCCCCTACCTCTCCGATAGTGTATGAAATACAACCTGCTGATTCATCGCGGCCTTCAGTCTTCACACTTTTTTCTTCAGCCTACAGTCATTGTGCCTCATGCACACTGGGGAGCCTATGGGCGTGGCATTCTCCCGGCTCGTAGTGGACAAATCCAACGCTCCGGAAATGAAGTGGCCGATGACAGTGGCGCTGATAATACGAAGAATGAGGAAGACGACGACGACGAGGGTGAAAAGCTAGACAAGAGGAAGAAGGATGGAGAGGCAAATGAAGGTGCACAAGTTGCCAAAACCCACAACAACGTGTACTCGTGCACAATTTGCAAGCTCAGCAACAACAATTTTAGTGAGTCCGAGAACTTTGCGCCCATATTAAAGGCGGTCATTCACGAAGCTACATCGAAGCTCACATCCCTTGACCTTAGTTTTAATCGCATCTCAACCATCCCAAACGACATTGCAGAGTTCCCTTTGGTATTTTTGTATTTGCACGCGAACAACATTACAAAAATCACCGAGCTCCAAAAGCTTGTACAAGTCAAAACGTTGAGGACCGTCACCCTCCACGGCAATCCGGTCGAGAACACCACCCGCAACTACAAGTACCACATACTATGGATGATGCCTGAACTCAAGTCTTTGGACTTTGCATCATTCACCCGTCGGGACCGGGAAACAGTGAAAACGTATGTGGATTTCTACAAACCCGCCGAACAACCTCCGAAACAAGTCAAGCGGTAGACTTGCAATTGATTCCAGAGAAGAAGACGCATAGGTTCGCAAAAAATAGGGCATAAGTTTTGGAGGACTTGTGCATTTGCTTAATAGAACTATGTGTTCGTCGTGGCTAACTTGCTAATTTTCATGTTTGGGGATTTGGGTCTCCACTTTGTGCAGGGACACGCGCTATATTGATAGTCGCCCGCGCATCGCGTGTGCCATCTTTCATTGTCAAAAACATTTTTTCTCTCTTATGGGGCCTCGAAGTAGACACCGCGTAGTCCACGAGATGCCGCCATTGGTCTCGTGGGCTATTGAAGGTAAGGTCACGCCGGTACCGTTGCTAGGGTGCCTCTTGTTGCGCACGTCATTATGTATTTTGAGCCGTTGCAACGATTGCCGAGAGGGTGGTTTGGAGGTGCCCATTTCACGCATCGTTCACGCATTTCCTTCGGCATTCGTGAAAACGGCCAAGAAGTCAGAAACGCGGATGCGTATCGAGCCCACTTAACCCTTTTATCGGTTAAAGATTAAGCCGTCCGTTTGTCATTGTTTGTCTAACCACTTTGTGTTGAACATGCGCATTCGCCAATGACATTTTTTGCAATGTATGGGCACCTTGGAAATCATTGTTTGTGTGACAAGAGATCCAAGAAGTCTAGTTCAAGAGCCACGGGTGTAAGAGTTTCTCGGCAGAGATAAGGCCATGAGGATGGAATGGGTCACACACATATGGCACAGGTGGAAGGTTGGGGAGGGGATGTGTTGGTATGCATGGCTAGGTAAGCACCAACAATATGTCACTTGAGCCTACCCATAATACCATCATTGCCAAATAGCCCAACCCCTCGTTTGGTAAGCGGTTGCATCAAACGGGGCAAGTTTACCAAAGGTTTCATGCACGCTTTCATTTCGGTCACCTAACTAGCCCCCCCCCCCCGTTCAGAGTTCTCGTCTCTTTTAGCCGGTAAACATTGGGAAGCTTTTTGCAACCATGCGAGTAATGCCTGGTGTGTTGCTCATCATCAAGGGGGTTTGGTCACCGCTCTTTTGATGCAATGTTGTGCATGCAAACAACAAGCCAAAAAGCGACGGTGCATTTTTGCACTTTGCAGTGTATTTCTCAAGTTTCTCATACTTGGAGTCGTGTGCCTTGGAGCGGTTGCAATGTGGTAGCCTTTGCGTAGGCGGTCGTTTTTACAGGGTGTGAGTAAGACCGGCCACAAGATGGCCGGCCTAGATCCTGTGGGGCGAAGCACCCATTCCCAAATGGGATGCGCTTACAATTTGTGCCCCGGGTGCCATGGTGCACGTGCGCAAGCACAGAGGGGATTGTGGGGTTTGCATCAAAATGGACCTCATTGAACACCCCTTTGCAATCATTGGACAACCCAATCACTGAAACTTCACTTGTTGCTGAATATTGATGCCAAAATACATTTCTGACCAAATTTGTAAAACTTCCACCAAAGAACCGAGCTCGGGAATCCAACAGTAAACAAATCATATGCTATGAACACACTTTGGTTCGTGTGTTGGTTGCCTTATTTGTGGGTGGTGGTGGTGGAGGTAAAAATGAGCCTTCGTGTGTTATGTAGGTGTATCCAACGAGGGCTATTTGTTGTTCCACAGTGTGAGTTGTAAGATAGAATGTGGCACAAAACAATTGTGGACGGGTTGTTGCTCTGTTGAAAACAATTGACACTGGCTATTGATTCATACCGTAAAAAAGTACGTGCTATTGATAGCTTGAAAATGCCAAAATTAACGCAATGCAAAATCTTCGCTCTATTATGTTATTCTCTGCGAGGTGGACTTGCCGAAGGCAATAGAATTTCTGAAACTGATTTTTTTGATATTCTGATCATCCTTTTTGATCAAATATCCTTTGTAAAGTATTTTTTAGCCCCTCTTTATTTGATTTTCACCGCATTTGGGTGTTGGGCGGGGGTCCCAACATAGGGGGGAGGGGGTGTGGATTTCCTATAGTATGTGAATTCCGATTGTTCGATTAAAGTAGGTCCAATAGGGGAAGCCTAGCGGCAGTCTGTGATGTACCATTGCGCTCTATTGCTATTTGTGCCTCACAGTGGTCAGTCCACTGGCATCTGTATGTCTCTCTTTTCACAGAAAGGTACCTATGGTCTTTTAGGCCACTGGCGAGCGAAATTTCTCCCTGCGCTTTCGTACTAACTGCACACTGTGCCCACGTGCATTAGCTCAGCATTCCATCGGGGGTCCCAAGGGGGCTGGGGTGCACGACAGATGATCGCCGGTAATCAAAGCAGAGTAAAAAGCCAATCAATCCATTCAATGTGATAACAGTCTAAGCCAGTAAATGAAAGCGCATTATTCTACACTTAAAGCAGCCAAAAATGCTACATCTAGCCAATTCTGCATCCTACTCTGAAATCTGTCAAATATGCTCAAGAACACACTGGGTAAGGACTACCCATGTCTACTCACCTTCCTACCCTCAGTCAATACAAGTCCCCAAGGGATGTGGCAATACAAAGAGTGCTAATGAGCATCAATATCTATGCTGATCTATCCCTAAATGCCTGGGCCTCCTACACCCCCCTCCTAGGCCAACTGAGGCCGAAAAGACAGAGCTGGGAGGCACAGGCCATACACAGAAGCCCATTCAGGGCTAGGCAAACAAAACTGTCAGCACAACCAGGCCCATCTCACCCCAAAAACCCAAGATACCTCAGGAAAAAAAAAACTGAGAAAGCTGGAAATCATTGCAATGCTCAAAACTCAGTGGGGTTTGGTCTGGCTGCACTTCAGGAGACAAGGAGACAGAGAAAACAAACAGGGGAATACGTACCCCACCAGGTCCACAGATTCATTCCTTGTATGGGATCCATCGATGAAAGGGGAAAAAAATCTCAGAAGTCTACCTCAGGCGGGCTCCAAGCAAAAAGGCACACAGAAGAAAATTCACGCAAATCAGAATGACCCACTGGGTCCTGCAGCCCTTAATGCTAATGCACACAGGCCCCTTCTTCTGAATTAATGACTGGCGATTACTTCTGAGATTCCGAGATGGACCCTTCATTGAATTCTTTGAAGCCCTGCAGCAGAAATCCGCAGCGCCTGATATCCAAGCAAAAAAAACGTGGAACCTTGAAATGGCGGCATACCAGGAAAAATTCCGAATCCCGATTCATCTGGATTGAAATCCTGCTGTCTGATGTCTGTATTGACCCCACTTGATTCGATCTGTGGGATACAAACAGCGAGAATGGGAATCTGCAAGTAAACGGAAGGGGAGAAAGTACATGGCAGCAGTCAGCAGCAGTCGCTTAACACTGGATACACAATACATACATACATACCTAATATAGTACATACATACATACCTAATATAGTACAGGAGAGATCAGGCGTCCCTTCAATCTCCAACCAAGTGGGCCAGCCCCCCCCCCCTCCCCCAGAAAACAAAACAGGCACCTTAACTGAACCTTAACACAAGACTGACACTACACGAGACAATGGCCACTGTCAGAATCAATCTGCCCGCCATGCAATCTATTCCCACTGACTCTGGCAGACAGCAGGCGCTCAAGACAATCAAATTGGGTATCAGCCATGGGGCCAGCAACTTGCAGCCCTCGCTGCTGATCATCACCCCAATCAGAAATATACATACAGGCGAAATTGGAATCAATGCGCCAACGCCAGATCATGGCATGTATCGTCAGCAAAGCAAAGAAAAACAGACTAACTAATGCAATCACACACTGTCCAAGATCCACAATCTCATTATCAACATCAGCATTCATCCTGCAAAAAAGACAAGAGGGAGGAATGGAAGAGAGTAGAGGGGAAGGAAGACATAACACAGAGGTAATAAGACAGAGCTGCAAGCAGCGCAATGGCTTTCCACTTCCCATATTTACAAAGAAGGAAGGGCCCACTTGCCATGAGTGGGTCAAAAAATAGCAAAAAATAGTGTTACTGAAACGCAATTAACCTCAGGGTATGGCCTGGCGGCACAGGCGACCCTCAGCACTGGCCAGCCATATTCCCCGCAAAATCAATCATCAGTGGGATCCAAAACCAATCATTTCTGTGCCTGCATGATGTCAGCAATTGACAGTTCAATTCCCTTACTCTTATTGAACTTGTGCCACACATCATTGACATGATGCACAAAACATGAGATATCATGCCACTCTGGTTCAGGATAACCCCGGAATTTCACATGCCACTTCCACTTGTGGGGAGGTCCGTTTTTTCGCACATCCAGGACTTCCTCCACCACATATTCTTTCTCCTCTGGGGGGCCTCTGCCCTCCAACTCAAAATAATGGCATGCAATCTCCTGACCCCCGAATGATGCCATATATGGCTTCAGTCTAGTCGGCGGCAGTATCTGTAACCCAGCAGGCCCCGTGTCCACTTCAATACGGGCCTCACTCAGGACTGCCATGACCTCGCAGGGCCCAAACCACAGCCGATCGAGCTTCGAGCCTCCGGGCAACTTACGCACCCAGACCTTCTGCCCCGGAAAAAATTCCTGTGGCGGATGCTTCTTCAGCCATGCCCTGCGTTCCGCTGCATGTATCTTTGTTAGCTTATCCTGAACCAACCTCCTCTCATGGCTAACCCTATCAAAAAACTGCACGGCATCTTCATTGCGCTCCATTAGGTCCAGCGGAGGGCAATCCCCAAACCCTACAGGATCCCTCCCAAACACCAGCCTGTGTGGCGAATACGGTGCCACTACGCCTGGCAAGTCGTTCAGCCCCCACAGCGCAAGTGGGAGAGAATGCACCCACTTTTTGGACCGCTGATCCAAAAAGCGCCTCAGGCTATTTACAACAGCCTTCACTGCCGCCTCAGCACGTCCATTGGACTGTGGGCGTTTAACAACGCCCTTGTGCTGCTCTATGCCGCTCATGCTGCACAACGTTTGAAAAAATGATTTTGAGATCAACTTGTCGTTATCGGACATGATCTCATGCGGCAGTCCCACAAAATGGACACATCTGTCCAAGAACAAAGCTGCTGCCTTCTCGGCAGTTAGGCCTTCATCCCTACAGGGTATACCCATCACATACCCCGTCAGTCTGTCAACTATTACAAATACACTGTCATACATCACACCCCCTGCCTCACACTCCTCCAGCTTCACAAAATCCATTGCCAAACTGGCGAATGGAGATTCAGGAATGGGCCAGAATTCCAGAGAATCCGGCGAGGGTGTGCTGCGAGCCTTGCAGGTCTGGCATGTAGTACAGCCCTGCAGTAGCTCTCTGACCCTAGGCTCAATGTCACCAGGGAACAGATATCTGCGCTTACAAAGATGCACCAACTTCTCAGCACCAGGATGCGTGTACGAATGCATGGCTTCAAGGACTGGGTCAACCAGTGACTCAGGAACAACAGTTTTACCCCCTTGTCGAATCTTCCCGTGACACAAACCCAGACCCTTCTGTAATTCCCCACGCTGCAAACCTTCAAAGGCATCTTTCCAGACTGGATCTGCTTTGTAAGCTTCACTCCAATCTGAGAAAAGCACATCAATGCTGGAAAGCGGCAACGGATTCTGTGAATCCTGTGCACCCTGTGCATCCTGCGCATCCTGTGCATCCTGTGCATCCTGCGCATCCTTCGCTGCCTGCGACAGAATTCCAGGCTGCTGAGGCCTGGCTGCAACCTGTACAGCAACATTCAAGTGGGCCCCGGCAACTGAGGTCCCTTCCAGCTGCTTGCCTGCCTGTGACAGATCATCAGTTTGCTGAGACGGAGGTCCGTCTGCAGAATCAGCCTGTACTGCCAAATTTCTGCGGGCTCCAGCTACGGAAGTACCCACATTCTGCTCACCCCTACTGCGTGTGCGCGCTGAAATGCAGGCAATACGCGCTGCAGCTTCCAAGCCC
Source organism: Eutreptiella sp. 'Long Island Sound 2002' (assembly GCA_964036045.1). Classification (NCBI taxonomy): domain Eukaryota; phylum Euglenozoa; class Euglenophyceae; order Eutreptiales; family Eutreptiaceae; genus Eutreptiella; species Eutreptiella sp. 'Long Island Sound 2002'. The sequence goes on along the minus strand of OZ038399.1, from coordinate 21,586,335 downwards.
CAGCACTGGGACTGCATTCGCTGCAAAATCAAATTCTGTCGCAACTGAGGCTGCAGTGGGGGCTGTCCCCGTGAGGGACGGTCATCTGGACCTCCATTCTCTGGGGCACAAGCAAACAACACACGAACCCTATCCTGCAGACCTACGCCAGTATCCCCCACTGCACGAACATGCTGGGCGTGACCACAGTCCTTGCCAGCTATCTGATGGTCTTCCCATTTTTTCACCTCAGCTTCGTCTTGCTGAAGTCCTGTCAAATCGGCTTCACTGCCATGCATGCATGCATCAGGTGCATATTCACACACTGGATATGCCCAACGCGACATCACATCAGGAACAATGTGATGTTTACCCTGAGTATATACAACCTCTATATTAAACTGAGAGAGGAATTCATGCCATCTCCCACGCCTACCTATCGGGCCACTAATGGTATTCAGATCTTCACGGAACCATGAAACTAATGCGGCATGATCTGTCAACGCCTTAACATAAACCCTACGGTCAGCAATCCAAGAACGAAACTTATGCAAGGTAGCGATCAATGCATAGGTTTCTTTCTCCCTTGTGGACCAGCCTATCTGCCCCAACCCATTCTTTCCCTGCAATTTGCGTGAAAAAAATGCGACTGGCCTTAACTGTCCCTTGCTGTCCTCCTGCTCTAAAACTGCTCCCACAGCGTATTTAGATGCATCCATGCGAATGACATAATCCTTGTATGGATTTGCTATATCCAGGACCACCTCTTGCTGCATGCCTGTCTTAATTGCATCGAAGGCCACACGCATCTCTGGGGTCCACTTCACCCTATATGCACGCTGACGCTGACTGGCCTTCACATGGGGTTCCATGCCAGTCAATGCATTACTCAGGACTGCAGCATATTTTGCATAGTCCTTCATATAGATGGCATACCACTGAGTTAGCCCTAGGAACGCCTTCATCTGAGTGGGCGTGCGAATGTGCTCAGGCTGCCACCTGCTGATAGCCTGCAGTTTATCAGGCGCTGACCTCCTGGTACCCTTCTCCAATATATGCCCACAAAATTTAACCCTCTGCCTAAAGAGGAAGCACTTCTCTCTCTTCACAGTCAACTGATACTTTCTGAAACAAGCAAACAACCGTCGAAGAGATTGATAGTGCTCCTCCAGGACCTGCTCATCTATCTGTCCCTGGGCATTACCCTTGGTACCGTGGAGTATGTCATCAATGTAAGGCCGACATTTAATTTCAGGGTCCCGGGCCAGGCACCATGACACCATTCTCTGGTATGCTGTAGGGGCTGTTTTCAGCCCCATTGGCAATACCTCCCATTCAAAAACCCCCCATGGTGTCATAAATGCCGTCAAATGCTTGGAGGTTTCCTCCAGCGGCATTTGGTGGAAACCATCTTCTAAGTCGAAAATGGACCACAAGACATTTTGCCCTTCATCTAAAATTTTATCCTCTATAATGGGCAGAGGATAGATAACATCCCGAATTTGGGAGTTCAAATGACGATAGTCAATCACTAATCGCCATTTCCCCCCAGGCTTTGGCACTACGAAGGCCCGGGATACCCACTGAGGGTCCCCTTTGGCCTCGCGCAGCATACCACGACCCTGAAATTTCTCGATTAAGGCCTTAAAAGCTGCAGCCCTTATACCCACACATCTGTAAGGCTGCACTGACTTGGGCTGTGGATTATCCCTCAACTCAATCCTACATGTCCCATGTTCACCCCTCAAGCCTGGGAACTTTTCAAGCTCCGTATGTGGCTTAAAGCGAAAAACGTCCTCAAATTCTTCCTCAAGCATTTGTCGATATTTCTCACACATAGGATGCTCCAGGTCAGATTCAATGACAGCTCTGACCGATCGGTCTCGCACATGCCTGCCAAAACCAGGTACTGCAGGGGAATAACTGACAGTGGGCTCCATCTGTTTGCGCCATACAACTTTCTGCTGCCCATCTGTCACCTGGACCTCAGGGACTTCCGGGACTTCATCATCATCCCATGTCATATCTCCCCCCCCACCGTAACCCGGTGCATCATGCGCATCAAACAAAACAGCACGCATACCAAACGGACTCGGCGACGGCACAGAATTTCCGTCAGCATCTTGAAATATCTGAGAGGCCTGAGGAAAATCAACCCAGTCGACAGCAATTTCACCCAGGGCCCAGAACCAGCTTTGGGCCTTATCCACAGGCAAAATTGCTATCCCACGGTCCCCATCACCTACAATCTTCGCAACTACATCCTTATAACGAGAATGAGGGGGATTATGCACAAACAAAAACTTGTCACCCCAGGATTCAGCCCAAGGGCGGTCTTGATGACGATGCCAAAATCTCCTAACATGCCTAGTCTCAGGGGAAGCAAAAACATCAACCTGTGGGCACTCCTGCGCCCAGTGCACAAGGGAACGAAATATGTCAGGACGGAGTCTTGATTTCTGTCGCTGACGGCGCGAATGCAATAAGCGATGCGCCACGCGTTTGCGTGCTACCAATCGCTGCATGCGCGTGAGCTCATCCTTACCCTCCGGACCGGTAAGCACGATTTCAGGGGGGGCCAAACGAAGAACATCAGTTAAGGGGGGTGCACTACTCCTAAGCTGCCGGGTGCTGTGGGGGGGATCTAGTGCAGGGGGGGGGGGTGGGGGGGACTCATATTCTCGTTCATAACCCCATCCACCTGCAAAACAATCAGGCGGCTGTGAGGTGCATGTAGAAGCTGTACCTTCGGACCCAACATCCTCGGAGCCCCCGTCAGATGCAGCCTCCTCCTGACATGTACAATCATTCAACTCAACGTCAAAAGGTGAGCTACCAGCCTCAAATTCATCCTTATTGATGCCATTTTTCAATGGCAATTCATCAGCAGTCACGGAATGCAATTTACATAATTGGCATCTTTCCTGATGCTGCTGTGATCGAACACTCGCTGTCCCTGAACTGCCAAAACCTTTACCATCCCGAAGCGTCTCAGCAAAATGCTCAACCTCCTGTACTACAGGAAGTGATATACGTTCAAGTATCAACTGGGCCACACGATCTCCAGGAGCCACTTCAAATGGCTGATCGCTGTGATTAAACAACACCACTCCTATACCACCACGGTAATCCTGGTCAATTACACCAGCGCCTACTGCTATGTGTGACTTTAAAGCCATCCCTGACCTTGGCGCCACTCGAGCATAAGTGCCAGGGGGTACAGCTACAGCAATATCGGTCTGAATGCATGCCTTCCCAAAAGGCGGGACAGTGCACGCGTATGCAGATGCCAAATCATAACCCACAGAGCCCTGTGTGACCCTGCGCGGTATTCGTGCTTCTGGTGTCAAACGCCTGACCCTAAGTACATGCTGGCCACTCTGGAGCTCCATCAGACGACCCTTGGCGTCACTCAACAGGAGTTCCATAAACTGGTCCCACCAGGCTTCATCGTGCCATTCCGGTATCAATTTATTTAACACCGGTTGCGCCGGCAATACAGGTGTTGTCTGCTGGATCATAACTTCAGTGATTTCAGGCGTTTTATCTGCCCCTGTACATGGTACTGCCACCGTGCATGGGCATCTGTCAGCTGCAGCAATGGAAATCCAGACGTCCCGTTGTTCATTGAGTAAAGGGGGATGCCACTGAGGTCGCACCCCCTTTACAGTACAATCATGAACACATTTACAGGAGACATCACACCCACACAAGCCTGCGCAGACTGGACTACCTGCTGCCCGTAAATCGGTGGCTGAAACATCCTCGGCTTGTCTCATTGCGTCCTGAATTTGACACAAGAGCATTCCCAAGGAACCACCCATGCAGAAAAATACAGCGGCAAACAAAAGCATGAATGCACATGCACGTGAATCATCTCTGGCATTGTGGTCCAATGGTGCTGAGGCACCCACCACCTGGCAGCATTGCTGTGAACCAACACTCGCGGTGCAGACACCATCTGACAACTGCTGTATGTCCCTGTGCTGCACCAGATTGGTGGACTGTACTGCGACACACTCATATGGAAGCAAACAGCCTTGCACAGGATCAATAATAAGCCGAAACGCACAGAAAAATGGCAACCCAAAAATCAAAGTGTCCGTGACACCGGCAGAATAGACAAAGATTCTGGGGCACCGTATCCACTGCCCTGACACCCTGTCACAAGTAGGGATATCAAGGTCAATCCACGCCCCATGTGTTCCTCCCGAAATGCCATCAGAGGTAACACTAGACAGTCGCAGTGGCCTTCTGGCCCGAACCAATGTACCTGTGGGGAAAAATCTGGGGTTCGCAACAGCAAATACGGTGCAACCAATGTCTGCCAATGCTTGGACGTCCGTTGTTAATTCAAAGCCCAAAAAATGTGCTTTCGCAGGCAGCATCAATTGCATCTGGGCCTCACTAAGCTTCCTCACACCGTGCCTCACTTTCGACCCCCTTTGGCGTGACAACACCAAAGAAACTCCACTGTAGGGGGGCATCTGTGACTGGCGGTCCAGTGTGCCTGGAACTTGGGGCTTTGAGCGGGATGCCAGGAATTCCCTAACCACCTACTTCTTCTGCGGCTTCAGCTCAGGGTGCAGAGACCAGCACTTATCTTCAGTGTGTCCCGGTTTACCACACCCTTTACACATGGGACGATCAGCACTCTTGGACTCACCCTCAGCCTGGAGTGACGTGCGTGGCTTGCGCTCAGGACATTTCTCCTTACCCTCATGACGCTTCTTACCACACCACACGCACAAATTCAAACGTAATCGCTCCTTCACGTCTGACTCCCCAACGCGTTTCTGGTTCTTCAACCATGGGGGCCAGTGAGTAGAGGAACCAACCCAGCAGGTCTTTGGGTTGTGTGCCTTACCACAGTGTGTGCAAGGGGGGAGACCAGGATCCGAAGCCGTACGCTTGCCCCCCCCCATGCTCACGCTCAGGTGATCGTCCACGCCTATTCGCTTCATCCCCACGTGTTCTACCCCGACTATCTGGATGGATTCCCCATGACCACTCGGCTGCTGTGCCAGCAACACATGATGGGCCTCCTCCCGATTCCCATGCATCAACAACTTGACGGTTGCCATTCTTCTTCCACAATTGATGATTGGACCATCAACCGATGGCAAATGGGTGTTCAATGAGGCGTCTCTCTCACACGTGGTGCCATGTGGTGGTCCATTTTGAGGTGCAAATGAGCCATTTTCCAACCAGGTTGAAGAGCATCAAAAGACCCAGCTTGGTCTCATGTTAGGTGGCGCGGTGGCCCAAGGGCGCGCGCCCGGCGCGCTACCTTTGTGTTAAGTATCCAGGCTCTAGCCCTAGGTTTGTCCTCACCCAAGGAAGTCCCCCAAGTAGACTGCATTGGACCGCAAACCTTCCCTGCAAAGCAAGTTGCATAAGCGGGAATATGAGAATTCAACAACACAAAATGTCACTCAGAATGTGATTAACAAATAATCCCACTATTATTTTTCCCACTAGTGTGGGTGTCAATACATTCACAACAATAGTGCTCCTTACACTCATCACCAACCGTGATGCTGGAGCGCTTGTGACAACACAACACACACACTTCCACCTCATCCTCTCCCTTATCCTCCCTGGCGGCCAAGTTACTCTTGTGGCGGCCAAGTTACTCTTGTCCGTCCAAACATGAGGCGGAACATGGTCCCATGGTCCATAAAGAGGGTGGCGGACCTGCCTCCGAATGCAAAGTGGAGAAAAAAAATGCAACAATACATGGACGGACTGGTGCAACTCATCGGGGCCGCCACGCCAAATGTTCCTCACCAAGCCCCAATGCCACAAGCGAGCAAACAATTGCTCATTGTGTGCGGGGTATCACCCATGTACATCATTGTAACAGTGTTGGTGGGCTGTCAAAGTTGCATTCTTCGTTCCAATGAATGGCTGCTTAACCCCTGCCGTCTTGGGGCCCACATGTGGGTGGACCGGCTACATCACCCTTGCCTTCTCGGGGGTCCCCCATGGGGACAAAATCGGACCTGCCTACCTAACCCCTGTGTTCCGGAGGTCCCCAATTAAAAGGGGACAAAATCAGAAGTGGCTAGCTACATCACCCCTGCCTTCTCGGGGGCCCAAAAATGGGCGCATTGGCTACATGACCCCTGCGTTCTCGGGGGTCCCCAATAGAAGGGGACAAAATTCAGAAGGGTCTGGGGGAATGTTTGCCCGGCGCGCACTCGGTGCGCGCCCGGCGCGCTACCTTTCTATTAGCTATCCCGACTTCAGCCCGAGATTCACCCTCTGATGGAGAAGGCCCCTCAAATAGACCATGATGGACTGTGCACCTTCCCTGCAAAGCACGTTGCAAAATAAAGCAACGTCTGTGAATTCAGCAACTCCAACTGTCATCTGTATTGTGCTTAACGAACAACATTGGTCCCACAAGTGTGGGTGTCAATACATTCAGTACAATAGTGCTCCTTACACTCATCACAAACTGCGACGGTGGAGCGCTTCTGGCAACACAACACACACACTTCTGCCTCATCCTTTGCCTCATCTTGCGTGCCACAACCGAGCAAACAGCTGCTCAATGCGTGCCCAATACCACCCGTGCACGTCATTATAACATTGTTGGCGGGCTGTCAAAGTGCCATTCTTTCTTCCAATGAATGGCACAATGACATGAATCCGGCCCTTATAAGCACCATCATGGCCCCCAACTTCAAAATCAAAGAAATCACCTCGGGTATGAGAAGGTCCATACCCATCCCAAATCAAAACATCTGCTGATGTCCCGGGGGCCAAGGGGCAAATCCATATAATGTTGCCCAACATATCAACGGCAACAGTCCACCGGTGGGGCACGGGTCACAAAAGATGCCCGGCGCGCGCCCTGCGCGTGCCCGGCGCACTAACGTCCCCCCTCTACGGGGGAATCTTTGCACTGCGCGCGCACTGCGTGCGCACTGCGCGCTACTTTCAGACTATGTTCCCCCCAAAGAGTCCCCAAGCACATCCCTTGGAAACGCCCTTAGAATTAGGTGACCCAAACTGCCCCAGCTCAAAAAAGTTGCAAACTACCTTCCCTTCACATAACACACATCATGCACAACTGGAAAAGCCATGAACAGGCGTGGGTTGCACCATTTTTAGCGATGGAGGTTGGGTTGGGGCAAACTTGCATGTAACCTGATCCATGAATGCCCTTTCCCTTACGTACATGGTACTCACATGAGCCTTAATCGCGTCCTTGTATCAGATACTCGGACTTGCTTCAATACTTCCACTTCCCAATGGAATCTTTGGCCGTCCGATGCGTGCTTGTCCCCCTGAGTGGAAATGGCTCTTCGCCACTCTGCAGAGATATAATGTAAAGCATAAACACAATCAAGGCAAGAGAGTCGCAAACGGCATTGCGTGTAGTAAAGAGGACCTAAATGCTATGGGGGAATCTTTGCACTGCGCGCGCACTGCGCGCTACTTTTAGACTATGTTCCCCCCAAAGAGCCCCCAAGCACATCCCTTGGAAACGCCCTTAGAATTAGGTGACCCAAACTGCCCCAGCTCAAGAAAGTTGCAAACTACCTTCCCTTCACATAACACACATCATGCACAACTGGAAAAGCCATGAACAGCGCATTGGTCGCCACCCTCAAGAACACAGAACTGTCTTTCTGTTCCATTGTCTACTAAGTACACATGGACTCCATCTTGCATTGGCGATTTACCACCCGTAGTGCATCTTGGTAGTACTCCAAGTGGATGAGCCCATCTCCTGCCATCCCAACCACCGTGGCAGGAACTCGCATGCCGTTGGAGCAGGTGTAGAACACCCGATCGCCAAGACTCAAATCCATCAAGAAAGTGTGTCTAAGAAAGGAGGAGGGGGGTATGAAGTCCTGAAGCATATGTGCAAGCACGATAGATCAATGTGTGCACACGAGCATTGCGCCTTGCCATGCCTTGACACAACCATGCTACGCCTTGCCATGCCTTGACCCAAACGTGCTACACCTTGCAAAACCTCCGCTAGGGGTCACCATGATGCCCCTAGGGGCCCCTAGTATCTCAAAGTATGGGTCTCTAGTACGGCCAGACGCCCAAATAGTTGCACTGCGCGCGCACTGCGCTTGAGGCTCCCCCTATGTCACCCCTGCATTCTCGGGGATCCCCAAACAAAGGGGGACAAAATCAGAAGTCAAAACCTCCGCTAGGGGTCACCATGATGCCCCTAGGGGCCCCCGGTATCTCAAAGTATGGGTCTCTAGTACGGCCACACGCCCAAATAGTTGCACTGCGCTTAAGGCTCCCCCTACATCACCCCTGAGTTCTTGGGGGCAGATAGTTTGGTGGTGGTGGTGTGGGGGGGGGGGGGGGGGTGCAAAAAGTCTAAAAAAGATGCCCGGTGCACTAATACTCCCATTGCAATTCTGTTTGGATATTTCTATACACGTGTACATACGGTTGAACATTTGATAGTGGAGCACCCCAACCAAGAAGGGGACACATGGAGTTGTGCAAGAACCACCGTACTAATGGCTGAAAATGTCTCATGGCGGGGACATTCAGTCGATGGTCAATCAATACCGACCATTGATCCCCCTTGAGTAGTAACCACCCTTGAATAGTAGCGGGGGTCGGGCAAGGGAACCATGCCCCAACGGTCCCATGGAAAAATTCATGCAGCATGCATGTGACATGGGGCACCATCCAATGTAGATGTGGCACATCAGCAGGTCCGGGGTTGAGGGATCAATGACAGTTGCCAACAGTGCGGCACCCTTGCTGCGAGGGTGGGACCAAACATGTTTGTTTTTGGCTCACCAAGATGAGCTGGTGTAGCCTGCTCACTTCACAGTACTCGAGAGTGGTACCAAACATGTTTGTTTTTGGCTCACCAAGATGAGCTGGTGTAGCGTGCTCACTTCACAGTACTCGAGAGTGGTACCAAACATGTTTGTTTTTGGCTCACCAAGATGAGCTGGTGTAGCCTGCTCACTTCACAGTACTCGAGAGTGGTACCAAACATGTTTGTTTTTGGCTCACCAAGATGAGCTGGTGTAGCCTGCTCACTTCACAGTACTCGAAAGGGGTACCAAACATGTTTGTTTTTGGCTCACCAAGATGGGCTGGTGTAGCCTGCTCACTTCACAGTACTCGAGAGTGGGACCAAACATGTTTGTTTTTGGCTCACCAAGATGAGCTGGTGTAGCCTGCTCACTTCACAGTACTCGAGAGTGGTACCAAACATGTTTGTTTTTGGCTCACCAAGATGAGCTGGTGTAGCGTGCTCACTTCACAGTACTCGAGAGTGGGACCAAACATGTTTGTTTTTGGCTCACCAAGATGAGCTGGTGTAGCCTGCTCACTTCACAATACTCGAGAGTGGTACCAAACATGTTTGTTTTTGGCTCACCAAGATGAGCTGGTGTAGCCTGCTCACTTCACAGTACTCGAAAGGGGTACCAAACATGTTTGTTTTTGCCTCACCAAGATGGGCTGGTGTAGCCTGCTCACTTCACAGTACTCGAGAGTGGTACCAAACATGTTTGTTTTTGGCTCACCAAGATGAGCTGGTGTAGCCTGCTCACTTCACAGTACTCGAGAGTGGTACCAAACATGTTTGTTTTTGGCTCACCAAGATGAGCTGGTGTAGCGTGCTCACTTCACAGTACTCGAAAGGGGTACCAAACATGTTTGTTTTTGGCTCACCAAGATGAGCTGGTGTAGCCTGCTCACTTCACAGTACTCGAGAGTGGTACCAAACATGTTTGTTTTTGGCTCACCAAGATGAGCTGGTGTAGCGTGCTCACTTCACAGTACTCGAAAGTGGTACCAAACATGTTTGTTTTTGGCTCACCAAGATGGGCTGGTGTAGCCTGCTCACTTCACAGTACTCGAGAGTGGTACCAAACATGTTTGTTTTTGGCTCACCAAGATGAGCTGGTGTAGCCTGCTCACTTCACAGTACTCGAGAGTGGTACCAAACATGTTTGTTTTTGGCTCACCAAGATGAGCTGGTGTAGCGTGCTCACTTCACAGTACTCGAAAGTGGTACCAAACATGTTTGTTTTTGGCTCACCAAGATGAGCTGGTGTAGCCTGCTCACTTCACAGTACTCGAAAGTGGTACCAAACATGTTTGTTTTTGGCTCACCAAGATGAGCTGGTGTAGCCTGCTCACTTCACAGTACTCGAGAGTGGGACCAAACATGTTTGTTTTTGGCTCACCAAGATGAGCTGGTGTAGCGTGCTCACTTCACAGTACTCGAGAGTGGTACCAAACATGTTTGTTTTTGGCTCACCAAGATGAGCTGGTGTAGCCTGCTCACTTCACAGTACTCGAGAGTGGTACCAAACATGTTTGTTTTTGGCTCACCAAGATGAGCTGGTGTAGCCTGCTCACTTCACAGTACTCGAAAGTGGTACCAAACATGTTTGTTTTTGGCTCACCAAGATGAGCTGGTGTAGCGTGCTCACTTCACAGTACTCGAGAGTGGTACCAAACATGTTTGTTTTTGGCTCACCAAGATGAGCTGGTGTAGCCTGCTCACTTCACAGTACTCGAGAGTGGTACCAAACATGTTTGTTTTTGGCTCACCAAGATGAGCTGGTGTAGCCTGCTCACTTCACAGTACTCGAAAGTCGTACCAAACATGTTTGTTTTTGGCTCACCAAGATGAGCTGGTGTAGCCTGCTCACTTCACAGTACTCGAGAGTGGTACCAAACATGTTTGTTTTTGGCTCACCAAGATGAGCTGGTGTAGCCTGCTCACTTCACAGTACTCGAAAGTGGTACCAAACATGTTTGTTTTTGGCTCACCAAGATGAGCTGGTGTAGCCTGCTCACTTCACAGTACTCGAGAGTGGTACCAAACATGTTTGTTTTCCGCTCACCAAGATGAGCTGGTGTAGCGTGCTCACTTCACAGTACTCGAGAGTGGTACCAAACATGTTTGTTTTTGGCTCACCAAGATGAGCTGGTGTAGCCTGCTCACTTCACAGTACTCGAGAGTGGGACCAAACATGTTTGTTTTTGGCTCACCAAGATGAGCTGGTGTAGCCTGCTCACTTCACAGTACTCGAGAGTGGTACCAAACATGTTTGTTTTTGGCTCACCAAGATGAGCTGGTGTAGCCTGCTCACTTCACAGTACTCGAGAGTGGGACCAAACATGTTTGTTTTTGGCTCACCAAGATGAGCTGGTGTAGCCTGCTCACTTCACAGTACTGGAGAGTGGTACCAAACATGTTTGTTTTTGGCTCACCAAGATGAGCTGGTGTAGCCTGCTCACTTCACAGTACTCGAAAGTGGTACCAAACATGTTTGTTTTTGGCTCACCAAGATGAGCTGGTGTAGCCTGCTCACTTCACAGTACTCGAGAGTGGTACCAAACATGTTTGTTTTTGGCTCACCAAGATGAGCTGGTGTAGCCTGCTCACTTCACAGTACTCGAGAGTGGGACCAAACATGTTTGTTTTTGGCTCACCAAGATGAGCTGGTGTAGCCTGCTCACTTCACAGTACTCGAGAGTGGTACCAAACATGTTTGTTTTTGGCTCACCAAGATGAGCTGGTGTAGCGTGCTCACTTCACAGTACTCGAGAGTGGTACCAAACATGTTTGTTTTCGGCTCACCAAGATGAGCTGGTGTAGCCTGCTCACTTCACAGTACTCGAGAGTGGGACCAAACATGTTTGTTTTTGGCTCACCAAGATGAGCTGGTGTAGCCTGCTCACTTCACAGTACTCGAGAGTGGTACCAAACATGTTTGTTTTTGGCTCACCAAGATGAGCTGGTGTAGCCTGCTCACTTCACAGTACTCGAGAGTGGGACCAAACATGTTTGTTTTTGGCTCACCAAGATGAGCTGGTGTAGCCTGCTCACTTCACAGTACTCGAGAGTGGTACCAAACATGTTTGTTTTTGGCTCACCAAGATGAGCTGGTGTAGCCTGCTCACTTCACAGTACTCGAGAGTGGGACCAAACATGTTTGTTTTTGGCTCACCAAGATGAGCTGGTGTAGCCTGCTCACTTCACAGTACTCGAGAGTGGGACCAAACATGTTTGTTTTTGGCTCACCAAGATGAGCTGGTGTAGCCTGCTCACTTCGAAGCACTCGAAAGTGGTACCAAACATGTTTGTTTTTGGCTCACCAAGATGGGCTGGTGTAGCCTGCTCACTTCACAGTACTCGAGAGTGGTACCAAACATGTTTGTTTTTGGCTCACCAAGATGAGCTGGTGTAGCCTGCTCACTTCACAGTACTCGAAAGTGGTACCAAACATGTTTGTTTTTGGCTCACCAAGATGAGCTGGTGTAGCCTGCTCACTTCACAGTACTCGAGAGCGGTACCAAACATGTTTGTTTTTGGCTCACCAAGATGAGCTGGTGTAGCGTGCTCACTTCACAGTACTCGAGAGTGGTACCAAACATGTTTGTTTTTGGCTCACCAAGATGAGCTGGTGTAGCCTGCTCACTTCACAGTACTCGAGAGTGGTACCAAACATGTTTGTTTTTGGCTCACCAAGATGAGCTGGTGTAGCCTGCTCACTTCACAGTACTCGAGAGTGGTACCAAACATGTTTGTTTTTGGCTCACCAAGATGAGCTGGTGTAGCCTGCTCACTTCACAGTACTCGAAAGTGGTACCAAACATGTTTTTTTTTGGCTCACCAGGATCAGCTGGTGTAGCCTGCTCACTTCACAGTACTCGAGAGTGGGACCAAACATGTTTGTTTTTGGCTCACCAAGATGAGCTGGTGTAGCCTGCTCACTTCACAGTACTCGAGAGTGGGACCAAACATGTTTGTTTTTGGCTCACCAAGATGAGCTGGTGTAGCCTGCTCACTTCACAGTACTCGAGAGTGGGACCAAACATGTTTGTTTTTGGCTCACCAAGATGAGCTGGTGTAGCCTGCTCACTTCACAGTACTCGAGAGTGGTACCAAACATGTTTGTTTTTGGCTCACCAAGATGAGCTGGTGTAGCCTGCTCACTTCACAGTACTCGAAAGTGGTACCAAACATGTTTGTTTTTGGCTCACCAAGATGAGCTGGTGTAGCCTGCTCACTTCACAGTACTCGAGAGTGGGACCAAACATGTTTGTTTTTGGCTCACCAAGATGAGCTGGTGTAGCCTGCTCACTTCACAGTACTCGAGAGTGGTACCAAACATGTTTGTTTTTGGCTCACAAAGATGAGCTGGTGTAGCCTGCTCACTTCACAGTACTCGAGAGTGGTACCAAACATGTTTGTTTTTGGCTCACGAAGATGAGCTGGTGTAGCGTGCTCACTTCACAATACTCGAGAGTGGTACCAAACATGTTTGTTTTTGGCTCACCAAGATGAGCTGGTGTAGCCTGCTCACTTCGCAGTACTCGAAAGTGGTACCAAACATGTTTGTTTTTGGCTCACCAAGATGAGCTGGTGTAGCCTGCTCACTTCACAGTACTCGAAAGTGGTACCAAACATGTTTGTTTTTGGCTCACCAAGATGAGCTGGTGTAGCCTGCTCACTTCACAGTACTCGAGAGTGGGACCAAACATGTTTGTTTTTGGCTCACCAAGATGAGCTGGTGTAGCCTGCTCACTTCACAGTACTCGAGAGTGGTACCAAACATGTTTGTTTTTGGCTCACCAAGATGAGCTGGTGTAGCCTGCTCACTTCACAGTACTCGAGAGTGGGACCAAACATGTTTGTTTTTGGCTCACCAAGATGAGCTGGTGTAGCCTGCTCACTTCACAGTACTCGAGAGTGGTACCAAACATGTTTGTTTTTGGCTCACCAAGATGAGCTGGTGTAGCCTGCTCACTTCACAGTACTCGAGAGTGGGACCAAACATGTTTGTTTTTGGCTCACCAAGATGAGCTGGTGTAGCCTGCTCACTTCACAGTACTCGAGAGTGGGACCAAACATGTTTGTTTTTGGCTCACCAAGATGAGCTGGTGTAGCCTGCTCACTTCACAGTACTCGAAAGTGGTACCAAACATGTTTGTTTTTGGCTCACCAAGATGGGCTGGTGTAGCCTGCTCACTTCACAGTACTCGAGAGTGGTACCAAACATGTTTGTTTTTGGCTCACCAAGATGAGCTGGTGTAGCCTGCTCACTTCACAGTACTCGAAAGTGGTACCAAACATGTTTGTTTTTGGCTCACCAAGATGAGCTGGTGTAGCCTGCTCACTTCACAGTACTCGAGAGTGGTACCAAACATGTTTGTTTTTGGCTCACCAAGATGAGCTGGTGTAGCGTGCTCACTTCACAGTACTCGAGAGTGGTACCAAACATGTTTGTTTTTGGCTCACCAAGATGAGCTGGTGTAGCCTGCTCACTTCACAGTACTCGAGAGTGGTACCAAACATGTTTGTTTTTGGCTCACCAAGATGAGCTGGTGTAGCCTGCTCACTTCACAGTACTCGAAAGTGGTACCAAACATGTTTGTTTTTGGCTCACCAAGATGAGCTGGTGTAGCCTGCTCACTTCACAGTACTCGAGAGTGGGACCAAACATGTTTGTTTTTGGCTCACCAAGATGAGCTGGTGTAGCCTGCTCACTTCACAGTACTCGAGAGTGGGACCAAACATGTTTGTTTTTGGCTCACCAAGATGAGCTGGTGTAGCCTGCTCACTTCACAGTACTCGAGAGTGGTACCAAACATGTTTGTTTTTGGCTCACCAGGATGAGCTGGTGTAGCCTGCTCACTTCACAGTACTCGAGAGTGGGACCAAACATGTTTGTTTTTGGCTCACCAAGATGAGCTGGTGTAGCCTGCTCACTTCACAGTACTCGAGAGTGGGACCAAACATGTTTGTTTTTGGCTCACCAAGATGAGCTGGTGTAGCCTGCTCACTTCACAGTACTCGAGAGTGGGACCAAACATGTTTGTTTTTGGCTCACCAAGATGAGCTGGTGTAGCCTGCTCACTTCACAGTACTCGAGAGTGGTACCAAACATGTTTGTTTTTGGCTCACCAAGATGAGCTGGTGTAGCCTGCTCACTTCACAGTACTCGAAAGTGGTACCAAACATGTTTGTTTTTGGCTCACCAAGATGAGCTGGTGTAGCCTGCTCACTTCACAGTACTCGAGAGTGGGACCAAACATGTTTGTTTTTGGCTCACCAAGATGAGCTGGTGTAGCCTGCTCACTTCACAGTACTCGAGAGTGGTACCAAACATGTTTGTTTTTGGCTCACAAAGATGAGCTGGTGTAGCCTGCTCACTTCACAGTACTCGAGAGTGGTACCAAACATGTTTGTTTTTGGCTCACGAAGATGAGCTGGTGTAGCGTGCTCACTTCACAATACTCGAGAGTGGTACCAAACATGTTTGTTTTTGGCTCACCAAGATGAGCTGGTGTAGCCTGCTCACTTCACAGTACTCGAAAGTGGTACCAAACATGTTTGTTTTTGGCTCACCAAGATGAGCTGGTGTAGCCTGCTCACTTCACAGTACTCGAAAGTGGTACCAAACATGTTTGTTTTTGGCTCACCAAGATGAGCTGGTGTAGCCTGCTCACTTCACAGTACTCGAGAGTGGGACCAAACATGTTTGTTTTCCGCTCACCAAGATGAGCTGGTGTAGCCTGCTCACTTCACAGTACTCGAGAGTGGTACCAAACATGTTTGTTTTTGGCTCACCAAGATGAGCTGGTGTAGCCTCCTCACTTCACAGTACTCCAGAGTGGTACCAAACATGTTTGTTTTTGGCTCACCAAGATGAGCTGGTGTAGCCTGCTCACTTCACAGTACTCGAGAGTGGTACCAAACATGTTTGTTTTTGGCTCACCAAGATGAGCTGGTGTAGCCTGCTCACTTCACAGTACTCGAGAGTGGGACCAAACATGTTTGTTTTTGGCTCACCAAGATGAGCTGGTGTAGCCTGCTCACTTCACAGTACTCGAGAGTGGTACCAAACATGTTTGTTTTTGGCTCACCAAGATGAGCTGGTGTAGCCTGCTCACTTCACAGTACTCGAAAGTGGTACCAAACATGTTTGTTTTTGGCTCACCAAGATGAGCTGGTGTAGCCTGCTCACTTCACAGTACTCGAGAGTGGGACCAAACATGTTTGTTTTTGGCTCACCAAGATGAGCTGGTGTAGCCTGCTCACTTCACAGTACTCGAAAGTGGTACCAAACATGTTTGTTTTTGGCTCACCAAGATGAGCTGGTGTAGCCTACTCACTTCACAGTACTCGAGAGTGGGACCAAACATGTTTGTTTTTGGCTCACCAAGATGAGCTGGTGTAGCCTGCTCACTTCACAGTACTCGAGAGTGGGACCAAACATGTTTGTTTTTGGCTCACCAAGATGAGCTGGTGTAGCCTGCTCACTTCACAGTACTCGAGAGTGGGACCAAGCATGTTTGTTTTTGGCTCACCAAGATGAGCTGGTGTAGCCTGCTCACTTCACAGTACTCGAGAGTGGTACCAAACATGTTTGTTTTTGGCTCACCAAGATGAGCTGGTGTAGCCTGCTCACTTCACAGTACTCGAAAGTGGTACCAAACATGTTTGTTTTTGGCTCACCAAGATGAGCTGGTGTAGCCTGCTCACTTCACAGTACTCGAGAGTGGTACCAAACATGTTTGTTTTTGGCTCACCAAGATGAGCTGGTGTAGCCTGCTCACTTCACAGTACTCGAGAGTGGGACCAAACATGTTTGTTTTTGGCTCACCAAGATGAGCTGGTGTAGCCTGCTCACTTCACAGTACTCGAGAGTGGGACCAAACATGTTTGTTTTTGGCTCACCAAGATGAGCTGGTGTAGCCTGCTCACTTCACAGTACTCGAAAGTGGTACCAAACATGTTTGTTTTTGGCTCACCAAGATGAGCTGGTGTAGCCTGCTCACTTCACAGTACTCGAGAGTGGTACCAAACATGTTTGTTTTTGGCTCACCAAGATGAGCTGGTGTAGCCTGCTCACTTCACAGTACTCGAGAGTGGTACCAAACATGTTTGTTTTTGGCTCACCAAGATGAGCTGGTGTAGCCTGCTCACTTCACAGTACTCGAGAGTGGGACCAAACATGTTTGCTTTTGGCTCACCAAGATGAGCTGGTGTAGCCTGCTCACTTCACAGTACTCGAGAGTGGTACCAAACATGTTTGTTTTTGGCTCACCAAGATGAGCTGGTGTAGCCTGCTCACTTCACAGTACTCGAGAGTGGTACCAAACATGTTTGTTTTTGGCTCACCAAGATGAGCTGGTGTAGCCTGCTCACTTCACAGTACTCGAGAGTGGTACCAAACATGTTTGTTTTTGGCTCACCAAGATGAGCTGGTGTAGCCTGCTCACTTCACAGTACTCGAAAGTGGTACCAAACATGTTTGTTTTTGGCTCACCAAGATGAGCTGGTGTAGCCTGCTCACTTCACAGTACTCGAGAGTGGTACCAAACATGTTTGTTTTTGGCTCACCAAGATGAGCTGGTGTAGCCTGCTCACTTCACAGTACTCGAGAGTGGTACCAAACATGTTTGTTTTTGGCTCACCAAGATGAGCTGGTGTAGCCTGCTCACTTCACAGTACTCGAGAGTGGTACCAAACATGTTTGTTTTTGGCTCACCAAGATGAGCTGGTCTAGCGTGCTCACTTCACAGTACTCGAGAGTGGTACCAAACATGTTTGTTTTTGGCTCACCAAGATGAGCTGGTGTAGCCTGCTCACTTCACAGTACTCGAAAGTGGTACCAAACATGTTTGTTTTTGGCTCACCAAGATGAGCTGGTGTAGCCTGCTCACTTCACAGTACTCGAGAGTGGTACCAAACATGTTTGTTTTTGGCTCACCAAGATGAGCTGGTGTAGCCTGCTCACTTCACAGTACTCGAGAGTGGTACCAAACATGTTTGTTTTTGGCTCACCAAGATGAGCTGGTGTAGCCTGCTCACTTCACGGTACTCGAGAGTGGGACCAAACATGTTTGTTTTTGGCTCACCAAGATGAGCTGGTGTAGCCTGCTCACTTCACAGTACTCGAGAGTGGTACCAAACATGTTTGTTTTTGGCTCACCAAGATGAGCTGGTGTAGCGTGCTCACTTCACAATACTCGAGAGTGGTACCAAACATGTTTGTTTTTGGCTCACCAAGATGAGCTGGTGTAGCCTGCTCACTTCACAGTACTCGAGAGTGGTACCAAACATGTTTGTTTTTGGCTCACCAAGATGAGCTGGTGTAGCCTGCTCACTTCACAGTACTCGAGAGTGGGACCAAACATGTTTGTTTTTGGCTCACCAAGATGAGCTGGTGTAGCCTGCTCACTTCACAGTACTCGAGAGTGGTACCAAACATGTTTGTTTTTGGCTCACCAAGATGAGCTGGTGTAGCCTGCTCACTTCACAGTACTCGAGAGTGGTACCAAACATGTTTGTTTTTGGCTCACCAAGATGAGCTGGTGTAGCCTGCTCACTTCACAGTACTCGAGAGTGGGACCAAACATGTTCGTTTTTGGCTCACCAAGATGAGCTGGTGTAGCCTGCTCACTTCACAGTACTCGAGAGTGGTACCAAACATGTTTGTTTTTGGCTCACCAAGATGAGCTGGTGTAGCCTGCTCACTTCACAGTACTCGAGAGTGGGACCAAACATGTTTGTTTTTGGCTCACCAAGATGAGCTGGTGTAGCCTGCTCACTTCACAGTACTCGAGAGTGGTACCAAACATGTTTGTTTTTGGCTCACCAAGATGAGCTGGTGTAGCCTGCTCACTTCACAGTACTCGAAAGTGGTACCAAACATGTTTGTTTTTGGCTCACCAAGATGAGCTGGTGTAGCCTGCTCACTTCACAGTACTCGAGAGTGGGACCAAACATGTTTGTTTTTGGCTCACCAAGATGAGCTGGTGTAGCCTGCTCACTTCACAGTACTCGAGAGTGGTACCAAACATGTTTGTTTTTGGCTCACCAAGATGAGCTGGTGTAGCCTGCTCACTTCGCAGTACTCGAGAGTGGTACCAAACATGTTTGTTTTTGGCTCACCAAGATGAGCTGGTGTAGCCTGCTCACTTCACAGTACTCGAGAGTGGTACCAAACATGTTTGTTTTTGGCTCACCAAGATGAGCTGGTGTAGCCTGCTCACTTCACAGTACTCGAGAGTGGGACCAAACATGTTTGTTTTTGGCTCACCAAGATGAGCTGGTGTAGCCTGCTCACTTCACAGTACTCGAGAGTGGTACCAAACATGTTTGTTTTTGGCTCACCAAGATGAGCTGGTGTAGCCTGCTCACTTCACAGTACTCGAGAGTGGGACCAAACATGTTTGTTTTTGGCTCACCAAGATGAGCTGGTGTAGCCTGCTCACTTCACAGTACTCGAGAGTGGTACCAAACATGTTTGTTTTTGGCTCACCAAGATGAGCTGGTGTAGCCTGCTCACTTCACAGTACTCGAGAGTGGGACCAAACATGTTTGTTTTTGGCTCACCAAGATGAGCTGGTGTAGCCTGCTCACTTCACAGTACTCGAGAGTGGTACCAAACATGTTTGTTTTTGGCTCACCAAGATGAGCTGGTGTAGCCTGCTCACTTCACAGTACTCGAGAGTGGTACCAAACATGTTTGTTTTTGGCTCACCAAGATGAGCTGGTGTAGCCTGCTCACTTCACAGTACTCGAGAGTGGGACCAAACATGTTTGTTTTTGGCTCACCAAGATGAGCTGGTGTAGCCTGCTCACTTCACAGTACTCGAGAGTGGTACCAAACATGTTTGTTTTTGGCTCACCAAGATGAGCTGGTGTAGCCTGCTCACTTCACAGTACTCGAGAGTGGTACCAAACATGTTTGTTTTTGGCTCACCAAGATGAGCTGGTGTAGCCTGCTCACTTCACAGTACTCGAGAGTGGTACCAAACATGTTTGTTTTTGGCTCACCAAGATGAGCTGGTGTAGCCTGCTCACTTCGCAGTACTCCAGAGTGGTACCAAACATGAGCGCCTGTGGCATCCATTTGTGTCTGAATGTGAAGAGGAGTCAACGCTAACAGGGGGCACCAGCAGAGAATGAACAAGAGAGCACGACACAACCACCCGTTATCAGAAGAAAAGTCAAAGTGACGGCCCCCGGGGGACATTTCGAAAGGGAGGGGGATTACAATGACAAACCCAGCTGAGGAAAATTGATCAGGCATGACGGTTTATTTGTGATATGTGGAGTGGGCAAGCATGGTACCCCCCCCCCCCGTTTGCGCAAACACAGGCCAGGTTCTGGTTCCAGGACCAAAAGTGCGGAAACACGGGGTCCCCGTGTTTGGACAAGCCCGTGTTAGCGCGCGGCACGTACTGCAGAACACAAGTTGCAGGCATAGCCCAACCTTAACCCTCCCAACATGATAGCACAAGTCATTTTTCTTTAGCCACACAACTCAGGTGTCACTCAGTCACTTTCATTCTGATTGACAGGCACTGAATAGAACCCCTTGCCAACCTTCCGCTTCATCTTGAAGAGCTGGACATGCTTGCCTTTTGGGGCTGGCTTCGGGGCTGCCTTGGGAGCAGGCTTCGCGGCTGGCTCAGGCACAGCCTTGAGTTTCGTACCCTTGGGAACAAAACTATCATCCATGATGTCCTTTGAAAAGTACAGTTTGCCCTCAAAGACATGCCCCAGACCTCGAGCAGGCACAAACTCATTGTTTGTGTACCGCTGGTATGTGACAGGCTGTCCAGCAGCGAAAAGAGAATCGTTCATGACTATGAAAGAGTGTCCAACAGACCGGCATACACCCCAGAGTACAAGAGCACATGGAATTATAGCTGTAGCAACACTTTGTCACCCATATTGACCCTTCCTGCATCCTGCACCAAGCTATAAACCACGTTCTCTATTGGATCAGAAAACGACGGTTCCAAAAGTGCGGAAACACGGGGTCTCCGTGTTTGGACAAGCCCGTGTTAGCGCAAGGGGGGGGGGGGGGGTATGACGTTGTGTGGGAGAATATCATGCAATGCTCGATGCTGGTTCTACTGCGTCGGCGCCAAACCAACAGCTGTCATTCCCATTTCTGGCGACTGCTGTGGCACAACAGACAAGGGTATTCGGACCAAAGATGACCAGCTGTCTGAAGGCAGACATCTGGCCCAGTGGACGCAGGGTCGTCTGCTCTGTCCGCTTCCTCAGAGCGACAGTCATGGTGGTTGCCCCGTCCAAACCCTGCGTGACGACCTCAGGGTGCATCAGCCCTGCCATCCACCTCCATCACTTATCATACAAAAGGAGCACCGAGGCATTGTGGCCTCTGTGGCCACTCCGGCGCTTCAGTCACACAAGGGGGTTGCATGTGGAGTGGTTGCACAACAGTGGTCGCGGACTGAACAGCATCTTCACATGCTGAGCCCTGCCAGTTCCGTTGAGACACCATGAGGAGTCAGTATATGGACATGGCTTTCTGCTAAACCCTTAACTTGGCCAAGGGGACGGGGGCTACAGGCCGCAACAGTGGGCTACGACTTGGGGGAGGATGCCGTGGATGTGGATGGCGAGGCCATTGTGACAGCGCTGAAGTATGAGGCACGGCGGCTTGCAAGTGTAGGGGGGGCGACTGTATGTGCAAGATTCTGTCCGAAGGGGTAGAGGTTCCAGATCAGAGGGAGGGAGGCCTCGGAAAAGCGGAAAAGCGGGCTCGAAGGGACTCACATGCCAAGTCAACACGTATAACTCTTCGAGCCCCTCTCCAGAACTGAGGGGGCACAAGGGTTGGTGCTGATCGAGTGGATGCCCTCACCAACACTCTTTCAGCCATTAGTCCATCAACGTATTGCAAAGCAGACAGATCAATCGAGTCCTCTTCTTGGTTGAGGTGTTCCGGTGGCTCAAGGAACAAACACCCGGTTTCAAAACAGGTAGGGTTGCTCAGATCAGGGTATGCCTTCCGGCCACGCGTCTTCTGAGAGACGCCGGCACAAAATGTACTTCCTGCATCAATGCTCTACATCTATATAAACCTGCCATTCATTCTCTGCTCTCGAAATCCAGCGCCTGTCTGCATCTACGCTCTACCCCCAAAACAGTCTCATCCTCACTCTAGCAAACCCAAACAGTACTATACCCCCATGTTGGAGTATTGGTGTAATATCCTTGCATCTTCCGAGATTCACTCAAGGCTGGGCCCGAGAGCCGGTACGACACAAACGCAGTCACAGCATGCAGCATCAGTGGGTTGTTGGTCTTATATACCTACATACAAAATACTAAGTGAAGAGCATGGTATGTTGCATTGCCACACAGTGCAACACTGTGCAAGCATCACCGCCCACAGTATGGCACTGCAGAGGGAATGACCAAAGGATGCACCCCCCACGATCAGGCAACGACATGAAAGGACCCAATTGTGAAATGCAAGCATGTATTAGCCATTGGACAACTGCTGCGAGACACTGAAAACACTTGAAGACACTCCGGGCGCCACGATTAGGCAGCTGCAAGGCTAGGGCCATTCAGGAAGGGAAAGGGCTTGTGCCAAATGACGACGGAACTGAAGCTTGGCAATCTGCACATTTCTCTCCGACTTGCTTCCCAGCTTCATGAGTACTTTGTCGGGTGAGCTACGTCAGCATGCAAATGGAGGGCTACACAAAATGGGACAACAAGCTGTGGGACCTTCGATCCATTTTTCTTCGTTTTTTTTTGTCCAGACCAAGATGAGCTGGGGCACCCTCTCGGAATCACAGTTCACAGCTGTCCAGTTCTACGATGATCCCGCAAATGACTGTGGTAGAGGATTGAGGATTCGCTGTGTCTGACACCAGCTTATGCAGTGGGATACTTGGGAGTTTCGGGGCTGGCCTGTTCGAATGTTGACACCCAACCGGGTGCGAAAACTTGTGGGGGGCCTGGAGGGGGGTGGAGTGCTACAGGGGGGTCCGGGGGTTCCCAGGGGGTATGAAGTGGGGGGGAGGGGATAAGGGACCTCCGAATAGTTGGGTATGCGGCCCAGGTAGCCTGACTCACACACTGCCCCTATCCAAAAAGATAGGGTATCACAGGCTTGGGTATTTCCGGCCATGGGTACCAGAAACCTCAGGGAGTGTGTCCTGAGGCGGCTATGAGGTGAGGTGCACAGCATGGGGTTTGCGATACACAAGGGTCCGGGGCACTCATGGGGTTAGGTGGACAACAAGCGCCTCCTTTCTGTACTCTGGATTTCCTGTTCAATCCGTTGAATGGCCAGCGGCAACTCGCAAAGCGGCGGGTTGTAGTCTCAAACCATATGTTGTTGCCAAGCCCGCCTACTGCAACCAGTGCCCAAACATGTCATCTCTTGAGGATGAAAACTGTGGTCAGAAACCACGGGTGGGGCCGCCATGCTTGAACAAGGATGGGCTTGTGCAAGGGAACGAGGGCCTCAACAGGTCAGGTGTGAGCCCGCCATTGAGGTCCAGCTGCGCCTGCCTTCACACAGCCTTCATAGCCCCATCAGTTCGAAACGCTTGTTCCTGATGTTCAGTGATTGCACTGTGCAGTCCCTTCCTCCCTGAATAGGGGGAAGAGAATCGCCTTGTGTATCACCCTGGTGGTTCCTTGCCGCGTACTCTCGTGTCTAGTCATGGGTTAGTGGGGGTGGCGTTCATGTGTGGAGTTTGTGACATTCAGACATACATGTGGGGGGGCATTAGGGGTCGGGGGGGACACATCTGAAGTTTTCAGTACTGCATGAGATGCTGGATGCTGTGACAGTTGACGCCGGGCTGTCCGGCTGTCCGGTGTGTAACTGACATATCGCAGGGGCTGACATATAGCAGGGGGAGGACGTCATTACCACCAAGTCCAGTGAGGACAGGAGACTCAGCGATGCTCTGCATTCCCCCCACCCGCGCGGGGGGGGGGGGGCAGACGCCACACAACAGTAACCTGAATTCTAGTATACCCAACTAAACTAACATAGTGCAGAAAATGGTCTGCAGCCATACAGACAGCAGGTGTGCGGCGTAGTGAACATCCTGTGTAGAGAGTAGAAGGTCGGTGGCTGTGTGAACACCTTGATGCTAGAGCGGAATCATGGCCACACCACAGTTCGTTATGGTTTCACTTGCTGGTCTGTCTGGGGTGGTTCGCAAAGCAGTCCCCTAGTTACCAGTAGAGGTATGAACAACCATCAGGGTATGCCTTTTGGCCACATGTCTTCAAGGAGACGCGAGGAAGGTATGCGCTTCCTGTGTAATTGCTCTACACCTCAGTATCAGCATATCATTCTCTCCTCCGAGGGTGTTGTCGCATGGTGTTCGCATGGTGCGGCACCTTTCTGGCACCACTCTGGCGGGTGTTCCCAAATGCTTGTGGATGGTCGCCAGAGGCCTTTGGATGATACCTGGTGTTTCTTTCTGCCTTGCACGGGGAGTTTTGTTCCCATCTTTTGAGAAAATACCACAGCAGACATGTACTGATTCTTCCCAGATGTTTCTTGCCGGTGGCGCAACAGCCAATCTACCACCTCCTGCAAGTCCTCATCAGAAATATCAATTTTAACGGACTTGGCAGCTTGGCACTTCTCCTGTTGACGCTCCCAAGCCAGTGCACTAGTCTTGGATGCCCGTTGAGAAGGGGTCCTTTGAGCTTGGAAGCGGGGAAAAAACAGTGCCCATGAAAACGCACGTATCGGAACTTTGCACGGTGCACGCACGGTGCGTGCAACTCCCTCTCTCCAAAAACCTGCACAACATCCTCTCTGCTTTTTATGCTTCTGCCAATCCAATGTAAAGCCCGTCTGGGGAGCGGAAGCATGGCTATGCCACAGTCCGTAATGGTATGACTTCCATAACATCCTCTCCTCTTGTAATCTTGCAGCTGTCTGCATCTACACGCAAACACAATTGTCTGCCTCGTCCTCTCTCTGATGCTTGCACACACAGATTCAAGGTCAGCTGCCCTTTAATGCAGCAGACTTTGGGGCCCCCTCAGACAGTCAGACTGCCCTAGCAAGGAAATGCCAAAAAACATGGGACGTAGCATAATCTACTCTAGTGCCAGAGATAGAAGGGGCAATCCCTTCCCAGGCCTTTCTGTGACAGATAAAGGGCCACAGCTCTCACGGCCCAAACCAGGAAAGAGGCACGTACATGTGCACACTTGCAGTACACTGATTTTTTTTTTGGCTCAGACCAAGATGAGCTGGCGTAGCCTGCTCACTTCACAGTACTCGAGGTGACCCCTCGGGATCAAGGTTCAGAGCTGTCCAGTGCTACGATGATCCCACAAATGACTGTGGTAGCGGATCTGACACGTAGTGAGGATGAGCTGAGTCTGAAACGAGGTTATGCAGTGGGAGACTGCCACGCCTGTAGGCTTCCCAGTGTGCGTGAGGCACAATGACTGTAGGCTGAAAAAGACAGCAGAGTGAAGATTGAAGGCCGAGGTGAATCAGCAGGTTGCATGTCATACACTATCAGATTGGGAGGGGGATGACATTCAGGCACAATTGGTCCATCAGGCACAAAGGGCCACTATTCGCTTGGGGCAGAGCGCACTGCTGTGGAGTGATTGGTGACACATGTGCACACTTGCAGTACACTGATTGAAAAAGGCGGCGGGGAGAACGGAGGTGCTTCCAATAAAATATGACTATGGCAGATCTGGGGCCTGGATGTGCTGGAGTCGCACCGTGCGGCGTTCTAACCACGGGGGCAGTGCTGCGGCAATTAAGATAAGCCCGAGTGGTACGAAAGCGCCATCTGACCAGGGGGGTGGTCGTTGGACAAACTGGCGGCCGTGCAAGGAGAGAGGGCAGTTCATGTGTCCATAGCCTTGCCACAGCATCAAAGCGGCCCCAAAGCTAGTAGTAATCACACACACGGCAGGGCTGCGTTGGGCCATGGCCCGCAGGCCATGCGCTTTCAAGCCTTCCATGATGCATGGCGATGGTTCCGCATGCACGGCAGGGGGTTGCCCTGCAGCGTGCGATGGTGTGCAGTCTCTTGCTGCTGGCACTGTAATGTGCGATAGAAGGAGAGGGATGCTGTCCAGTTGCTGCCAATTGGGCGGCCTCAGCGAGAGGCTAATAATCCAG
Source organism: Eutreptiella sp. 'Long Island Sound 2002' (assembly GCA_964036045.1). Lineage (NCBI taxonomy): Eukaryota > Euglenozoa > Euglenophyceae > Eutreptiales > Eutreptiaceae > Eutreptiella > Eutreptiella sp. 'Long Island Sound 2002'. Next base: position 21,560,413 of record OZ038399.1, on the reverse strand, counting down.
GGAGAGCTGGTGAGGAGCACCCATCGCGGCATCGTACTCTGGGCTATGGGAGCTGCAGTCACCTGTGGCACCAGTGAAGTTTGGGAGGCTGGTCAGGCCGTGGTGCCTGCCATAGCGACCTACAGTGTTTACAGCCATTGTTGCATGACACGTCACACCAGCCCCTCATTCCCCCAAAAGTCTCACCCTCAAAATTGTACTCTCAAACTCGGTGCCCAATTCATTTAAGTACAAACCAAAGAGGGCACCAAGCTTACGTTGAACAAGCGATGCATTGGATACGTTGAGGAGGGTTCACAACGTAGCATGCAGCGCTGCTGAATCCGTGTGTCAAGAGCTGTGCTTTTTGGCCATGCACACCACACCACACCACACCACACCACACCACACCATACCACACCACACCACACCACACCACACCACACCACACCACACCACACCACACCACACCACACCACACCACACCACGTTGCTGCAGTAGATCCGATCGTGACTCGCTGTGCAGGACTGCACAGAATCCGTGGTAATAATATATGACAGTGCGGTGACGTGTACCAACGCATTTGCAGGTTGTTCCCGATTCTTGCGGAGGCGCGGCGTAGGGCACGAAATCTGACAGTCCAGCCCTACAAAATGACAAGACAGTTTTGTATGACGGGTACACTTTGGGGTAACCCGGGGCATTCTTGAAGCAAAAGAGGACAAAAGCGGAAGGAAGGAAGGAAGGAAGGAAGGAAGGAATCTCTGAAACCATGAAACCATTGCTGGTCTGTCTGGGGTGGTTCACATAACATTCCCAGTTGAGGTATGCACAAAGATCAGGATATGCCTTTCAGGAGACGCCAGGAAAAGTATGTGCTTCCTGTGTAATTGCTCCAGTTGCTCTGAATCTCAGTGCACCTGCATATCATTCTCTCCTCTCAATATACCCGCATATCTTTCTCGCCTCTCGGAATCTTGTACCTGTCTGAATCTACACTCAACCTGCAGTCAACCTCCTGGCGACGTCTAAGGCTAAGTGTTTGCACTGCGTGCGCACTGCGTGTGCACTGCGTGCGCACTGCGTGCGCACTGCGTGCATATTGTGCACGCAGAGGCTAGGATACTCACCCAAGAATACCTGTCACCTGTTCACTAGGGGGAAGACTGAAAGGTGTCAATACCATAGGGTTGGCCAGGTGTCCATCGATACTTGTGGTTGTAGTTATAACCAACAGCATCGTCGAAGAAGAACTGTCCGGTCCTGGTGTCGACTCGCCACCATCGAGTATCGGCGATCGAGAGCCTTCGAGCGACGATGACCACGTGGACTTCTTTGCAGTTGTGGACGTGGCCATACCGATCGATGATCTTGAGCATCTCGGTTCGAGAATCACCTTGAAGTCGACCAAGGTTTTGGTGCACGTACTATCTGTCCGGAAGAGTACTCTGCAGGGCGAATCGAACCGCCTCTACGGATACGAGGCTCGCTGCAGTGTCGACAATGACGACGTCGAGATCCGGGTCGTGTCGACTGTGTACACTTTGTCAATGGGCCTCTTCTAGGGGGAAATGGTTGACAATTCAAATATGCCACATCCTAAATGCTTGGGAAGCCAAAAAAACCCTGGTACGGAACCAAAAACTTGTGAAAAGGAGCCAAAACTAGGGTTCGAGTATTTGCCGACATCCAAAACTTTGCACTGCGTGCGCACTGCGTGCGCACTGCGTGCGCACTGCGTGCGCACTGCGTGCGCACTGCGTGCATGGCATTCCCTAATAGCGCCTGCAGTGCATCTGGCAGTGGTGACCCTAGAGCAGACGTGCCCCTAGCGCCTGGCAGGGAAACTGGTTCTCAGTAGGAATCGGCCCCGTACCAAAGGCCACTTAGTAGTACACGCACCCCGCACCACCAAAACTCAGAAGGAACGTGCCACATCCAGTGCGTGACTCAGTTGGACCCTGCTTCATCTGATCATGTCTGAGTTGGCGTACGCTGGTGGCAAATCTGCTCTGGAGAGAGCAGCCTGCCTCTGCCAAAGTCCAGCTGGAACGGTTGGAAACTATCCTCTGTGTCACTGCCTGATGTGGCCGCTGGGGACCGTGGGACTTTTGGGGCTGGCTTCGGGGCTGCCTTGGGAGCAGAAAGAGGCGGCGAGGGAGGCCCATCCGAGGGTGAAGGTGATTGTATGGGGAAGGAGACACGCTCCAGAGGTGCATGATGCTCTTGTTCATGCCCGTTGCGCTCATACACAATGTGAATGTACTGCTCACCTCGTGTTGAGGGACCCAAAACTCGAGCAGGCACAAACTCATTGTCTGTGTACCGCTGGTATGTGACAGGCTGTCCAGCAGCGAAAAGAGAATCGTTCATGACTATGAAAGAGTGTCCAACAGACCGGCATACCCCCCAGAGTACAAGAGCACATGGAATTATAGCTGTAGCAACACTTTGTCACCCATATTGACCCTTCCCGCATCCTGCACAAAGCTATAAACCACGTTCTCTATTGGAACCGCAAAAACGACGGTTCAAAACAAGGACCAAAAGTGCGGAAACACAGGGTCTCCGTGTTTGGACAAGCCCGTGTTAGCGCAAGGGGGGGGGGGGGGTACCGGTCGGGGTTGTGGTCTGGCTGTTCCGACTGGAAGTTACGGCTGGCGACCACGAGGCCTGTTGGAGCGCAACAAACATGTGAGGGTGCTGCACCGGCGATCCAAACGGCAGGACGCACAATATATACTGGCACCTGCAGCACCCGGCAATGACACTGGACCGCCTCACCCCCGGCGGTTGTCCAAAGACAGGCAAAGTGCACGAAAAATGAGTCTCAGGGATGGCCGCCCCCCCTCAACGGCGAATTACCACTTACGTGAATTTGTCGGACCAAAAAAACGGGTGCCCAATGGTGTCGGGGAGGGGCAGGGTCTCTGACGACGATGCCCACGACGTGCTAATGATTTGGAGGTATACATGGGGGAATATTTGCAGTCAGTACGCCAAGTGTGTTGAGGTTGATAATTTGTGTGTCCGGAGAGCCTCTCGTCCATGGAAACTCTAAAGACGGTCCTAGACCAAAGGTTGATGCAGCCAGTACAGGAGTTCATCCTCTCTCGGGTTCCGTATGACGCTCCACCTACAATATTCGCAGAGGTACCCGATCCATCACCCGTGAACGAGGTGGACCCAGTGTGAACCCGAAGGCTGAGAAAGACGTCTACAGTGTTTTATCCACAGCTTTGCTGACAAGATGGGCGATTGGCGTAACCAATTCACCCGGACTGCGGCCAACCCCTGTCCACCATATGGGGACGGGGGCGGCCAGGGATCTATCCATCCAAACCCCCAATTAAAACTCCCGCCATCCATCCGAAATCTCAATTCTGATCAATGTAAAAAAAACAAGGGTTTCGTGTGGCAACATGCTGCTGTCAACGGGATGGTAGGCCGTGTGGCTTCCAGCGTCAAAGCGATGCCTGGGCTACTACAATGGAAGGAAATGGAGGGCTAAGAACGCCCATCCGCCTGACACTAGACCAGCTGGGCACGGGCAAAATGGGATGTGTGTGACAAAGAAGCGGCCTGAAATATTCATAGGCCCTGCAAAATGAAGTCTTGCAGTGCGTCCCATTGGATGTGATCCTGCCCGGTGGTCTACAGCGGCTTGGGATGAAATAAAGAGGACCCAAAGGATTAGGGGATGAGCAGAAGAAATGAACAAACCAAGAGAAATGCACAAGAAGGCAGCGGTATTTGCAGTGGCACCCTTCTGTGAACTGCTGCACTGCAGTGGGGGCAGTGGGCAGTGGCATCCTTCGGTACACCATCACGGATGAGGGGGGAACAGGCAGTGGTATCCTTTGGTACACCGCCTCACTGCAGGGGGCAGTGGGCAGTGGTATCCTTAGGTACACCACCGCACAGGCAATGCGGTGGGTACAGCCGAGAATTTGTGCACAAGGTCAAACCGCTTTCCAGTCCGTGTGCAGTGGACAGTGGCATCCTTCAGTACACCACCACGATGCAGGGGGGAGCGGGCAGTGGTATCCTTCAGTACACCCTTGAATCAATCATGGCGGGGGGGGGGGGTCTCAGCATCTGTGGGGGACACTCAAAGAGCGCTTGTCCGAGGGAGGCGCCCATCGCCATGCGCGAAAATGAGTGCTTTTCTCGGATTTTCTGGATCTTCTTCTCGGCTTGTGCGCTGTTGAAAACTGCCGCAGCAAGCGCAGTGCAGGCGATACCAACAAAGCAAGGAAGCGGCGGGCAGGGGGGGAGTACAAGTATAAATATATGATCACGCACTGCCATGGCTTTCCATCGCACAGGGGCAGTCGCAAAGGCCAATTGTGCATCCAGACATACATCGCCAGTGGAGAGCTTGTGACTGGCTGGCACTTTCTTTGGGATGAAACAAGGAGAAGGAGAGGCAGGAGGCCTTTGAGAGTGCCCTATCGCCACAGTGGCATTACCCGCGACACCCACCCTCTGGTGCTCTCCCGTGCCCCAGGCTGCTCTTTGGGCAGTGTATCGAAGTGTTGCTGGACGCGAGTCTCAGCTGCTCTGTCCATGAGAATCGATAGGCCACTGCGAGTGTCTGTGGGCATTGGGACGGGGCACTCCTCCTTCTCGAAACAGCCTTCAGACATGTCCCCCATGGCGCAGGACGCTGCCCGATGCAGCGGCGTGGCGCCCGCCGCCTCCAAGCGCCCCAGCAGCGCCCTCAAATGACCCAAATGCGAGTCTTCCAAAACCCGAGGGCACTCAGATGCGCCCCCCAGACCCGCACCTCCGGAGCGCTGGGCCAACTGCCGGTCGATGTCCCGGAGGCAGACGTATGACGAAGTGGGATCACAATCGACGCAGGCCGTGTACATCTGGAGGAGCGTGCTCCTGCGGCGCCACGGCGGCAGCGTGAGGCCCTTCTGGGCGAAGATCCACTCCAAAGGGGCCATCCACTTCTGCAGGTCCGCGGTCAGCTGAGGCCAGGAGCCCACGTACACGCGCGGAATGTCGTTGAAGACGGCGGAGTACGGCCCGGCGTCGGGGATCATGAACTTTGTCCGGAAGTCCAGGTCCACAAGGCACTGGATGCTCTCGGACGGGGACACCACCAGCACGTCCTCAATCCATGGCCCAAAGATGTTGCGGTGGGATGCGCTGCACTGGGCCGCCGCGCAGCAGCGGAATCGGACGGGCCAGTGCCGTGTCGTGTGGAGGACATACGCCAACATGTTACTGACCACGGGAACCGGCGCGCCAGCCCCCGCGGCCTCGACTACAGCCTGCAGGACCCCTTCGATCTGGGAGATGCAGGTGGCCAGGCTGTGGGCCACGTGGGGGGCAGCTGGGGACGCCTCCACAGCCGAGGCCCTGGCATCCGCCCTGGCGGCCTCATCCGCTTCTGGTGGGCTCGCAGCCCTCCAAACGAGAGATCGGTGCTGCACTGAGGTCTTGCCGACGTCTTCAGATGATGGCTGGCTCCAAGTCTTTGTATGGGCGCAGCTTCCTTTCAAGCTGTGTTCCCCTGTCGTGGCTTCCGTCGTGGCTTCCGACGGAGCATCGGAGAGCTCATTCCACTCGATGTCCACGTCAGTGGCCTCTTTGGGCAGCAGACGGCCTTTGTGAGCTGAATGATGAGATGGAGCATCCGAGATGCATGGGGTCTTTGCGTGTTCGGAGATCTCTGGCTGAGTTGCTGCATACATGACTCAGACACTGCGACGAGGTGTGCGATGCAGGGTCCAGCGTAGCGTGCTATACCCCTGACGTGTCCCCATCAATCGATCCCTCCATCCCTGCACCATCCCATTACCAATCCATCCACATCATCAATCTATCCATCCATCTCGCCATCCATCCGTCCATCCATCCATCCAATCATCTCCAACCCAATTTCCCATCCCACCATCCATCCATCCATCCAAGCATCCATCAATCCATCCCTCCATCCGTGCCTGACCCAAATACTCATCCATCCACCCATCCATCCACCCATCCATCCACCCATTCATCCATCCAATCATCTCCAACCCAATTGCCCACCCAATCCACTTCTCCATCATTCCATCCCTCCATCCGCGTCCCATTGAATTCTCCATCCGTCCATCCATCCATACATTCAATCTCCCAGCCACCCATCCACAGACGCACCCAGCCACCAGAGATTTAGACTGAGTGTTCCTACGTCCCCAAGGGGGTGTCGTCGCACGGTGCGCGCACGGTGCGGCCCCTTTCTGATGTTTCTGCAGATATTACCCGGTGGAGAGGCCCACTGCAAACCACTATGGCGGGTGTTCCCAAATGCTTGTGGATGGTAACCAAAGGCCTTTGGGTGATATCTGGTGTTTCTTTCTGCCTTGCATGGGGGAGTTTTGTTACTTCCTGGTGGGTCTAATGGTTTTCATATGTCCAAGTGTCCCTAATTCCGCCCTTGTTGGCCCCTGCTGGTACACCTAGAATTTTTCTTACTTTTCTTACTTTCTTACTTTGCCACCAACTTCATATTGGATCCGCAAAAAAGTCCCCGGGCTGCGGTGAAGAACCCAACACAATTGCTGGGACTCGATCACCCGTACTTGCGCGATTGTAGAAGACATCCGTCCCAGGGGTGACCAGGACAAAGACATGAATATCGAAACTTCGCACGGTGCGTGCACGGTGCGTGCAACTCCCTCCAAGGATGGAAAGTCTGTTCCCAAGGCCCCACAGGTTCAGACGGTGTTCCCAACCCACGGACATTCGTTCCCGCGCTTCACCATTCACTTGCTCGCCTGTTTGGTCGGTGGTCATTTTCCCAAACCACCTGCCTCGGCCCCCTCGCCGTGGTCAACAAGCAGACACCCTGACGAGTCCCACCACAAGCAAATGCCAGCCCGAATGAAACCATGGCTGCCTGACCACATGAGATATACGCCTTCCTAAATCCCACCAGTAACGCAAGGACAACACAACCGAGCACCCATCCTGGCTGAAGTGGTTAGGGGGGTCGAGGGGCACTTCGCCCCCCTCACGCCCCCCTCCCTCCAAAAACATTTAAATTCTCCTGCACTCTGGTCCTGGTGTTGCCTTATGTACCACTTGGGCTGTTACCGATTACATTTCTTTGTCCAATCAGAGGTCGCCATGCCTTCACCAGGATTTGCTCATGGGAGCAGCGAGAGGACACCTAGCACCTTGGGTCACTGCAGACCCTGTCGAAATTTGGCATTTTGTGTGCCAGATCATTTTCATGTTCAAGAACATTACCCTTTGGCAGGACTTTCTTTGTTATTCAGGGAAACCCCAGATTTCGGATTTCACAGGCCAACCTCAACCAATTTTGCATGCGACCGTGCTAAGCTAGTTCCCGACATGAGCACACGGATTGTTGTTATTGTTGTCATGCTTGCCTCTGCCCTTTTTTGAGCTTGCGTGTTGCCAAGTTGCCAACTGTGTCTACCTGATAGCCTTCGTTCCCTGGGAGGTTGCCCCTCATGCCCCACGTGAAACAGCGGTCCAGGCTCACGGTTGCCCTTTTTGCGGTGTAGTGACCAACAGGGACCCATGACCCTGCTTGGCCATGAGCCGGGGGGGAGGGGGGTATGGCGGGGTGAACTGAAACGGGACCCACCCATCTATTGGCCTGCGGACTGCACGTTGCCGGGTCGCATGGGTGGCCAAAGTGCCTGCCATTTTAGAATCGAAGCGTGTGTGGCTAATTGATGTGCACAATTTGGCCGGCTGCGGAGGGGCTGGGGCGCTCCAAACGGCTCTTCCGGCTGGACCTATGTAAACGTGTGCTGCCCAGAAGGCAGTGGGCCAGCATTTGAGGTGGCTACTTTTGAAGCAAACCAACAGATTCCTGTGCGAAGCAATTTGGGACGTGAATTTGCACAACCCGGGATTTGCCGTGTTGCTGGTAGGTGGGTGCCAAGGCACATTTCAACAATGGTATTCCTGTCACTGCAAATGATCTGGTAAATGTTTGAAGTGATGGTGGTGTGTGCCCCACCAGCTTGTTTTGCATCAAGGATTCCTGGCAGCTGGGTTCAGATGCTTCCACTCATAGGGGGCCATGGGCCTGCCAATGGCATCGATGCAAGTGTTGTGAAATTAGATCAGGTTATCAGGCAGGCGTTCTGGGTCCCCAGTGTTGGTTGTCGAGGTTCATTTTCTGTTATGAGTCCGATTTCTTATCGGTAACCATTGCGAAAGTATCCTCATTGGAAGAGTGCAAGACTTCGCCTTCTTCCTTCCAGTCTGTGCGGTCACCCCTCTGTTGCATGTTTGTGTAAGACCTTTCTTGGCGTGAGGTGGACTACTGGACCTCCTTTGTGTGGTGAAGTGTTTCCCATGTGATTTCTCACTGCCGTGCATAGTGGAGGAACCATGCCTAGTGCTGGACAGTGCCAGACAGGACAAATATGTTGCTTTTGGTTTGCTTTGTGGCCCACTCAATGTGTGAACCTTACAAAAGCCTCAACTCTACTCCCACAACTGTTCAACATCACAAGCAGCGGGTATGAGCTGCTACATTCAGCTAGTGCTCACATGACAGTTCGATATTATCTCTATAATCGAGAAGCTTCCAAGGAGTATGATCGGAGCCTTTGAGGGTCAGGATGCGCAAGAGGAACGGAGGTAGCCCGGCAGTGCTGCAAGGGCGAAGGAATTTCCGTAGCACCGAAAAAGGCACCAGGGTCCACGAAATGAAAACCCGATGAAAAGTCAGACGCACGGCGAAATGCGTGGGCCAGCTCTTCAAACGAAACGACCCGCAAAAAGTTGCTGAATCTTTCAAAAAAGCGTGGCTACGTCCAGCCCACTGCAGGTGGTGGTCATATAGATTCGAGGGAGCCCCCAAACTGTACGTTTGATTCCTCCTCTCCTTTGCGTTGGTTCAGGGCAACAATTGTAGAAGAAATGGCTCTCATCAAACTACGGAGGAGTCCACACATTGCGTCTTGTGTTATGTTGTTCGGCTGCATCTTTGTCCAATTAGCGGTTGGTCCTTGAGGGTTGGGCGGCTGGGGGCTTGTGGGCTCCTGAGCAGCACAAATTCAGCTCAATTCAAAAAGAAAACACAACATGATTGCCCGGTTTGGACACCTCCGTTCCGCTGCGAGCAGCCCCAAGAGTTTTGAAGCGCACGATCCATCAAGACCACGGCACAAGCATCAGGCACAAACTGTGAACAGGCAACATCTCCCGGGGAATGTCCTGAGGATGTCCCAATCGCATAGCACCAGACCCTCACCACCCCCTCGTTGTATAAGGACAATGAACTTGGATGCGCCGTGGACAGACCATCGCATGGCGTGAAAAGCAGCAGCCTCCAGCGAGAACCTCATGCGAGCAGCAGTCAGAGCACTTTGTTTCCGCATCATGTGAGGCATGGAGGGCGTGCAGCGCTTTGTCGTGCCCCTCAATGTTACGGACGGCACACAACCCAAATCTAAAGCGCATATCACATGCTTCTGATAATCTAACGGGGGTGCGTAGTCGCCAGCACCCGGCCCTCATTGTTTGCGAAACAAGGTGGATGACTGTTGCTGCCTGGCATGCGCTGTACTGGACGGACTGCACACTGACCCACATGGCTACGATTGCTTGCCGCGCAGCCACGCAGGGGCCCCACATGCATGCCCAGCACATCTTTGACGCCTTGAAACCAAGGCTCAGGCCCTCCAACTGGGAAACTCGGGACATCGCCAGAACGACCATTTGAACACTATATACGACATCCGCCACCATGTGGCACACATGAAGAGCTGCCTACCTGTAACCCTTTGACGCTTCTTTGGAAATCACGCATGATCTGTGCATGTCAGGCAATGACGGCACCTTTGCCTGCCCAACGCCAAATGAGCAAACGCACGTAGTGCACGTAATATCCATCAAAACTCGACTGTTTGATGTGAGCGGAACAGCAGAGCCAAAGCTGTACATAAATTATAACTAGAGGGGGGGGCACCAAGGATGTGCATAACAGACTGTACCAGTAAACAGATACGCGGGCATACGTTGCCACGTGGGCGTGTGTATCGGTACAATTTACTTATGCTTCCTGCCCCTGTACTGGAGCTGGAGACTTCAATTATAAACTGAGAGGCAGATGTGCGACTGGATACATTTGCCGAGCAACAACCCACCCAATACTGCGGTGGACAGTCCGGCAGTTTGCACGGCCACTAGCACTGAAGGAATCACAACCCACTCACAATAAACAATCGGCAAAGGCAATGATGGTTCAAATCGTTCAAACCGTTCAAACAATCCCATAATGATATTCCAGGAAATGGTATCCCAAAAATGGTCGACAATACGAACCTGTAGCGGCTGCTTAGGGCAAGCTAAGGACGCCAGGTGCTGCACGTGAAATAAACGTATGGATGAGCACTAGTGCTGTGAAATACAAATATAGTAATGTATTGTACAAATGCAAACACAATGCAATTCTGAGTCGGAATTGTTGGAAACGTTAGGTGCTCTCATTTGCAACCACCCTCAATCCGTGTGGGTTGCTGGAATGGTGCGACACCACTTGGACGCCAACTAACCCCCCTCAGCAACTGCCGGCCGGAGGCCCCCAAGGGGGGGGGGGGTCGGGCTGGGAGCGGGGTTCTGGGAGAGGCGATGGGGGGGGGGGGGTGTCTGGGAGGGTGGGGGGGGGGGTCCAGGTGGGGCGATTTGGGGGGGGGGGGGGGTTACATGTCCCCAAGGCCAAGCGTTGGTCAATCAAAGGCTCCCCTTAGCTCCCCTTGCCCTCCCTATAACCATACCATCACCCGAAACCTCACGCTAAGCTTTGCAGTGAGCTGGTTTGGCCATGCCAGCGTGTTGATTAGGCTGAACAAGATCCCCCAGATTTCGTTCATGGCTGCTTTTTGCCACATCATGGCTCTCCATTTTGGACCCCAACACTAAATGCAATTTAGGGCAAAAAAAACAGCTGTTTTCTGCCCAAAACTGCCCTAGAACCAGTTCAAACTGGCCAAAGGAAGAGAAATGGTGGCTACAACCCACGTGCAGCTTGACTTTCCCTTGTCAAAGAGCCCTCTAGGGCCCTCTAACCCTACGATATGTCCGAGAAACGCCCCCAATTGGCCCCCAAAAAGCCCGAGAATTTGCACACATTGGCCATTGACAAGCAAGAATTGGCCATATCTTGTGCTACATGGCTCAAAACGCGATTCTAAGGGCACCTAGTGCACCCGCAACCACCTACTTTTGGTGGATTCCACCTCTCAGAATTGCTCAAATGGACGAACGCCCAAACCCCAGTACCTGGGCCCACTGGGCTATGGCAATCTGCGAGCTTGATCCCAAGGATGTGGGTGCCAAAACGGAACAAGGTCCACTGGGTGAAAAAAAATGAGTTTTTTCAAAAATGATCCTAGACCACATAGGATGCCAAAATAAGTGTTTTGGGCCCATTTTGAGCCTGTGGTGGCCCGTTTTGGCCCTCCAAAAATCCCAAAATGCCTTGAAAATGGGCCGTTTTGGGACCAAAAGGGGGTCAAAAATGGGTTTTTCGAAAAATGATCCTAGAGCATTTGGGGTGCCCAAACAAGTGAAATGCACCCATTGTAAGCCATTTTGGCCCCTCTAAGATCACAAAATGCCTTGAAAATGGGTGCTGAAACGGATGAATTGAGCTCACTTTCAGCTCATTTTGACTCGCTCTACTCCACTTTCCAGGGCAGTTTCACAGGGGAAGTGGCGTGAATCGTTCTTTGTGTCCTTTCCCCACCAGCTCGGTCCCAATATTTAATCCTGTTAAGGGGTAGGGGTAGGGTTGGGGTGGGCATCAGGGTCACGGTTGGGTTTAAGGCCAGGGTTGGGTTTAAGGCCAGGGTTGGGGTGCAAAGTGGACAAAAATTTCCTTCGGGCACCTTTGGTGCCCATGGAGCGTCGGGCGCCTTCAGCACCCATGGACTCGTGGAGCCGGCACCTTTGGCAACTAACTGTTGGCCCGGGGGGGGGGGGGGGGTTGGCGTCCTAGGACCCGCGGAGTCGCCCCCCCACCCCCGTGCCTGACACAATGCAACCTCGCGAGAACAAATGGCAGGCTGCTGGAAGGCTTTCGTCGCCCTGCCGCAAACTTCCATGGCTTCTAGCACAGTAGGGTCTCTCCATATTTGGGTGAGCGTCAAGCCAACCCTAGGTGGACACTTTGATGCCTGCTGTCCCAAAAAGAGCAAGGGGAGAGGACTACATCACGGCGCGAAACAATGGCCGACCGACGATGCACGAACAACTTTGGACGCTGGAGCTGCTTGATACTCCTACGGCGACGGCCTTCATTGGGGCCGGGGTCGTTAAGTGAGCCATAAGAGTGCGTCTGTTCGGGGCTTTATGGTTGGCGTCAGGCGGTCGGAACGTGATGGAGTCCTTGGGGGGCTGTGGTGTGACGCGGATGTGGGGCAGGGATGTTGCGTCAGGAAGCACTAAGCACTGGAATGGACCGGATTGAAAGGGGTTGCAGAGAGGGTGGGACAGGGTGGCGACTGGTTTTCGTTGGAGGGGGGTCTGGGGGCCTGGGGGGGTTGGCGAGGATTGGGGGGGGGGGGTCGGTGAGGGTATCTGAGAGTCGCACACGGTTGTGGAGGACCGAAGAGGCTGGCTTTGAGCTGGAGAGGATGGGGACGGTGGGCAGGCAGAGGTGGCGGCAGGACGGCTGGCCCATCTCTGAAGGACAGCAATCCATCAGCTTGGTGTTACTATGTGTGCCCGCCCGGGGGTTCGATCTCGGGGCCCCCTGTTCAAGTGTCGAGTGATACGACCGCTGACCCACGTCAACTCTGTGATGGCCCGCGTCCCCTTGGGGCACAGACAGGCCCACAGCACCGTCACCTTTTGCCCTTCAGTGGGGCCGTGCTTATATGGATAGGGTCATGCGCGACTTCAAAGCGTCGATCGTCAGGACGCGGCCCCGCAGGAACGCTAGCCCCACAACCAAGAGACAGGCGTCGGCGGGCAGCCACGGGAACACTTGCGGCAGTGCCAGGAACTGTGGGTCGCGGCGTGAGGCCCCGAGGCTAATGGTTTCCCCCTCGGTGGTCTTGATGGTGAGCAGCATGTCGTTGATGCCGATGCGCGTCAGGCCCAGCAGCGGGTAGTAGAACGCAGCGTTCATGAGCATTCCGGTGCAGCCGGTGTCGATCAGCGCGTAGATGGGGGACATGGTGCGGACCTGAGGACATGCGGGGCGGGTTTGCAGGCTTGGCTGCTGGGCATTGGCGAAACCGTGGGGGGGGGGGGGGGGGGCAAGAGAGAGAGAGAGAGAGAGAGAGAGAGAGAGAGAGGGAGGGAGGGAGGGAGAGGGGGGGGGAGGAGAGAGAGAGAGAGAGACAAGCACAGAGACGAAGAGGGAGAGGGAGAGGGAGAGAGGGAGGGAGAGGGGGGGGGGAGAGACAGGTAGAGAGAGAAAAACAGAGAGAGCAAGAGGGAGAGAGAGAGGGGGAGTGAGGGGGGGAGAGAGAGAGGAGGAGGAGGAGGAGGAGGAGGAGGAGGAGGAGGAGGAGGAGGAGCGCCTGCCGCGGTCCCATGGACGATGGGCCTGAGCATCGTCCCCTGGGGGTCCCACGCAGACCAGCCAGGGCAGTCCTCCGTCTTACCTCCGCAAGAGCAAGACGGATCTCGTCGCACACCTGAGGACGCTCCTCCCGGCAGGCTGTCCGGGTCCCAGCGCCGGTGTACGACAACGCCACGGTCCGATCTGCCTCGAGGTCCTCGTCCCCGACCGCCCGAAAGCCCTGGATCCACCTGAGTAGCGTCCCCGAATCGATCAGACATGAAGGCGCGGGTCTTCCTGGGGCATCACCCCCAACTTAGAACGTCGCCAGACAAGGAGCGCGGTTGGGCTCGACTAAGCGCGGCCGGAACGATTCGGGCGCGCAAGGCCGAGGACGTGATCACGCACGTGGATAGGGCCACGGGGAGGGCCGACCCAGAGCCACCTGCACGTCCTTGTAGACCGTGCGGGGGCCCTGGTTGCCGCACTGATGATGGCCAAGAGGGCTGAATGAAGTGCGGCACACCAAGAGGGGATCTCATCTCCACAGAGGCCAGCCTCCAGGCTTCGTCCTTCGCCACCGTAATGGATGGCCCAGAGGCGGCGTCGGTCCGGGAAATGGGGGGCAAGCCCGTGCCGGCTGAGACCGTCTAGGATGACCACGTCATGTACCCCCAATTCAATTTCTTCTCACGTGTGTGGCGGGATTTGGTTGTACTTGAGGTGTACATAAAGGACTCGGTATGGGCTCCGTCTTCAACGGGTGGCCATGGTGGACTTCACGTCGGGGGTCAGGAGGAGGTCTCCCGACAATCATAGGCTAAGGATGACGTCCCAGGCCGGCCACCTGGTGGCACCAGGCGTCGGGGACTAGTTGGCGACGTGGTACCACTCTGGTGGAGGGTCCTTAACGAGGGTCTTGTCCACAGGGCCCCCCTTCTGGGGGGAGTAGTTGCTAGCGAGGGGCAGGACGGGCACCGCGTGCCGCTTGTGTAGGAGGATGGGGGTGAGTACGACGTCGCAGAGGAGGCGACGTAGGTTGGCTGGTCGTAACCCCCGGTGCTGGAGGGCATCCCGGTGCGGTGAGGAGATAGCACCAAGGCACCCGACGGTATAGGTAGGGAGAGAGCCGTGGGCCGGGGAACCGTCAACGGCTAGCAGGAAGGGCTCGTTGCCCCAGAGGATGAGGACCCCCCAGGCCGTGGACGCACAGTGGCGCCAGGCATGACATCTCTGGGAGAGTCGGGCTGCGATCCACCGATGGTAGTGGACGCGGAGCAGAGGGTCAAGCGGGCAGGATAGGTCCGGCAGGACGGCGTGCTCGTCATTGGGTAGTGCCCAGAAAGCTGCTACCACCTCTCGGACCGGTAGGCGGTCCCACGTTGGCCTGAGGTGGGGTGGTAGGAACTGGCTAATGGGCTTTTGGAGTTTGAATGAAGGAGACCTTCTGGTTCTGTATCTCCGGGGCCGCCAGGGTGTCGATGGGCGGGGCCTTCTCCCGGGCGGAGTAGAGGTTGCGGAACACGATGTGCCGGAGGCGGGCAGCCGAAATGGGGGAGGACCCGGGGCTCCACCTCGTGATCAAGGCGGCGGTGAGGGTTTCCGGGTCCTTGGAGACATATTCGAGTAGGGGACCTCCTTGCGCAAGCGCCAGGGGGACATGCTCGATAATCTTCACCTCCGACGGGCCCGTGGCGACCGTGACGGTGGCCGTAAGTAGGAGCCCCCTGGGCGTCCAGGCTCCTGTCACGGCGGTAATAGCTTGAATGGTACCATCCACCGCTGTCCAGCGCACGGCATCGCACAAGTCGGATAGTGCGGGGTCGGGGGGCTGTACGGCCGCGTCGGCCGCCTCTAGCGCGTCATCTTTCAACATGTGCAGTGCGTGTGGGCAATCCGTCCCATAGCTACCATCCTCAGGGTTTTTAGATTGGTGGAGAGAGAGAGAGCCAGAAAGGGAGAGGGGGGGGGAGAGAGGGGGCGGGGGGAAGAGACAGAGAGAGGGGGAGGGAGAGGGAGAGGCAGAGAAAGAATAAAAAGAAAAAGAAGGACAAAAAAACTAGAAGTGTGCTTAAGCGCACCTCAACCTTAGCAATCACACCCAAAAAGCACAATGATGGTCGAAGAGAGGGAAACAGGATTTCAACAGCTGCTGCCGCTGCAGGCTTCAGATGTAGGGGGGGGGGGGGGGCATGCTGACACCCACCCAACCTGGACTCGTCATGCGTTGTCATGTGGGCGAGTGGTCCTCAGACATGGAGTCATGCCCCGAAGTATTCTCAACATCAGGACCCTCCAGCCGCGTTGAAGGGCGGGAGACAAGTCTGACTGGCAACAAGGGCAGGAGCAACCCCCAGGGGACTCTCGGGGCGCCATACCAGATTGCCATTCACGTACATCCGGTCGACTTGGCACACGTAGTGCTGAACGGGGCAGCGGAACAGGCGGCGGAGGTCCAGCAGCGGCACCACGTGCTGGCCGTCGATGAGTGATCGAGGGGACAGTGTCAGCATCTGAGGGGGAGGGCGGCAGTGGGCCAGGCCGCGGACAAACGTCGGCAGACACGCACGGGCGGAGGTGGCGGACGAGGCAAGAAAACCCCCAGAGCGCTATCCTCGGACAAAAATAACGAAACACGGCGTCCGATACGCCACCGACCACATGACCACCGGAGATCAGCACTGGACTACACGGCCCCGCCACACAATAAAAATCGTTACCTGCCTTCGGTCCTCCTCACGCCGGCGCCGCTTTTTGTCCCCAACCGCTAGCGTCCCCAACCGCTGATAATCTTCGCCGCCGCCACGCCTGAGACCCCCCCCCCTCAGTCTGCCCCCTCTTCAAGCGCCGGCGCCGGGCACCTGATTCACAAAGTCCAACCGAAACGACCGCACGTTGGTCTGCTCCAGGAAACTGGGGCGGATGTCGTCGTTCTTGTTGCGGATCAGCCCGAAAATCACGCCATCCGCCCCCCCGTAGTTCGCGAGGGTGTCCTGAAAGACGCCGTACACAACCTTCCGAAACTTGGCCCCCTCCGCGAGGACCACCGGGCCCTCCTCCCACTCCACATCCCCCGCTTGGGACGCGTACATCTCATACGTCGGCGTATACCTGGACAGCACGGGACAGAACGGGAAGTGTTTGTGGAACGGGCCCACAACACACGCAAACCCCTGTAACCGCTGGTAACTGCCCGCTGCGGCACGCACCGGAGAGCACCCGACAACCGCAGCGCACGCGACACTCGCGACAGTAGCTGACACGCATCACCGAGCACTCGACGCGTACCAGACAGCACTCGACACGCCCCGGACAAGCACCTGATGTACGCATCGGAACAACACAGACGCAACACAAACACAACACAACACAAACACAACACAGCACAACACGAACACAACACATCTTGTGAATCAATCCAAAGGGATGTGCCCAACGGCTGGCTTTAGACCACTTTTGCAGACCATTTTGCCAGTTCATGAAAGCGTAAATTGGAATCCCCTCGATGCGCTCATCAGAGGACTGCTACCAGCTCTGGTTCCACCACCGAAGGCAGACGTCGTGGGGATATTCCCGCCACTCTGCCCCCCCGTGGCCCTGCTGAATGATGGCGGTTGTCCCCTCTTGGTGTTCTTGTACCGCACGCAAGGCAGCTCTTAGCTCCCCCCGGTCATGGTTTGGGATTAGGCCATGGGTACGAGGACAGCGGTACCTTTTTGACCAACACCCCGTTATCCCCCCATCAGGGCTGTCCTTAGGACTTGACGCCAAGTGCCGGCTTCAATGGCATTTGCAACCGACAGCAACCGCCCCCAACCGCTTTGGCAACTTCCTCCAACCGCCGGTCTAACCGCTACTGTAGTCGCCTCTGAGGCCTGTTCCCTTCTGATGCATCTCTGCCCTGCCGCCACCCTCGCGGCTGTGGGGTGTTCCTCGGACGAGCCATCTGGATACACGATAGCCTCCACTCTCATGCCGCGCAATGACCTCCTCAACATACGCCCTGGGGGCGGGGGCGGGGGTCTCCTCTACCTTGAGTGACATCACCGCAGCCACTGCACCGATGCCGCCCGCACGCCGCCGCGCGGCGCCCACGCGCACGCGCATACCGACTGCGTTTGCCTTTGCCGTTGGTGGCCTGCGACGTGAGGATCAGGAAGGGGCTGCCAGTGTCCACCAGAGCCAACACCTTCGGCCCCCCGGCGACGGTATACTGACAGCGATACACGCCGCCCCGCACCACCAACGGCAGGCAGACCTCTTTGTTGAGCACCGACATGGCGGTGCTGGAGGAGGGGGCCCACAGGGGCGCGGCCGCCGCCGCCTGCAACGCCGTGCGGCGCGAGAAAAGGCCTGAGAGGGAGCGGCGAAGCCTCGACAGCCCTCAACGACCACTTTCACGGAGGCGCCTCCAGACCCACTACAACTACAGGGAGCGGGGAACAGGGGGTTCTTTAATGCAGAAAACAAAAGCTGGTGTGTCCGGTGGTCAGCAACATCTGCACCGCTACAAACGATGGCCTTAAGGGGCAACCGACGGCGGTTGGAGTGCAACCGACGGCGGTTGGAGGGTAACCGACGGCGGTTGGAGACAAAGTGCTACTACTAGGCCAAGACCAGGTTTTCTAACAAAGAAAAAACACTTGTTCCCTAAAAAACCCCCTGAGGGGGAAAGGTTTGTACAGGGGTTATTTCGCAGGGGAAATTTTCGCAGGGGGGAAATTTCGCCACCTTTGAAATTTCCAAAGCTCCCAACGGCCTCACGCACACCTTGACGTGCAAGCCCATGCTCCGTTCAGAGGCAGAAAGATTTGGTGCCACTGAAAGTAGCATTTGTCCACAACATCTGAAACAGTCTGCTGTTCCAAACATCTGCCCAAAAACTATGGACCCCATTGGAATCTTCATGACACCCTACATTTCGCCAGGAGAAAAATTCGCCACCTTCCTTAAAGAAGACATTTTCCCACTTAAAAAAAAAATCATCCGCCTGAAATTTTCCCTCCTCCTGTGCCCTGTCCAGCAGGTTCCAGCGGACGTGCCAACCGCCCACGGATCCCACGTCCAGACTCCAGCGGCGCAGCTCATCTTGCAAAAAAAAAGCGACCCTGCTTCGATCGCCCCCCTCGCGGCCCACCAAGTCCGTCACAGACGGCCGGAAGTCTCGGGTTCGATTCCTCAGGCAGCCAAAACTAAATGGTATGCGAAGTCGGTTCCCATGAGGCGGTCCAGCATGACCATTACCCTGGGAGCTCCTGTCAAGCAAATTGGCCGTGCCAAGCCGCCGGCCGTTGTCCACTTGCTACCCTCTGGCTCTGCAAAAGGCCCTCGTGCGGAGGCAGGGTGGAGGTTGACACCCTTCACTCCGTTCAACGTCCCTCAACGACCTCCCAACCGGCGTCGCCATCCCCCACCGACCGTCAACAACACTTCCACGCCCACAACCTCAACACCCCCTCAACCCTCAACAACCCCCAACACCCCTTGGGGGAATGTTTGCCCGGCATGCACCCGGCGCACTACTTTTCTATTCACTATCCCGACGTCAGCCCCAGGGACAATGGCTACATAACCCCTGCTTTCTCGGGGTCCCCGTGGTGCCGAGAAATCAACCTAGTAAGGAGTGGATGTGGTGGAAACGAGCAAAAAATGGATGAAAATGGGTGAAACTGGGTGAGAATCCAAATATAGCATATCCCCAATTTGAAAGAAGCATCAAAATACCCGTTTTCAAACAACAATAATGCCCATGGTATCACAAAGTATGGGGTTCTAGGACGGCTAGACGTCCAAATAGTTGCACTGCACACACACACTGCGCTTAGTGCACCCCCTAAAAGGTCACCGGTGGGGCATGGGTCAAAAAAGATGCCCGGCGCACTAACGCTCCCCCCTTCACAACCCCGTCACCCCTCCACACCACTCCAGAGGCCTCCACAGCCCCACACAACCCCCGGACCTGTCACAGTCGTTCATATTCCTTCAGAATCCTTCCACAACCTCCATCACCCCCCACCTCATGACAGCCCTCAGCAAACCCATGCCTCAACGCCCCAAGAAGGACTCCGCCTTCGGTGGAGAGCGGAGTATGCGTCCCCCGTGAGAGCGCCAGGCCGAGGGCGGCGCTAATAGATCAGATTCCTGCCCGCGAGAGCGGGGGGGGGGGGGGGGGGGGGGGCTGTGAGGTCAAATCCCTGCCCTTCTCCCCGCCCCCCAAATTGACCAGAATGACCTGGCTACCCCGCCCCCCCTTGAAATCTTCCCACCAATGTCGTCAACCCCCCCCACAGGAGGCGGGGGGGGGGGGGGGGGTCATGAAGTGATGATTCCCCCGGGCAGGAGCATGTGCCTGGGCAACTAGCCCGGCACAGCTAAAAGCAGCAGCAATCAATGCAACAGCAGTGGCAGCAGTGGCAGCCTCCATTGCCCTCTTCTTCATCAACTTCTTCTTTTCGCGGGCTCTCTTGGAGGTGCATGCGCTCACTGTAGGGCACTGAGGTGAGTGCCCAAACTGTCCGGTGCAGCGCAGTTCCCAGGCACCCTTTACAGGCATGGTGACAGACTATGAGAAAAGAAGGGGCAACATCTGTCACTGTCTATCTGTCACTCTCCATCTGTCACTGAGTGACAGATAGCCCAACCCCCCCCCCCCCCACCCCCACCAAAAAATTGGACCCCTTCTTATCAAGATCCCTGTTCCCCCGAGGGGGAGGGGGGGGGGGCATTGCACCACACAATGGTAGCACAAAAAGTGCAGCACTTCCAGTACAAAAAAATTTTCTTTGGCACATTTCCTACGTGTTTTGGGCGAAGTGACGGTTCCCCCCCAAGGGGGGGGGGATTGCAAAGGGGGGGAGACAAGTGCCTATTACTGTCCTGGGGGCTGGCTGCAGAATTGGGTTTCAGCAGTGCCCTCCCCACCCCCTCCCTGTTCTATGAGGTGCGCCAGAGGGACCAGCAAGAATAATCAAGTCTCCTCACTGGCTCTGCCCTGAGGCCGACGCAGGGGGGGGGGGGGTCAATGGGGGCAGGGGGTACTGCCAGGTGCCGAAACAATACGGCTTGTGGCTTGGACAAGCTCAGTCTCGCACGCAGCTGGGGGGGGGGGGGATTGCCGTCCCCCACGCCTGAAAAAATTGCGGTAAAACTGCGGGAAATTGCGGTAAAATTGCGGTAAAAATTGCGGTACATTTCTTTTTGGTCCCCAGACTCTATGCCAGCCATGAGCAGCAGTGGAGCACAAGATTTTTTTTCAAAAAGGTTGTCCTCAGGGGAAAACCTGAAATTTTTGAGTAGAGGCATCACTGAAAAATTGCGGTAAAATTGCGGTAAAATTGCGGTAAATCGCGGTAAATTGCGGACCTCAACCCCCCCCCCCCAGCACGCACCCCATAAATACCGCAAGCAAACAAACAATCCATCACACCCCTCAACGCCCCTGTACAGTCCCTCGTCCACTCGCACGCCACCGCAATGTACTGCCCTGCACTCCTCTACATCAGCCGCTCCGAACGGATGGGCGCTCCTGCGCCCACAAGAAGCCACTGACCGTGCCCAGGCCATACCAGGACGCGGGTGCTGCAAGGATGTGTCGGCAACGTCGAATGAGCGGCTGGGAGCCCATGCCCGGGCACGGCGAGCCCATAGAGCCCAGCCCAGGGCCAGTACTGCAGCAATCAGAGCCAAAGTGGGGTCCACTGGGCTGATGGAGGCGGTTGTGGGCACCACTGCAGTGTTTTTTTCATTGCTGTGAACGGGTCATGTGAAGGCGAAGGTAGGCGATGGCTCCAGTGAGGGGCAGAAAAGGAATGTGGCACAGGCCTAGGCTACGCCGCCGCCCACCAACACTCGAGAACTCACCACCAACTTGTGAACAAATGCAAGAAATGGGGAAGACTGGCGAAGCTGACGGAAACTGGAGGACTGGGGGAGACCGAGGGAAGCTGGGGAGAAAACCGGGTGCAGGGTGTGGGGATCTGTGCCCGGAGAGCACGTATTCTGTCCGAAAGAACGAAGGCAAAGAAAAACTTGAGCAATCATAGAAGGTGATGAAAAAGCTACAACCAGCGCGTTTTCAGCCTTCACAAACACACAAATGGACCAGATAGGGGAGTCATGGTCCAAATCGGTCAACTACCCTAAGGCCACAAATCACCTTTGGAACATTGGCAGGTGTGCACAATTTGCCCCACGGGGGGGCGACTACAACCGGTCCTGATGCGACACCCCCTCCCAGCTATCTGTTAAAACCTGGGGGGAGGGGGGGGGGGGGGCTGGGGGGTGTCGCATACAAGGACCGCCCCCCCCCCCCCGTGATGTGCCCCTCCTTGAAGCCTTTCGTGTAAGAGGCTTGTAAACGTTCCTATTCTTGATTGTTCGTCGCCATAGGGATCCGAGAGGCAGCACACGGTGTTTGAAAGGCCAGCGACCACTGCGGTTTGGTGGCGTAGGTGGTCTGTGTGTTGCAACTCCCTTTTCGGTGCACGGCGCGTGCACGTCCGCTCTGGGCCTGAAGCTGCATTGCCACTTGTGGCAGAGCGTATCCTGCGGCGGTGCGCAGTGGATGTGTCAACTCTGTGAAGATGCGTTTGCATTTTGGATCTTTCTGAGCACCTGCCTTGGGCCTCTGCACATGCCAAAGCACTGTTGGTTGCCACAGAACACTGGGTAATCATGGGGAATCATGGGGAAATAATGGGCAACAATGCAGCGCTCCACGTCAGCAACTGTGTGTGAAGCAGAAAGAATTCGGATGGCAGCGAACGTACAACGCATTGTTGTACGAATGAAATGTGCAATCTGACCTGCCTGCACCACAAAGAGGAGGGGTGGAGAAACAGGGCCCACATCGCTCAAAAGACCCGGTATTCCCCCAGCATTATCTTTCCCTTTGCTCTTTGTCTTCCCCTCTGCTTCTGCCCTGTTGTACGTTCCCAACGTAACTCTATCAGAATGATGGGAAACTTTACACGTCAAGTCAAACAAACTTCACCCGCCAAAGGTTTCCAGGAGAGCTTTGGCATCTGCATGGGCCCCGCGTGGGATTGCTCTTCGTGTGACAAGGTATCATCCACCAAAAGTTGAGCGCAACCGAAGCACCAAGGCCAAATTTTCATCTGTTTCTGTTTTGTGTGTGCTTGCTTGCTGCTGCAACGGCCGTCAGATACCCAATGCACCACTGTCAAATGACCATCAAATGCCGTCAGTTTCCGACTATCGCCAGCCGGTGAAGCGGCCACTGATCTCAGTCAAGCACCCGAGGGAGTCCAGTGGGCGGTCTGCAACCGCGGAAAGAAAAGAAGAAATGAGCCCTGAAAAATGGTCCTGCACACCGCGGGGCCGGTCCTACTGGTCAAAGCGTTGGCTCCTCGCAGACTGCCCTGTCAAGTGGGTCAGGCAGGGCAGTAACCTCGTCACATACGAGTCCTCACTCCGGCTGCTTTGATGCGGGGTGGACTGATGCCGTGCACTTGTGCGAAGTCGCGCGAAGGGGACGTTCACGGCAGTTGGCGGGGCTGTGCCGCGGATGGTAGAACTGCGGTGCTGCAGAACTGTGGGCCACAGCAACGAGGGCGCAGGATGCAGGGAACAGGGAGGACGGATAGCGAGGAAAAGGGGTTGTGCACGGGGCCATGCCCACAAGGGGAATACCCCCCTCCCCTTCTTGCGGGAGCAACACTAAAGTCCCAAAATCTGACGGAAGCAACACCTCTTGTTGCTCTGACAAGGGCGTTGTTTGTGTGCGCCGTGGGCAAACACAAGCGGTGACCGTTGCGTCATGAATGCACTAGTCGTCAGGGGATTCCCCAAGCCACCTACGGCCTTGCAAGAAGTGGGGCAGGGGAGAGCGTCGATACCCCTGGGGGCGGCGGGGGCCCCAGATCAGGGCCATGGGCGGGCCAGCCACGAAGACACCTGAGCCACTGGCGCGGGTCCTTCTCTCGGATCGGGGCGTAGGCGTAGGCGTAGGTGGCACACGAGCTGTGCCCAGTCCTGCCTCTGAGCTAACCCCCGTGTGCACGTGTGCAGGACCTAAAAAGGCTGACCTGTCCGCCATTTTTGGAACTGTGAAATTTGGCGGTTCCATTTTCGGTTGGTCCATGAAGATCACTTTTTTCGGTGCTTTGAGGCTGGGGATGATATTTTAGGGATATTGGTTGCTGCCCTGCCACCCACTTTCAGCCCTTTCTTGTGCCTTGGAGGTGGAGATTCAGTGCCGCCCTGGCAAAACCCCTGGAAAAGAGCCCACGCGCCGCCAGGGCACGGCGCTCCGTGGCCCCATGTGGCCCCCTGCCCAGCGCGGCGGCGTGCGTCCTGCTGCGGGCGCAGGGCTGTGCCCTCGTGCCGTAGTGCGTGACCCCGCCATCCCCCGCCACCGCGTGGGCCTGGTCTGTGTCGAAAGCCCTGGTGACCCCAGCTGCACAAGCCTTTTGTCCGCCGTTACTGACCGACATCGCCCAGCGACAGGGGGCGAGGGGTGGGGGGGGGGCGGCTTGGTGCCCCCCCCCTCCCCCCCCGCTGCGCTTGCCCACGGTACTGGCTCTCTGTCTCCCCCCTGTGTGACATTCCGTCGGGTTGTTGTTCCTTTACGGGGCCCTGGACAGTCACCCGTTCTCCCCTTCGCATGTTGCGTCGGGTCGCTGCTTTCTGTCGGCCGCTGCGGCCGGTGCTCTTGCTGCTGTCGTTTCCGCGTTCGCGGAGCCCAGTGGTTGGTGTGCCGGGGCTGTGCTGGATGTGGCATGGTGTGCCGTTTGCGCGTCAGCGGCGCCCAATTATTGGCGTATTGAGGGTGTGCTGGTTGTTGCCGGGGTGATTTGACTCTTTATGCTGTCCACACACCTCTGTCCACAGGCCGTCCATAGCCTGCCTCGCTGTGTTCCTGTGAGGCCCAGGTGCCCTGTTCCTCCACGCGCTGTCCCGGCCGTCCACCATATGTCCTTCCCCCCCTCACGGCTGGTCTGCCCCTGGTGGGCTCCCGCTCCTGTTGCGCAAACAGCCCATCTGGGCTGCGGGAGACACCCCCCACCTGATGCCGGTTGAGCAGGGGCTGCCCTGGCACCCGGTAGCGCCGGGGGCTGGCTGGCCAAAGGATCCCCCCCCCCCCCCCCAAGGGGGGGAGGGCCTCCGATAGTGATGGCCCTAGCGACTTACTTGCACTCCCGCGGTCCTGCTCGTCTGCTGGCCTGCTGGCCCAAGCTGACGTGCGTGGCGGCGCCTCGTCTTCGTGGGAACATCTTTGGGGGCTCACTGTTTGACATCCCTTGGGGATATACGACCTTTTGTTGGTCCCCCTGGAGGGAGGCACAGTGCACACATGGTGCGACACACTCCCTTAGGACAGCTGCAAAGGTGCACGCTTCCTTCAACTCCGCGTTAGCACCAGGTTTAGGGTCAGTGGGAGTTCCGGAGGGGGAAGGGGGGGCTTGTGCATACCCCATGACATTAGATCAAAGCACCGGCTGCCACAATGCCATCTTGAACACTAAGGAAGCATGCGCGGTTGCACTGACGCACTCAGTCCCCAGTCTGTGGAAGCCCTGATATAGCGAGAACCCTTGCGCTGCGTGCCACTTTTGGACTGTCCTTGTGCCACTTCCGGCCCAGTGGACCGCTGCTGTTCCCTACCATCCCTTGCCCTAGCAGAATGCTGTAATGCTGTTCTGATCTCATCCATGAGCCTTGTGGTATGCATTACAGTCCAGAGCGACATGGCAGGTTAGGTTGCATCAACATTGCACAAAACGAGGAATTGCAAACTTGCAAAATGGAGCTGACTTGTGTATGTCATGCTGTTGTGCATGTGCCATAGCTCCGGCTGAAGAGACCAATCTCATCAGGGTGCAGTTGGAGAAAAAATCCTGCTATTCGCACTGGCCGCTTTTGTGTGACGGCACTGCGGTCCACCGGCCACGGCTTGACAGCTGAAGTGTCCACGACATACTCCCTTTCTGTGTCCAAGTGGTCTCGACACTGACATGATTTGTCTGACCATAATTGAGACATCTAGTCATCACCTATTGCTGCCTACGCCACAGTGTTGGAGAACATCCCTGGGACATCTACAGCGTAGGCATGTAGCTGTGTGGACCCCCCCTGAAAATCCCTCCGCCTTTGAGCAGCGCCAAGTTTGCCAGATGGATTGCACCACTAACAGGCACCGACCTGTGAATCTGACAATGCATGGAACAAATTTACATGGGGTGTATTGGTCAAATGCACAAAAAGAGAGAGGGCGAGAGAGAGAGAGAGAGAGAGAGAGAGAGAGAGAGAGAGAGAGAGAGAGAGCATATTTCGGAGCATTGGCCTTGGGCTTGAGGGCACTGAGTCCTGCCATTGCTTCCCTGACGGTCGCGAGGCAGGGTGCCTTTGGCGCGACAGAACAAGAGGCTCCACGGCTGACCTAGGTTATGTTTGCTCAGTGGTTGCTTGGCCATGCCCAGTGCGTGGGCGGGGTAGAGGGGACCCCCCCCCCCATTTTGGGGGTGGTAAGTTCATACAAGTATGTTTCGGAGAAGGTTGGGGCGGGGGGGCCATGAGCAACGGATACTGGACTTGCATACACCCCGGTGACACACGTATATGGTCATGGTCACAAATCACAGTACATTGTTTCGCCTTGCCGCACTGCAGCACGAACCACATCAGCTCCGAATGTTGCCTTGACGTCACCGCACAAGACGGCCATCGAATGTTTCTTGGGCCGTCTGGGTAAGCTCCTCTCCCTCCCATAGGCGCCGGTTAGCCATGAACCACGCACCCCAAGACTCACCCACGTTGAACCCATTAGCCTCTGCGCCGTGTGGCATGCCCGGACCATTCCCTCCGGCACTTACAACATATACTGGGTGTCTTCATGGGAATGCCAAAACACAATACCCTAGCCATCAGCCGGCCCTGCCAGGGCATGGTGGATACAAGCCACTGCAGGGCCCCATCCCTGAGCCCACAACCACATGCCCCCACTGGCTTCGCTCCTTGTACCACTTGCTTTAATTGTCTTGATGCCTGCACGGGTAGGCACCTGACCAAACCACATCCTGTAACAGGCATGCACATTCTCTGTGTGTTCTACCTGCAGTGCCAGATCTGGGAAATGCACAGTCAGCACTCTAAAACCTGATGCAAGTAATTGTTGCAGCCTCTGCTTAGCTTTGGGTTGTCTCAGCCTGATCCGCACATAATTTTCAGTCTGTGCTTCAGGTGCCAGTGGGATGAGGTCCAAGATAAACCCCACCAGGACGGCAAATGCGGTGCGTTCCTCATCCAGCAGTGTGCACCATGCCTCATGCTCAAGCTTCTTCAGTTCGCGAGGGCGCATGAGGGTTGTCGCGGCCCGTCGACAGTGACTCGCACTACTAGAGGTCTCGCCTCAAACCAGAAATGTTGTTTAAAATAAGCACAATCCTCCCGAACCATGCAACCCTGGGCTCACACTCTACCTCAATTTCATAAAACAAAGCGGTGGCTCCGTGGCAGGCTGACCGGGGTTCGAACCCATGATCTATGTCTTGAGCGTGATGTGCGTGTCTGGTATGCTACGTCGCCGTCATCGTAGTAACGGCTATCCAAACCACCCATACTCACTCACAGAGCACCTTCCCGGAGACACCACCCTCCGACCTGTCCGTAAGCCGAAAGCAGAGCCGGTTTCATCGGCTCCCTTGGACCTGGCCTCCAACCCGGAGAGCAGTGTGACATGAGTGTCTTGTGCGTTTCAGTTATGCTCCCGTCCCACACAATAACGTTGTTATCACCCGTTGCGCTCGATTTACACACACCTGGAACCATATGAACGACACGCGTAACCACACTCCACTGGACGCACTGCCTCAAAAAAACGACTTCCCCTCCGGTTGGGAACACAAGATATGGTCGACGGGAGGGCTGTATTCATCGACTACTGCACAGGTTCAACCAACAACCAGCTATGTGCCCCCCGGGATTCGAAACCCCCACCCGGAAGAGCGCTAACCGTATGGTTAACTACTACGATAGGTACAGCTATTGCCCTTCATTCCTTCAGTCAAAACTCAGATGCACTTCAGGGACTAAACGTTTGGTGCATCCCCATCCCCATTGGGTTTCGAACCCCCAACTGGGGGATTGGACACTCACTGCATTACCTCTATACTACCTCTAGCGATACACTGTGCCATCACGCTGAAGGATTAGGCCGCTCCCAAAATGCCGTGGGGCGGGCGGGGGGGGGCTCTACAAGGGCAAAATTATGAAACAATGGGGTAGGACATCACTGCTGATAGGATCCTACCAAGAGTGGTAAAAAAATAGCCACTTCACTCCTAAAGATAGCCCATTCTTACCCTTTGCCCCCCCCCCCCCCCCATACCATGGGATTTGGAAACATTCCCCTTCCATTCTGCTCATTTTCATCATTCACAGTCACTTCTAGGGCTGAATCATGGCTCACGTCACCAACTTTGTCCATAAGTTGCCTGCTTTTAGCAGTCTGGGGAGGATGATTTCATGCCTTATTTTTAGCCCTTCCAACCCCAAAACATGTTTTTCCGAGTTCCCCACCCTCAAAATACGGGGGGATGTCCTTACTTCCACACATCAAAGCGAAACTTGCAAAATTCACAAAGACTGCCAAAACGCTCGGTGTTGGCATCTACCGAATGTTACCGAGAGACATGTGGGATGCACATACTGCAACACAACGGGACATTTTCAGTCTGGTACATGCCATATGCCATGAGCTCCCAAATTTTGCATGTTTCAGTGCCCGCTGGCTTTCACAACTGAGGTATGGCAGGCTGCATCTGTTGCAACTGTCAAAGGAAAACATCAATTGGCACGATTGATGTGGTGGGATGGAAAGCGATTTGGGGCACCATGAACGATGCTACACCACTGTGTGTAGCCGAGAGTACTCAGGGGTCTTTGTGCCCTGCAAACAGAAATACCCCCAATTTCGGGTGCCCAGGTGTGTTTCTCCAAGCCCAACATTGTCCACATGTCCTAAAACTATCCAAAATTTATCAATGATCCATTTAGGTCGTGTTGTTGTTGTTGTTGTTGTTGTTGTTGTTGTTGTTGTGTTGTTGTTGTTGTTGTTGTTGTTGTTGTTGTTGATGTTGTTGTTGTTGCTGTTGTTGTTGCTGTTGTTGCTGTTGTTGTTGTTGTTGTTGTTGTTGTTGTTGTTGTTGTTGTTGTTGTTGTTGTTGTTGTTGCTGCTGTTGTTGTTGCTGTTGTTGTTATTGGTAGGGAGTGGAAGTACCGATTTGTCATAATCTGCCATAATCTGCCATCACTCATTCTGCCACCTCAATTCAGGGCGCTCCGTAATTACTTAGTAGTGTGGTCGCAGAAGAAGTGGCGCCAGTGGCTGTGGGCAAGGCCAATGTACGATGAGTTGCATTTGACCAATACACTGCAGCATTACACCATGGTGTACAGCATGCAACTGGTAATTGGGGTAGGGGTGCAGTCTGTCTGAAACCTGCCCAATGCAGGCCAAAAAACCCAAACTCTCAACGCCAATTGTCAATTTTCGGAAAAATATGGTTCCCGACCCCCCCTAACCCATGCATCCCCAAAAAAGTCCCTTTTCGGGCTTTTCGGAATATACCCCACATACCCCCACCTACGGGACACTCAGTGGGCACAAATGAGGCAACAATGGCCCCGACCCTCGAAAACGCTTCAAGTTGGCATAAATCCCCGTCCCCGAGAGACGTGTTTGGAGGCACGCAATTTGTGCGTACATTATCTGATATGCCCATTTGAAGCATTGCAGGCATGGCTGTCTGCCCAGCAAATTGTACCTTCCACTGCTCACAACCCGATGAAGTGCCCGAAACGAAATCCCTTCAAAAAGACAGTCAAAACCAACGGTGTTATCCAAATCCCTCGGAACAGCCAATTCTTACCCCTTCTTTTACAGCTGTTTGCACCGCCGCTGCCTGAACTCCCACAACCCATAAACACACTGACCTTGGGGAAATCTTCAGAGAGGATTCGCGGCTACCCAACCTCGCAAGTACTTTGCTGATTCTTGAGCAGCAGTACACATGCTACAGACGACCGAGTAGTCAGCGAAGTGTTCCCAGCAGCACTCTCGGCAGCACAGAAAACGTAGTGCGAGCGCCTCAGAAGAAAAATATGCACTCGCTTTTGTTGAAATGCTGTGAACCAACGAACATTCCACAAAGGGCTTTGCACTAACAACAACACTGCGGGTTCCATACGGCGTGTACAAGCGTTTGTGGAGGTCTGTAAAGGTCTGCAGGCTCGAGGAGGAGTCCGAAGGAGCCTCTGAGGGGGTGATAGAGGTCCACAAGGATGCACAGGTTTGCCACCTTCTGCCAGAGTCTCGCGGGGTCAGCGAGGGTCAGCAAAGGGTCGCTGGGGGTCTGCAGGTCCTATGGACCCTGCAGATGCGACAGGGGCCTATGGGGTGTGTTGGGTTGGCAGAAGTCCACTGGAGATTGTAGGAGTCTGCGGGGGTCTAAAAAGGAATGCAAGGGTCTGCGTGGGGTCCAATGGGGTCGCACCGCCCACAGTGTCACTACCATGACCACTCAGAGATGCGTGGGCAAGACGCTTGGCTGAACAAGGCCACAGACATTGCAAGCGCAGCAGACCACCCCAAGGGGACGACTGGCCTGCATCGATCACTCCAGCACTGCGAACAAAACAAAGTGCATCTCCCCGAATAAATTGACCATTGAAACTGACCAAAACAGTGCCGGCCCCACGGTGGCTGGGCACCGAGTGCCCAATTGCTTTCTGTTTTCTGGCAGTCCCCCCACACGGGCGCATGGGACTCAGAGTCATGCACCGTTTCCCTTGTCGCGGCACGTCAACACCAACATTCCACATTCGCAGGCCAGGGCCCCCTTGACGAGGTCCACAACTTCCATGAGTTGCACTACTGACACCGGACATTGGCTGACGGCGTTCGATGTCAAGACATAAGCTCGGAAATCATGCGTAAGGAGAAGGAATCCAGGTCGGATGTTGACCCGCAACCAGTCATCCGAGAAGTGCATGGGACAAGCCTGAAGGCATCAACGGCAGTGGAAATCCGGCAGCGGAATACCCAACCCTGGGCTTTCATCCGACGCGAAGCACCTGCACTCAACCGGGGGCACGACCTTGATTGCCGCGTTGCTGGTTCACGTGGTGCATGTTTGCCTGCGGTCCTGCCCCTTGAAGCCCCGAGGACCGAGGGCTCGCAATGACCAGCACCAGGGCGTTGGGGTGCGTTCCAACGGCGCTCATCTTTCCTTGAGCAAAGCCTTCACAGGCATCAAGGTGTACACTATGCAAAGCACAACAAGCAGCTGGGTTGCATCATTTCTACGTGCATCCTTGGGTTGTAATCCGAGATCCGAGTTCAATAATACCAGGGAAGTTTGGGGTCATTTGAGACCTCCTTGGCACCCATTGGGGCCATCCGCACCCAAAGAGCAATGTTGGTCCTCGGGGAAGAATCCACAACGCGCCAAACAACAACACCCGGAACATTTAAAAGGGGTGGTGGGCGGGAGCGCAACGACCACCCCCCCTCTAACTCTCCGCGACATAAGCCCCGTGTGTACATTGCACTAGTACCATCCCGTATGTGCCAGTGTTGTCCACCTCGCGCCGTGTTAGGCACCGTATGCCATCATGGCGCTCAATCCCCCCAACTTCAAAGAAGTTGCCGTGTTACGGGCGCCGCGCTATCTTCACCAAATCGATCCCCATTCCTCCAAAGTTGTGGTATACCACACGGCTCACAATCCAATTGCGGTTAGAGCCATACAACCACAAAAAGGACACGGACGATTGTCGTTCTCATGTCGTTTGTGGCCGCTCTGGGAGGGTGCACACCTCGTCCACCACGAAACCACGAGCATCCACGAAAAGTGCTTTGGTCTTCCTAATGCACATTAGAAGTGGCGCAAATTGCACTCGTGGTAGGGCTCGAGCCCAATGCTTGCATACAAGGCAAAGGGTCGCGTACATGGTAGGCTTCGTGAGGAAGCCAAAGACATAACGCAGCGTGAATAATCAGCTCATCATTTAGGCGCACAATCAGACGGCGGCTGCAGGGTAACCGGGTAACAAACAGCTGGTGGACGACGCTTTTGTAACTGAAAGTAACCGTCCACGTCCTGTTCAGATGGTGCTCATCAGAAAGCTCCAGCGGTGATGAAGCAGCGGCCGGTGGCGGTCATCGACGCAAAACGTGCCTGAGGGAGGCCCTGCGCCCCTCCACGGGCCATTCAAACGTCTCGAGGACAAGCGTTGGTTTGCCGGAGAGAGACGCGGAAGGAGCCGCCTCCGACATGAAGAGGCGGGGCCCGCAAGTGTTGGCGCACAAAGCACTGTGCCATTTCGTGCACTGCTACCGAATTGCCGGTTCGTTTTTCGTTTGCCAGGCGCCGCCGGACGCGACCCCCCTCCCCCCCGCTGCCGGACGCCAAAGAAAAATTTGCCGGGCAGGAGCTCCAATTCCGGTCCGGCTCCCTCATTCCGGGTACACGTGGACATCGACGGCGCCCAGCGCCGTCGCGAGGTCCCTCGCCGCCCCGGCGTACCGCGCGAGGACCGAGACCTCGATGGGGAAACCCGCTTCCGCGGCCGCCGCAATGAACGTGCACAACTGCCCGAAGCACTCGTTGGCCTGCGCCTCCGTCAGACCGGCGGCGTGGCCGTAGTCCGCCGGGGTGGGGGCCAACAGCGACACCTGCACGCGCGACAGCCCGAGCTCCTGCAACGGCGGCACGTCCGCGGCGTCCAGGCCGAGCCCCGACGTGTACAGCCCAAAGGGCACGCCGTGGCGGGAGGTCTTGACCCGAGCGATGGACGTCTGAATGAACTCCCACGAGTGCAGCGCGTCCGGTGCGCCCCGGGACGGCCCGAACCAGACACCGGCGTCGGACTCTCCCATGCCACCAACGAACTGGGGACGCGGGGACGGGGGTGGGGGGGGGCTGCGGGGGCGGTTATTGGGGTAGGGGTGCAGTCTGTCTGAAACCTGCCCAATGCAGGCCAAAAAACCCAAACTCTCAACGCCAATTGTCAATTTTCGGAAAAATATGGTTCCCGACCCCCCCCTAACCCATGCATCCCCAAAAAAGTCCCTTTTCGGGCTTTTCGGAATATACCCCACATACCCCAACCTACGGGACACTCAGTGGGCACAAATGAGGCAACAATGGCCCCGACCCTCGAAAACGCTTCAAGTTGGCATAAATCCCCGTCCCCGAGATTCAATATTGTTGCTCCCTTCACCCTTGCACAGGCACAGATGCTCCCCTCGGCAAAATGGCATTCGGGGTCGGCGACAAGCTAGTGCGGTCCCTCGGAAAAATTTCTTGTGCTGCGGCATGCTGCGGCACGCTGCGGCATGCTTCTGCCTGCACATGTGGGTACCTACACTTCTATGGGAGCAGACAGACGATGGGACCCCTGTTCTGTCTTAGACTCACTGAGCCAGGCCCTCGCCGACCAAGCTAGTGCAGCCGCAGCATGCCGCAGCGTGCCGCAGCATGCCGCAGCGAGCCAAAATTTTCACATGGCGGACTTTTTTTTTCATAACACGTCGAACATGTGAAGCCTTTGTTGCACAGATATCCCAGAACTAGATGGTAGCTCAGTGGTCTATGTATCACATACCAGTTTGGAGGGTCCTGGGTTCCATGCCCAGGAAGGGCAATATTTTGCCTGTCAGTTCCTCTCTATTGTTGCACAGATCTCCGCTTTTTTGGTGTATTGGGAAGGTATTGGGGACCACATCAGCTTGTCTGCCTTGGTGGCATTAAACTTGTGTTTCTTGCATAAATATGGGCCAACCCCCATCCCAGAGTTCCACTGAGGAGGGGGGGGGGTGGTCCAGCCCCCCCTGTGTGAGTCCATCGGTGGTTGTATTACGGGGCCCTGGACAGTCACTCGTTTGTTCTTCACCGCACGATGCAGTGCCGATCTTCTCCTGAAGGTCCGCCAAGCCGCTGTCTTGACCCCACCATCTCTGTTTCTCCATCGGCGGCAGGTTGTGGTGGTTAAGACATGACGGATCCATACGGCATTAACCTTCGCTCAGCCCCCCGCCCGGTGGTGTGGCACCCGCGCTGCAGGCCCCCGGTGGCGGTCGCGGCCATCACCCCCGCCGGTTTGCTCATGCAAAATCTGGCGCTCGCCACCAGGGTCAGCCCTATCCGGAGGACCCTGGCAGGTCGACTCAACTGATCACGGCGGTGCCCGGCTCCCGGCTGGCCACGGGCAGGAAACATCCCCAACACCGCTGCGGGCTTTTGCGCGAGTGCCTGTGCTCCAGCCCCCCCCTGTGTGACATTCCGTCGGGTTGTTGCTCCTTTACGGGGCCCTGGACGGTCACCCGTTCTTCCCTTCGCATGTTGCGTCGGGTCGCTGCTTTCTGTCGGCCGCTGCGGCTGGTGCTCTTGCTGCTGTCGTTTCCGCGTTCGCGGAGCCCAGTAGTTGGTGTGTTGGGGCTGTGCTGAATGTGGTATGGTGTGCCATTTGCGCGTCAGCGGCGCCCAATAATTGGCGTATTGAGGGTGTGCTGGTTGTTGCCGGGGTCGTTTGACTGTTGTTGCTGTCCACACACCTCTGTCCACAGGCCGTCCGTAGCCTGCCTCGCTGTGTTTCTGTGCGGCCCAGGTGCCCTGTCCCTCCACGCGCTGTCCGGGCCGTCCACCATATGTCCTTTTCCCCCTCACGGCTGGTCTGCCCCTGATGGGCTCCCGCTCCGGTTGCGCAAACAGCCCATCTGGGCTGCGGGAGACACCCCCCCCCCAGTGGTGCTGAGTTTTTAGAGGCGCCGAAGGTGCCAAAGAAAACTGTGGATTGGCCGAAGGCGCGAAGCCCAATTTGGTCCAATCACTGAAGGGGGGGGGGCGGCGGTTTCTTCGACCCTGGGGACGAGTCACGGGCGTGGGGGGCAAGGGGGTGGTTCTGCATGAGGCACTTACAAATGTTGACCCGACAACACTTGTATCACATGGTCTGACCCACACTGCCCCACACCCACTGCCGACCACTCGATGCTCCCCATCCCGCAGCACCCACTGCTCCATGCCCTGCGGCCCCACGTACTGCCCCACACGCACTACACTGTGCACCCAGCGGCCCACCCACTGCCCCACACACTGCGCCCACTGCCCTCTTGCTCCAGCCACTTCCCCACAAATTGCCCGACATGATGCCCCAACACCTGCTACACACAGTGCCCCACACAGCGCCTCAAGCATGGCCCTGTACAAAACCTGTGTAGCATTGTCTGCATCGAGTGAATAGTGCTCGTCAATGAGCCGAACAACATCGTCGGGTGTCGTGGCGTTGGGCAGACCTGGGGCATCAACAGGCATCAGCAGCCGCGCCGGCGCCGAGCCCTGCAGCCCAGTCAGCCACAAATGCAGAGGCTGCGGCCTCGTCCTCTCCTCCGAAGAGAATGCACGTCTGTGGTTGGGAACCCGTTGCCATGCCCCGCGGCAGATGCCGCGGCGAAGGGCCAACACCATCGATGCAAAAGGATTCCTTGAAGACCAGAGCGTACTGGGAGATGTCTGTGGACGATTTTGTCCAGGGCACCGCTGACGAGGGGGGAGGGAAATACCGTGCCAATCCTAAAATTTTGCGGAACCCTAAGTTTTGCGTTGGGTGCTTTGAATTATATTTATTCGGACTATACGCGCATTTCCCCCCCCCCCCACCCTGGGCCAACCGGTGCACTATGGGGCAAGGTTAGGGAACCCCCCCCCCTATTTTGGGGTCGGGAAACACAAAAAAATATGTTTTGGAAGTGAATTGGATGGTTATTAGTGGGTTTTTGCCCCTATAAAGGGCTAAAATGGCTAAAATTAGGGTATGACATCACTGCTGGTGGGATCCTAACCAGAGTACCAAAAATAGGCACAATTGTGGTCCAAACCCCTAATACTAGCACCAAATACCCCCAATAATAGTTTGAGGGACATCTAAATGGACAAGGGTATGTTAAAAATGCTGAATTACTATGTCATTAGGTGTATATAGGGGTGGTGTGGGTTATTTTTAGGATTTAGTGGTTATTTTTGGTACTCTGGTTAGGATCCTACCAGCAGTGATGTCATACCCTAATTTTAGCCATTTTAGCCCTTTATAGGGGCAAATACCCACTGATAACCATCTAATTCACTTCTAAAACATTTTTTTTGTGTTTCCCGACCCAAAAATAAGGGGGGGAGGTCCCTAGTCCTGCCCCAAGTCGCACACCAGGGTCCAGGGTGGGGGGGGGGGGGGGGGGTGGAATGCGCGTATAGTCCATTTATTCAAAATTTTGCGATAGCACCCCTAAATACGGTGAAATTTGATTTTGCTATTTTTTTTGTGCAGAACCCATTTGTGCGGAGCTGTTTTTGGCACTCTGAGTTGAACTCTTTTTGTTTTCTGCGTTTTTTTTGGCGTCTGACCAAAATTTTTCTAGAAGTCATGGTTTATTCATTTTGGTGCCACTGCAAAGGACCTGGGGTACCTTGACGCTGGGATTGCAGTCCATCCCTACACAAGCATACAAATGTGGATCAGTTGGACTCTGGGATTGCAGTCTGTAGCACCCCAAAAACAGGTGCTGCGGCATGCTGTGGCACGCTTCAACCGTTGGTGCTTGGTGGCACCTCTTTCAACCCGTGCCACCAACTCCAGCAGCCGTGTGGGGATCAACAACCTGGCCCCCAGAAACAGGTTTGCTCTGTGTGCCGTATTCATCCAGTGACGGGTGTACTCCTCCCAGCGTCCCCACCAGCACCACCTATCCCAGAAACACCTCCATGCCCCATAGTGGGCCAGCCAAGATTGCACTGATCTCGCATGTCGTTGCTGGCATTGCTCGTCGCTGCGTTCCCAGGGTGCTGTGCCGTTCCACCAATGCACCTGCCCCGAGAGCCATGCTTGGAAGGCTGCCCGCCGGCGGAACTTAAATGGCCTCCAGGGAAAGCCAATGCACCTCCGGATTCACCTTCTGCTTCCAGCGTCTGAGCAGCCATGTATGATGCAGCACACTTGGCTGCGTCATATCACATGGACGAGTGCCCTACTTCCGTCTCAGGGTCTCCAACTATTTCAATGAGAAAAAATGCGGATTCCTTACCACTGCAGTAACAGATTTTCCAATGCTGTAGAAGAGGACCGTGACAGCGAGTTAGACACGTTGTGTGGGCAAACAGTGCTTGTGGAATAAGGGGGTTGGCAAATGTGTTTGATAACACGCACATGGGGTGCTCCTGAGAAACAATCATTGCAACAAGGGCTGTGCGCCTGTACAAAGCTTGCTGCCCCCCTCCATTGCCAAAATGTGCTGCCAACCCACCTGCTGCCAAAGTCACTGACAAACCTTGTGCCAACATTACTGCCAACTCTACGAAGGTGACAGCCAAGCCTGGTGCCAGACCCCTCGAGAGCCCATTCTAGTGGCCCTGTTCGTCGTCCTTGTATTAGCCCTTAGCCACCTGGTCCCCTTTTGAGACCTACAATGAGAGTCCGAGGGAGGGGCCTGCACATTAGAAAGATCGTGGCAAGAAGGAAGGCCGTTCTGAACAGCAGTTGGCTGGGCACTCCTGAGGGGGCTTGGCCCCGGGACAACAACTATAAACACCACACAACCCCCCCCAAAAAAATTATTCGCTTCCGGGGCAACAGGAGTTTGCAGGTATGAACAAATGGAAGCGCACGAAGGCATGATTGCTCAGCAAAATGTACAGCTGCTGTTGTGTTTGCTGCAGACTTCATGCAGGTGATGCCCGTAGGACGCCTGTAGGGACCACAACCTCAAAATCCACCATTCTTGCTTTCAATAAAACATCCCAGTGACCCGCCTTCACCCGAGGGATGGTCATGTGTCCTGTGCAAAGGGGGGGCGCTGGAGTGACATCCCAATGTGCTGTGCTGCCTGACTTCATATATATATATGTATACACACATGCCCTGGACGATCAGTGCAGACACCAGAACTCTTTGGGGCTGCATTCCAAGTCCGCTCTTGCCCTCTGTTAAAAGGTAAAAATTAAAAGTGAAAATTTCAAACGGCAAATGTCCAATGACATCTCTGCTTCTTCTTCCCAAAGCTGCCTCTACAACTCCCCACCAACGCTTCACCACACCAGACCTGCACTACTGTTCGGCGCACAAGCTTCCAAATACCGATGGCTTCAGTCTGAACAGCTTCAGTGTTTTTTTTGCGAGGGGGCGTCCCGACCCAGGCAGGGTGACAATGCCATCTTACCCGGAGGGTACTCAAAACAAATCTGGCGATCAAGGGTCAGAGCTCTCTGATACTCCGGTTGTCCCACACAGCCAAATGGCGCGGACACGATACATGGTGAGGAAAAGCTAATCTGATACCAGGAAATGCCCATGGAGGGTTCTGCAGTTCAGTTCTAGACACCAACCCCCGCGGCGTGGGTGGGGGGGTCCGGGAGGGGGGGGGGGGGCAGGCGAAAATTTTCTCCATTTTGAGGGCATTTTTGAATTCCCCATTTCATTCTGAGCATTTTGAATATACACAAGTGGGCGAAATTTGGTTTTACCACTCACAATAAATGAAAAACAGTACCATATTCCAACAGATGTACCTGTGAATCAGCAAAGGCTTCCCGGCCAGCAGAAGAAGACATGTGGCACGGCATTCCCTAACTCATTGTGAGCATTTTGAATGTAAACAAGTGGGGGGGGGGGGGGGAATCAAGTGTTTTAAAAAATTTCCGGGCTCAAAAAATTTTCCGGGCGCCACTAGCGCCCAAATTGCCAGTTCTAACCAGGTGCTAACTAGTATTGGTTGGGGGGTCCAGATGGGGGGGGGGGAGGGTTGGTGTCAGGCCTCACAGGTAAGCGCCCCCCATGGAAATGCCACAGATACTGCCATAGCCGTGAGCCTCCAAGCGTGCGGCCTTTGAAGACCCGAGGGAGCACATCTCCTTGATTACTGTGGTACATTCGAGACTGCGACACACCGCACTTTGGGTCCAAACCCTGCGAGCCTTGAGGCATTGGTCCGCGCCAGAGATTGCCGCTCAGCTGCTGAACGAGAACTGGCCCATGACCGAGGCCGTCGATGCAGTGCCTTTCTCCGTGGCGCCCCGCAATCAGCGCGAAAGTCTCGGCATCTGCCCACAGCCCAGTGCCACATTCCCCCCGCATCTGTGGCCCCCTTGCACCCTCGGTCCCGTGCATTTCCCGCGGTGTGCTCTGCGGGGCCCCACCACTTGGCATGTGCACAACCGTTCGCAGAGCACCCCCCCGGAAGCTCCTGCTCCTCCTCCTGCGCAAGCGCCGGGCAACAGGCCTGGGCAATCCCTGTTGACGTGCAAAAGGGGTCGACGGGGGCAAAGGCGGCGAGGGCCGCAGCTCCAGGGCTCCCTCGCTCGCCGTAACACGTCCGGTGGCGGCAGGTACCCCCATTGATCGCTCCGGTGCAGCACCGGCAGCAGCACTCGGGGCGCCGCGGACCCGGGCGCATGAGGCACGTGTCGTCACGTGTGGCGCCAGTGGCTTGAGCCCGCGGTGTCGCATGCGCACTACGGGTCCAAGAATGCGGGCACGGGTTGTCCTGAGGGAGATGCTGCCTTATGATTCTCCGGCACGTGTCGCTAATGACACAGAGCCGAGCGACATCCTCCGCACCCTCCGCCGTGGCCCGCGAGTGTCCGGACCGGATCCTGTCGCCAGGTCCTCCATCGCGCTTTCGCGGGGGGGCGGTGGAGCCACACTACGCCCGACACAACTCAACGACGGCCTCACCGCTTTCGTCTCTTTTTCGGTGCGTTCGCGTGCTTCGTTGCATTCGCGAGCTTCGCAAACTTGTCGGTGCCCTCGTCTTCCGACTCCGAGTCCTGCCGGGGCCGCACCGCGCTGGCCCCGGCGCCCTTTGCGGCGCCCTTCCCCTTCCCCGCGCCCGGGCCCGCGTCCTTCCCCGCCCCTTTCCCTGCGCCCTTCCCCGCCCCCGCCCCCGCAGCGTCCTCATCCTCCTGCCGGCGGGTGCGGAGCAGCTTGTTCTCCACCTTCTTGGACATGAGGGGGTTTGCGGTCTGCCGCCGGCGCTCCTTCATGCTCAGTTCAGAGGCGCCGGGCCCGGCGCGGTAGGAGTCCCGTTGGTCGCTGGACGGGGCCGCCTGGTCACTCCCGGCGGTGGTCCACTTCATGTCACTGAAGGCCGCCCCGAGGGCGGCGCACACGAGGCCGCGGGCCTGTCCGCTATACTCCAGCGGCATCGTCACATGAGAAAGGAGACGCGAAGGAGACTGCAACGAGACAAAGCGGGCGTTGTTCCCCGGTGCGCCCACGGTGCGGCACTTTTCTGATGTTTCTGGAGATTTTACGCAGCAAAGAGGCCCTCTCGAAATCGCTGCGGCAGGAACCCATCGAGGCTTCTAGATGGTGGAGTTGGGCAGGCCATGTGTGCCTTGGGGGTGGAGTTGGGCAGGTGATGTGTGCCATGGAGGTGGAGTTGGGCAGGTGATGTGTGTCATGGAGGTGGAGTTGGGCAGGTGATGTGTGCCTTGGCAGTTTCACGTAGGATTTCATGGTGCCTTCCCTCACTCTACCACTTTACCCCAGATGGGGCAGACAGCAGTGCCCGTGAAACCCGACATACCAACGCTTTGCACGGTGCAGCACGCTGCATGCGACACCCACAAAAGATCCCGCGCAGTGGGGGCGGCAACGTGCGGTCATTCATTCAGACCATTTCAATGGGAAACGTACGCACACTCTTTGGCGTCAGCTGCTGACCTTGCCCATGAGGTGCTCAATGCGGGTCCATCACATGGAGTGCCTTGTCGTCTGC
Organism: Eutreptiella sp. 'Long Island Sound 2002'; assembly: GCA_964036045.1. NCBI lineage: Eukaryota > Euglenozoa > Euglenophyceae > Eutreptiales > Eutreptiaceae > Eutreptiella > Eutreptiella sp. 'Long Island Sound 2002'. Next base: position 21,520,147 of record OZ038399.1, on the reverse strand, counting down.
ACTTGTAATCGCAACATCTCAATTGATTTTTCATTAGCCACGGACCTTCTCTTGTAAATGCCATGGGACTACTGAATTGCCCGAGTCCAACGAATGTTGCTTGGCTGTCTTCCAGCCACGATGTAGCCTGAAGGATCCTAACAACTGAGGTCTGGGCACACCTGAATGTTCTTGGCTCCTCCCTGAGCCGAATGGTCATGGGTGTGGATGGGCTGAGATGCGTGGATTCGGGACAGAAGGCTGGGCTTGAGGTCGGAGACAAGAGCTTTCAGTTGGGGGGTCTGATGCCCTCGCCAACCTTTACCCTGTGCTCATCCACTGACCTGGACTGTAGCTGTGGTCACGGTACTCTCCCTCAATGCCCTATTGTGAGGTGGCCTGGGGATGGGGCGTGGGGTTGTGTAGGTAGTATTTGTGTTACAGGCATGCAGCCCACCGTTCAATTCTGGGCATGCAATTTTAGCCAACAACACTTGCATGCACCCCACCCTTGCCTCTTTTTCTGGTAGACCCCCTCCAAAAAAAAAAAAACAGGAGGAAAACCGCAGATTGGTATAGAAAGTTTCAGACTACCAAGGGGCAGTAAATCACCCCAGCCTGAGTCACCTTCGGCCCTCTTCCGACCCTCAAACCTCACCAAGAGGTTCTTTTTTTTTGTTGCTGACACCACGCTCAGTTCAGGCCGTCAGGCCAATGGTGTGCGTGGGCATCTAGCCCGGTTCATATGTACAGCATGAATCGGTAAACCTGCAGCTTCATGCGGGTGAGGCATGTCCCAATATAGGGACGCTGTCGGAGGGGCACTTCGTTGCTATTGTACACTCCATGGGACCCTCAAACCTCACCAAGAGGTTCATGTGTGCCACTAAGGACGCTGAAGCCCCTCAAAAAGATGCATGCAAAAAGCGGGGTGGAATCAAGGTGGCAAAGTAAACCCTGCTATCTTGGGCCCCCCAAAGCGGGTCAGAATCAAAGTGGCTGTGTAACCTCTGCCGTCGCAGGGGGCCCAAGCGGGGTGGAATCAAGCTATTCATAGGGCAAATAGCACTTTGTGGGTTGCCACAACATCATTTTGCGTAGAAGCATGTGGGAGGAACAAAAGAATCCACACGTGTGTGGATGTCAACAAAATTTCCCAATTGCATGTTGAAATATTAGGAGCAAAGCCCTGTAGGGCAAAAATCAGTCACAAGGCCGAGTAGAAGCCCTTGTTGCGGTCCCGCTTCATGCGGAAAAGCTGAACGTGCTCCCCGGGCTTGGGGCTTTTCTTGGCACGGGCAGAAGTGGCAGCCCCATCTGAGTCGCTCACCTTGGGGACGGACAGATTTGATGGGACAGCACTGTCCTCCATCAAATCACGGGTTAGGTACAGGGTGTCCTCAAAAACATGGCACAAACCCCACACCCCACGCCCTGACTTGGCCCAAACCACGTCACACTCACGAGCATCGTCACTATCAGAGTCATCAACACCACTACTACTAGGTGCCAGTAGGGAGTCAGTCATAGTGGGCAATAGAGGTCCTGTAGTTGAGGGACACCACTTCCCCACACCCTGCTTTAGAGTTTTCTGTAACATACATTGCAACAGCCCCTCATTTCCGCGCACCTTTGGCCTGAAACCTCAATTGTGATGTCTCGTACCTAATTATGTACCGAATTAATTAGGTACACAAAAAATACGGTTCGAACGGGTAGTGTTCGTTGGACACAGTGTTCGTTGGACACGGGGGGGGGGGGTACATTGGTCTTGTTCCTCGCCTCCCGTTCCACCTCCTCCTTTACCTCTTTGTAGGAGAAACTGCATTCTGCACTTGGGGGACGATGGGGGGACTGATAACCTGGTGGTCCCATTTCTGTAGGCCTTTGGGGAAGGTGATTACCCGGTGATTGTGATGGCTCCGCTGCATGAGGGGCTGCACCCCCACCCGACGATCCGCAGGGATCCCTCGGGATGCCGTACGTCACGGCCCACCCACCTCCCATGAGTCCCCTAACCACAGAGTTGAGGCGATGACCATATGCTTGTGACACAAGGGTATATGCGAGCTGTATCAATTGCTTTATGGTCCCAGCCATCTCCATGCCCTTGACTGATTTGTGACTGATTTTTGCCCTACAGGGCTTTGTCATCTCCTGATATTTCAACATGCTAGTTGGGAAGTTTGTCGACATCCACACTGGCGTGGATTCTGTTGTTCCTCCCACATGCTTCTACACAGGATGATGTTGTGGCAACCCACAAAGTGCTATTTGCCCTCTGAATTGTGGCTAGTTTGATTCCACCCCGCTTGGGCCCGCCGTTCCTTCGCTCGGTGGGCCCGCCATGCAGCCAACATTTCATCCAAAATATTTCATGAAGAAGCGGCCCCGGTCAGTAATATCCCCCTCCCCCAACACACAAAACTGAGCCGGAACCAACAGTGCTCGTTGCATAACTCAATCTGACTATATATCCACTATCTATCCATCACATCTGCAAAATCATCCAGAACTATGATTTCTTGCTATTTGCTTCTCCAACAAGCCCTACTTTTGGCACTGTGCACACCACACCCTCATCAGTGATGTGGCACCAGCAGAAAGCCTTTCCATTGCACAGGCAAACCAAAAGCAAACAAAGCACAGCAACAGGGAAAAGGGCAAGCATTTGTACGGTATTGCGAGCTAAGAGGGTTCAAGAAGACTGATCCCTGCGGTAATCCCTTGGGGATTAGGCTTTGCTGATCATGAGCATCCATCACAATGCAGGATGGCTGGTAGAAAATACAACTGAGAGTCCTCGGCTTCTTGTCGAGGAATGCACTGCACGCCTGGGCATGGTCAGTCAAGCCATCTGCATCGTTGTGAATGGTGCTTTGGTGTGAGAGAGGGAAGCAGGAACTATATCCATGGCAAATGGAGAGCCTGTGCAATGCAAAATACCAACAGTGGCGTCGGCTCCGCAAATTCATATATGGGTCGCCTGGATCGTTAGTGTGGGTTCATTACTGCTGGTGGTGCAGCAACTGTACGTCCTGTGCGACGTTAGCACTGCGCCATGGGGCCTGTCACAGTGTATCGCCTGCATGGGGGTGGGACACCATTGAGAGGGGGGGTGTCTGCACAGCGTGCGCACAGCTTCGCTCCTGTGACAACCCTGCAACCCACCCACTACCGGGCAAGCATACGACCTCAAGGCAAAAACAGCAGATTTGGACAGCAATCTGGCATTTTCAAGATGAGCTAGCATAGCCTGCTCACCTTTACAGTACTCGAGATAACCTCTCGGAATCTGGCATTTTCAGTGTGAAATATTGTTTGTTTTAATTCATTGTCCGAGTTTTTGGATTGAGTACCCTCCCGCGTCTGACATCCAGCAATGTTCTGCAGCGGAACCAGGGGTGGTTCTTGCGCACTATTTCCCAACCAAAAAGTGCCGCGGAACCAGGCGTCTGGCACGTCCGGGCAGGACACGCGATGATGGCGCCGAAAAAAAAATAGACACTCAGCCAGGGGGTGGTTCTTGCACCAGGCGGTTCCTAGACACAAAGGGGGGGGGGGAGAATCCGAGCAGTCCAGTGTGAGGAAACATATTACTTAGTACTGACTGCGGTCAGCTTGGCCATCAGGGGAAACGGGTCCAAAAACACCCTACTTTCTCGCACAGTGCGCGCACAGCGCACAGTGCGCCCCCAAAGAAAAGCAGAAAGCGCGTGGTGGCACCCTGCGGAAGGTGGAATGCATGGAAAGGGCCCACCGACATGGCATACTGAACAAACTGCTGGTGTGGTGGTGTGGGAGACATCACTGTGCCTAAGCAACAGACACCCGCATCGACTTGCTGCAAGTTGACGCGGGTGACCGAGAGGCCAGAGCACACGTCCCGCCTCACGTTTGAACACCGCCTTGCAAGTACACGGCCATCAGTGGCTGGCGGCAGCACCCCCAGCTTGGCTCCCTGGGACTCAGTTGCTCGTCGGTGCGTGTGTGTGGAGGTGCTGCCGCCATCCGAAGGGGTAACCCTGCCTCCAGGGAGGGAGGAGGGCTTTGAGGCACAGGGGTGGATCAGGGTGGGGGGTTTAATAGAGGCTTTAACAGGTGCAGAAAAGGTGGGGTGGGTGGGCATGCAACGGGCTGTATTTACATGGAAAGGGGGGAAGGAAATCATATTAAGGAGCAATAGTCCATGGGGCTTCTACCCATTCCAGCCCCCAGACTCACCCAAGGGGCAAGTCGCGCGGGTTTCTGGAGAGCTGCCGCCCTGTATGACAAGAGGCTCCCCCTCCGTCCTTTAGGTTGCCTCACGTGAGGCACGTCCATGCTTCATGAGCCCCTCCGCGCTGTTGAAAGACAGAGCACCTTCCTGCATGCTGTACAGCATGGTGGAGTGTCGTGCATGGGGGTCACGAACCCATCCCTGGCCCTGTCGGGCCATGCCAGGCAATTCCGTGCAACGGGCTGTATTTACATGGAAAGGGGGGACAGTTTGTGCGCAGAGATGAGGCATGCGTCACTGGGCGCAAGGCCAGTGTTTTCAGATTGCAGGAATAGGGCACGTCCAGTGGCTGGTTCTTGTCAGTTCTTGTGGGCTGAAGCACTGGGCAAACACCTTGACAGCGACTCGTGAAGGCTGAGCGATACGTGTGCATTGGTCAGGGGCAGCCACGCCCCTGCAACAGCGATCCCTGCAGGTGAGAATCCCAACGAGCCGGCCCGCCTGCCAGCCACCCAGACACACACGACCCGCCACACATGCAGTCGGCCGGACATACAGCGAGCCAGACACCACAGTGGCAGACACACAATCAGCAAGACACAGGGGGGGTATCCGCACCGTGCGTGCACCGTGCGCGCACCGTGTCAGGTGTTTGAACAACTTCTCCAGGAGATGGTCTACCGGATGGTCACTTGGATGGTCACTGTTATTTCCTGATGGGCTCTGGATGGTTGCTGTTATTTCCTGATGGCTGAAAGGGTCGACAGAAAAACCCCAGTACCCGCACCGTGCACGCACGGTGCCGGATACTCCCCCACATAGTCTAGACACAGAGCGGACTAGATACATCCAGTCAGCTGGCAGCCAGCCAGACAGCCAGGTAGGCAGCCTGCTTTGATGGCACACTCTCTTCCAGTGGACCTGTTTCCCCGGGCAAATCCCTCAATGATGATGCCGGTAACCCCCCCACCCCCTACCCCGGCCACGCTGCCGGAAACGGCGAGGCGCGGTCTGCACTGTTTGGACCGCCTCACAGGCCCGCAGCTGTGGTGTTACACCCGGCCATTTGCTGTCTGAGGGCGGCACCTCATGGGCCCTTCTGATAGACTGGGGGCCGCTGGGAAGTGTGGCAGGGCTACGCAGCTCTTCTCCTCCCCCCCGCCCCCCGTGATTCATTTCAGACCCCACCGTAGATTGGCCATAAGAGGGTCACCCTCGCCACACTCGTCAACATCTGCAGCCTCTCCGGGAAGCAGCTCAGACGGCACCTTGGGCCACAGGTGTGCGACACACCGCATTCACCAAAGGAATCACCGCATACCACACAACAACACAAGCACCGACGCGATGCGCCTTTTGCAACCCGCGAGCCATGCTGCGGTGCTGCGCCGCAGGGGATGTGGGTTCCAGAAAGAGTCACCAGAGACTTCCCTCCGGAATGTTTTATTAATCCCAAACGGCAAAAATTGAGGCGGTTTAGTTCTGAGCTTCGGACAATAGGCACGAGACCAGAACATAGTCATTACTTACATTACAACAAAATATCAACATTTGCGTCGTGTTGTATTGGGTGGGCGTTGTTTTGGGGGACCCAGACGCGCACACGCACACACGTGAGCGAGAAACGAAACAATTTGAGCACTAGGCACAGCAAAGTCCATGGTTCAAAAAAAGCGCAGTCCGACAGAGTGACTGTCTTGGGACACACCCGCCTGTCGACACGGCAGGGGGAATGAAGCTCCGGATACTTAGCTAACGCGGCTATACTGTAAATGTACGAGCTATACAACACGGCGGAGTGGGGGGCGGGGGACAGCGGGCCCAGGGGGGCACCACGGGCACCTGCCGAAGGGGTTTCCCCAGGCAGGAACGGCAGAATTATTTCCTACCATGTCACACATTCCACTGTGCTCTCCTCACTTCTGTCAGCCCCCCCCCCCCGTGCGCATGCCGCGTCAAGTGCCCCCGCCCCCGCGACAGCGGCGAAAGCGGCACAGAATCCCCTTTCCTGATATATGGACACTGGCGGTATCCACTCTTTCCCCTGGTTCTGTACCGGCCCAGTTTATTGTGGCGCAATCATCATTCACACTGCATCAGTTCGTTGGTCCGTGGGATATGCTATGAACAATCTCGATGGAGTACGATGTGTTCATCCTTCACATGGCATCCATATCTACATTCCTTCATTATGATACTATAGGAAGATGTGTGATGGTCGGTTTATTGTGGGGGGGGGGGGGGTTGGCACAAGGCCTCGGTATCTGATTGTTTGCCTTTGCGGCGCCTATTGGCCTCTCACCACTGCACATTCTGACCCTCTGTGGGCCCGAACGTGTTTTGGTTGTGTCAACAGAGCCCCCGGATGACTTGTCCTGTTTGACTACTCCGGGGGTCAGCTGTCCCGGAGACGGGCTGTTGCCCGTGCCGTTGACCAGGGGCATCCAGATGCACACTCCGAGTCCATGCGGGGGTTTGCCGACTCCAGCACTGACTTGCGCTGGGGTGTGCATCTGCGGGATCATTGTCCTGTGGGGGGGGGGGGGGGGGCTGGAGCGCCAGGGAGTTGGCAGCACCCGGGGCGTGGGACACATCAACGCCACGTGAAAACCTCCGCTGGCACGATGTCAGGGCCAGCAGCAGATGGCCCTTGGTGGGCCACGGCAGGTGAAACGGCGGGGGCCTGGCCCCCCCAAAGCGCAGTCGCGGCTGAGCCCTGAGCACTGTGCCGGAGCAGCTTTGGAGCGAACCCGGAGGGGGCGGGGGCGGGGGCGGGGGCGGGAAGGCAGTGGTCCAAAGGGGGTGTGTGGGGGAGGGAGCGTGTTTTCGCAGAGCTCAGGTTTGGCTGATGGTCGCTGCATGTGGTCCCTCCCTCTCCACCCCAGCAGGCGTATAGAATGGGGAAGTTCTTGCACTGCGTGGGCACTGCGTGGGCACTGCGCACGCAGAGGCTGGGATACTCAGCCAAGTAATACGGTTGGTGGTGACCGTATTATTTCCTCGGAATCCATTTCAGAAAAATGAACAATCCAAAAATATTTGACTATTTATGGAAGCACTTTTCCCTTATAGGAAACCAAGGGCACAGGATCAATGTTTGACCACCAAAAGGTAGCTAGGGTGCGAGTACTTGCCGACATCCAAAACTTCGCACTGCGTGCACACTGCGTGCATGGCATTCCCAATTCAAAACAAGTCCGTAACGGGCAGGAGCGCGCTCGTGCATACACTTAAAAATCCCACTGCGGGCGGAGAGAGGGCTCATGGCTGCCAAACTTGGGCTTCTGCGAAACCTGGGACCGTTCCGGCTGCAGGAGCGGAGTGGGCACTGGAGGAGAGAGGCCCAAGGTATTGAAGCTGCAGCTGGTGAAACTGCACTCGCAGCAGCGGGTGGGCAGGGGCTTGCTCAAGGGTGTTTGAGGCAGCCTCCCTGGTGCAGAAGCAGCCTGAGGGGGCATCAGCAAATGTGTCAGGGGTGTTGGCAGTTGGAGGGTAACCGACGACGCTGAACACCGCCCTGTGCAATGAGGGGCCGTTTGGAGCTCCCTAAATGGTTGGTTTCAAGGCATGGGGAACAGCAAGGGCCCCACGGCCGCAGCCCATGAAGACCAGCATGCAGCCCGCCAGCCAAACTTGGTCTCAGCTGTGGACAAAGCAGCAGCCGTATCAGTGAGGATCTGGAAGCAGGGCCAGCGGCCTCTACTATGACCGTGGGGGAGTATCTGCGCCGCGCGCTACTTTTACGGTAGGTTTACCCGGAATGGGTTGGCTGTTACCCCCTCCCAAAATGCCCCCGAAGGAGGGCAAACTCTTGGGTACAAGACCTGTGCAAACATCCCTCCATCTTGCCCTGTCTGGCGCCTCCCAAAGTGAAACTGCATAAGATGGCCCCTTGGGAGCAACCACCACCGTAGTTTGGGGTCTCCCGGCAGGATTATCGATTTTTCCGACCCTTGTCTCGATAGCAGAGGGAAATTATAGCTCTTATGGCCTAGCCACCAGTCAATCTACAGCTGCTTGGTTGGGCCAAAAGGCTACATCTCCGTGCGGAGCACGCGCCGCGTCAAGTGCACCCCCCCTTTTCCTGTAGGAGGAGCCGCCAGCCGCCCGAACTTCGAAGACACAGTGGACGGCGAACAAAAAGAACTGCCCAAGTTGGTGCCACAGGATTCCAAACCAGTTCCAAGTCTCCAGTCCTCTTGGGTTTTGCTAACACACCATTCACCATGTCACAATGACACCTTTTGAACTTGGAGCTGAACTGGCGCTTTGCCTCGGAAGAGCGGTCCTTTACTCTTTGTTATCAAAAAGATTGCCAACATCACCCGTCCGACTGAGCCGGCCGGCTGGATGAGTGGCTTGAGCGATGGATGCCGGCCTTGCCCCCGTTGTCAGGCCCCGGCCTGAGCGCCAGCATGGCCTCCCCAAGAGTGCCGGGTCGGCTGCTCTCCAGGTGCATGGCATTGCTCCATGAGTTTGACCATGTACAAAAACTCTGGGCAGCTAACCCACAGAGCAGTATGAACAAAAGGTGCAGCGCCCATGGCACGTACTGGGCTGGCAGGGGCCCTGCGCCGACAGGCTTTAGCAAGGGGAAGGGGGGGGGGGTGGAGGGTCAGAGGGTAGGGTCGCAGTTGGGGGGGGGGGGGGTGTGCGCTTGAGGGAGAGGGTGGCTGAACGGGGTGTTAAGAGCGGTTGCAAAGCGGTTCCTGGCGGGTGGAAAAGTTGTTGGTCCACAAGGTCTGGCAGTTTCACAACGGTTGATGCCGTTGATGACAGACAGAAGCAGTTGGGATGGGGGATGGGACGAACTGTCACTTTGAAAAGGGGGGGGGGGGGCTCCCCCCCTTCAACTGCATGCCTGGGGCGGGGGGGTTATTTGGGGCTCTGGCAAACCCCTGCGGGCCCGCCCATCCGGCCACCCACATCAGAAAACTTTTCCCCAAGAGAAGAATGGATTTTGTGAAAGGGGCCTGAAATTGGAGGCCGATCTTCAAGACAAACTGTTTTTTGGGCCTCGGACCCCCCCCCCCGGCGGGAGGTCTCCCCGGATAAGACAGTCCGTGGGCCCTGAAGGCCCTTGGGACAGGGAAGACAAGCTCAAAGCCCCCCCCCCCCCCCAACCCTCAGGGGTGAGCTTTTGCCACTAAGCAATGGCCTGCAGGGCCATAAAGCAACGGATACTTAGCTACCGAACAGCCCCCGTGACACAGGCCAAGCGGTCATCGCTCTTTCGTTGTTCGAGAATGCTGCTGCCCAGTTCAGTTGCTGACTTGTTCACACACCGACTCGTCAGGAGGGTTCAGAGGGGGGGGGGGGGCGATGAGAATACACTTGGTCCAGGATGCACAGCCTGGTACAGTGTTGCACTTTGAGGATGGAGTACCGGAGGGCGGGGGGAAGGGGGTCTCCGTCTTCACTCACATGTGCGCTGTGAGCAAGCACCAACGGTCCCCAAGAAAAAATTTGCTGTGCTGCGGCATGCGGCGGCATGCACCAAGCCTTCGGTGGGGGGTACCCTATTTTTTCCAAAAGCTGAAAGGGTGGCAGAACGCAGAACCAAACACGAAGGAATGCATGTCCTGACGTCCGGCAAAGATGAACACAGCAGTACCATTTCATGGGCGGTCATATTGCTACTCCTCCTCCTCACATTCCCGCTTTTTGTCCATTTTATTGACATACATGACTGCCACATGGCGCAGTGTGTCATTGTTCACATTGAGACGATCATGAGTCAGGATGTGTCCCAACAAATGGAAGGCCAAAGGAAGCAGCAATTGTCAGTGTGCTGCAGCATGCTGCGGCATGCTTTGGACCCCCCACCAACAGGCCCCCAAAACAGGTACTGCGGCATGCTTCAACTGCTGGTGCTTGGCTGTGGGGCCGCAGGGGCCTGTGCGAGACCTCCGATTGCTGCTGGTGCCCGCCCCATCAGACACGGCCGGGTCCTACTGTCCGAGGCCCCGTGTTCTGTGTGCGACAGGGGCGGTGGTTTCCGGCGCATGGCCGATTGGTGGCTCCCGCGCCGGGGGCTCGCCGACTCGTGGACGACGGCCCTACTCTTCGATGCCGAACATCTGCGAGAGCCGGCGCATCCCGCCGTCGCGGGCATCGTCGAGCTGGCGGATCAGCTCCCGGTACTCGGCGTGCGACACGTCCAGTTGGTTGTGGCTCTCGGACTGCGACTGCAGCATCTGGCGGTAGTCGACCTTGGGCTTGAGCTGCTCGCGGCGGAGCGGCTTTTGGGACCGCGCGCGGGGCCCGCCCGCCGGCTTCTCTGGCGGGGGTTGCGGCGTCAGGTACGGCTCCGGGTGGATCGGGATGAGTTGGTTGATGGTTTGCGAGTCCTCCGCCGGGGGCCGGGGGCGCGGGGCGGTCTCGTTGTAGGCCGTCAGGGATTTGCTGCGCACGTGGCGCTTCATGAACGAGATGTAGTCCTCTCCTTCGGGCGTCTCGGGCTCCTTTTGGCTCATGGAATCGACCTCCTGCTCCAACTCGATGTTGAACTCCTGAGCGGCGGTGCGCGGGCATCGGAAGGGCGGGGAAGTCGAAGGTCGACGTGGGGTGACGTCCCGAGAAACGTCTGTCGCAGCCACCCCCCAGCGGTGGAGCGACACCCGCTAAAAACACTGGAAACCCACCAAACCCACTTCTTGTGACGCCCCCGACCACTTCAGTAAGGCCAACAAAAAGTAACGATGGCACTTGCCACAGCAGCTGAACACCAGCGCGACAACGAAAATGGAGAGATATTGAGCAGGCTCCCTAATACTGCGAGGGTCGCCGCCTTTTACGTCGTCGTCGGCAAGAGGAGGCCCCGGGACCCACTCTTCACAACGCCCTGCTGCCTGAGTCATTGTTGTTGTTGTTTGGGGGGGGGGGTTTTGGCATGACGCCATGGTGTGATGATCTCGTCTGCTGCTGGCGGCGCCTACTGGCCGATCGCCATTCGCTGCCCTTCCCTTGGAGCGGGCGGGGGGGGTGCACGCATGTCAACACGCGCTCCACACATGCACGTCCCAGTATGCACATGCAGCACTGTTCGGCAGTTCCGGTGGGAAGCAGGTGGTCAAACCAAACGCCGTTCCACATATGTACAGTGCGTACACCTTGCTGCCACATTCCTTTGCTTGGTTGTCTTCTGTTGGCCATGAACTCTGGCCTACATCCACTGTGTACATCCACCTGTGGTGCGCCCGTCGGCTTGCTTGCAGCTGGCATTTCCATGGCCGACCGTTCAGTCACCCAAAGCTCAGGGGGTTGGGAGAGGGGCGAGGGGTGTGTGACAAACCCTACCTTACCCCCCCGCCCCCTGTAATCCCCCCCAAAATGTCGTGACGGTTCCCCCCCTGGGAGGGGGGAGGGGAGCGCACCACAAAACTGTAACACAGTATCACAGTGTAAATCCGCTTGTAAAATTTTTCTTTGGCGCCTTTGGCGCTTAATAATTTCTATGCTTTTTGGGCCAAGTGGCCGTTCCCCCCCAGGGGGGGGGATTACAGGGGGCTTCAATTGGTCGGTAGGCTGAGCTGGATGTCCCCGCCATAGACACTTCCAGCCATTGTTCTTCAGCAAGTTCACAGCAGTGCGTCCGGGTTTTTGCTAGGCGACTGTCCCGGTGCTTCCGCCAGTGTTCGCTTGTCCCTACCTTCCATATGTACACTGTCGTACCCAAGTTTGCGGGGCTTTGACTCTACAGGGTCAGTGGCGTGCATGGTGGTCAGGGTCAGTCCCTGGGATACCTGCTTGACGCTGGCCCCATTCGGCCGGTACTCCTGGGATCCTGGTTCGGGCTCACTGTGCCCTGGTGGTGCTGGTTAGCGCACATTCAACACACAGCCATTCAGGGGGGGGGGGGGGTTGCTTGGGTGGGTTTGTTGCGCTGATGGTGCCCATGTGGGGCACTGGGTTTATGGAGTGGTGCAGTGTGAACACATGGTGCTGCAGGACAGTGTGGAGGCGTCGTCAGACATGCGTGACGCTGGCGATGTGTGCCTTGATGAGGTGTGGGAGGACGGCATGCTTTCGGTGTCTGCCTGGCTTGGTCCCTGCTCCCAGTCCATTTCAACCAGCTGCAGTTCTGCCAACAGATTACAGGGGGGGGGGGGGGGGTAGTACTGAGTCGGCAAACGCGGGCCAACGGCGCAATCATCACCCAAACTGCAACAGTATTCATGTCCAATGGGATATGCTATGAACAATCAAGATGAACCACAGCGCATTCATCTGTCATCACAAGTCGCTTTCATATCTACAGTATGTCACATGATTTCCGGTAGTCCGAAGATGATCCTACACGTTGTACATGATGTTACATATCACCGCGGCCCATGGAGACATGATTTCAAGGGCTGCGCCGATATCCCATCCCTTGTACATGATGTTACATCTCACCGCTGCCCATGGAAACATATCCGAATTCGGCAGCATGGTACTGCCTGCATGCAAACTTGACTGTCTGTCCTATTTCCCACTGCAACTTTGATCAAGCACTCCTTTGGCTCTCAGTACCGTGGGTGTCCTATGTTGTGTGTTGTTGACTGTGGTGGTAAGCTGTAGAGAAAAGGCTGCAGTTGGTGAGTTTGTTTTTTATGAAAGCGTCTTCGTTTGCTGGGGACTGAGACATCAGTACTGGCCAATGCGGGCCAACAGGGGAGGTTGGGGCGGGCGGGGGCGGGGTCCTGAGGTACCCCCACATTTGTAGCTCAAAATAATCCCCAAGATGCGCTGGTCATTTTGAGATATATACCACGGGGGAGATTTTTTGGGGGAAATTTTCTTCCGGGCCGCTTCACGGCCCGAATGGTGAGGCAGCCCTAGTGTCTCAACTCGCCTCTTTGGAGTGGCCTGTCATGAGAGCTCCTTTTCCAGACCCCCCCGCGCAAGCCAATTTTCCACCTGCCTTGCCGCAATGGGGTCTCCACAGCGAGGGTTTCCCAGGCAACTTGTGGGACTTGGTGCTCAGGGCACGACCTGCATCATATCAATCGTCGACTGGCGTCTATTCAGCTGCAGTTGATGCTTCGAAAGTCGCCTAGTTCTCGGGCTCAGCGGCGGGGCCAGGCGGCTCTCCTCCGCCTCCCCACCCTTGTCGATGACCTCTTCTGTAATATGGTATTCATCGTGGTCCCCGGTGTCTTCTGTGTCGCTCCTTTTCCTGCCCTCGGGGCCGTCGTGTGCGCTCACAGCATGCACGTAGGTGATGGTGGGAAGGAGATAAGTGGACATGTCCAATGGTAGAACTGCAAGAAGATTGGCAGCACACAACTGGTACGGGAACACACATTGTACAGTGAGCCGTGCATTGGGTGTGTGTGGTGCACAGCATCGGTATTGCAAAAGGCAATGTTCATGTAGATGCTGGTTTGCTGAACAGCAATTTGTTCTCGTGTTTGAACCTGCATGTGTTGATGCATATACCGTCATTTCGTGCAGACACTTACACACACATGCAGTTAATCTTGGCAATTTGTGTTGCTTGCATTGCCAGTGTTGGAAGAGTGCTGGAGAGCCCATACCCCCCTCCCTTGTCCTTTTTTGGTGTCCAGGCCAAGATGAGGCGGCGTACCCTGCTCATCATATCGCACTCGAGACAATCCATACCCCCGCTCCTTGTCCAGGCTACGGAAAAGTCCCAAACTAATATGCTTCCCAGACCTATTGTACCTTAGCCATAATCCAGTGATGGTCGTCACCCTCCGGATTCACCCCGGCAAAATCTCAGTTCATATGTTCGAAGCCGCGGCGGAGCTGCATCAACAAATTGTCCAAAAGCGATGCAGCTGCATCCATAGTTCGAGGACTGGCGGCGGTCACATCGCCTTTAGGCGCTCAGGACTCTTGATTAACCCTGCGCTGAGCCCCCCCCCCCCCCCAAACCAAGGCGTAAAATGGTTCACAAACACACAAAGCACCCCGTAGCACCCCGCCCCTCACCCCCCACAAAAAGTGCATACTTTGGTTTAATCAATTAATTTTTGGCCAAAAATTAAATATATTGGATTTAATTTGGGTCTCTAGGATAGACAGTAGGAGCAAATTATTGGCATGCAGGTCGCGCCCCATTTGCTGCCAGTGGATCTGCCTCTTCATTCCCATGCACAACCACGTGGGAGGGCACCCCCCTCCGTTGCACACTCTCCCCACCCACCTCCCGCAACCACAAGATTTGCTCCCACAGGTCCTGATGTCCCACTTCCCCTGTGGGGCACTGCCACCTGTGGCGGCGTCACTTCACCAACCACTCTACCACCCCCTTATGAACATTTTCGGAGTCCATCACGATGACCAAGCGTTCTGTTTGGCTGTTTCTCCCACTGTGGCTTGGACAAGACCGCAGCTTGGCCATGAATCAGCGATGGTTGCTACCCTCCAAAATCACTTTGGCATCTGACAGTTTACTTTGTCAGTGATGTCAGCACGCGACACGAATAGCCGGTAGAGAACTGTTAGGCACCCAAACACACTTTCATGATGCTCAGATATGCGCCACTATACTACACTATACAAGGCACCATCGCCGCTTACACTAGTCCTCTTGATTACTCTTCCTCTAGTCGCTTACTTCGGTGCTGCATTCTGAATCCCATTCCCACAGTGCCGTGGCCCTCTTCCAGGCTGGGTCACTAACATCTGTGCTAAATCCCAACTCCCTGTCACTGTCCCGCATATCTGTGCCCGGCACACTTGATGTAGACGCTCCCGAATCCTCTATTTCTTGCGTTAGGGAAGGCATCTCCAAAACCAACGCCTCCCATTCTGAGTGCAGCAATGGCCTCTTGGTCGAGGGCCCCTCGCTATTGGGATGCATGAGCCGATCTTGCTCCGCCGGTTTATCCGCTTCATGATTACCTACCTTACCCCCCCCCCCCCATTGTAATCTCCCCGTTGGCCCAAATTTCAGCCACCACAAAGCGAGGGTGCAGGCCGTGGGCCGGTTCCCTGTTGGGGACCAGGAAACAGGGGAGCAGACCCTTTGCTGCCCCCCCCCCCCCCCCCCCCAACAAAAGAAGCACCGGGAGGGTGACAGGCCCAACACCCCCACCCCACCCCTAGGCCCCAGCACACCCTTCGCATCCTTGCTGCAGGCTGGCACATGGCGAGCGAGGTCCCTCCCCTCACAGAAGGGTTGTACCACAAAGCTGTACCATAGTATTACAGTGTAAATCAGCCTCGGCACGTTTTACGCCTTGTAAAAATTTCTTTGGCGCCTTTGGCCTATTTTTTTTTTTTGGTCCTCCGCCAGTCCTCAGTGCGGCCCCTTTCAGGGAGCAGAATCATGGCAACGCCACGGTCCATAAAGGTTGTACATGTTTGTCTATCTGGGGCATTTAACAAAACATTCCTTCAGATTCCCAGTCGTGGTACATGTAACCATTAGAGTATGCCTTATCGGCCATGCATCTCAACGAGACACAAGGATTGCTCAGTCCATAACTCATCTATCCTTGAACATAGTTTCTCACCTCTCTCAGAAACTGCTCTTTGACTCCTTGGCTAAAAGAACGCTCTCCGATACTCCAAGAAGTGGGCAACACCCTTGGCATCCCTTGTGCATCCCTCTTCTCTTATCCTCTTGCCCCGCTACCATCCTTTCCGCCGTACCATTCCCAGAAACGGTCTTGCACTTGGTGTGGCTCTTCCCATTGCTGTGTCGGCGGCGTGGCCGGCCTCCTAGAGTCTACTGTGTCTCTTATGGTCCTCCTTGTCCCATGCTTTGCCTGTGGCGATGTCCTTGCCGGCTGCTCCGTGTAAGCCCAGATCCTTGGCCATCGTGGGCTCCAACGCTTGCTCTTGCTGCTGCTGTGGTCGTCTTGTTGCCGGCCCCGTGTACGGTATGACCTTAACCTGGGGGGACTTGGCCAACCTTTTCGACTCGGCTGCGCGCTGCGGCTTCATCTCTGCGCTCCATCCGAGCGTGTATGTTTCCTGGACATGGGTGTTCTCTCTGTTACTCCCGGCTCCACTCCCCTCGGCTGGTGGCACCAGTGGCACAGTGCACGATGCTCTCGGTTTCGGCGCCCGCGGTGTCTACATGGCCACGTGCCCGGTTTCCAGGCCGTGCATTTCAAGCACACCGTGTTTATAAAAGAGACACTCCGGGCATCCCCAATCGCTTAGCTTGCGTTCCATTGCACAAATTTTGCGGGGGATTGTAAGATTGGCAGCCGCTCGCTATCCATCACGCCCTCTCGTACGTCTCTTTTCGACTCATTCCACAGCTTTTCCTTCTGCACCCACAAAAGCCCCCCCCCCCCCACCTCCATGCTATTAGCCCGGGCCACGATTCTCACTTCCGAAGGGGGGGGGGGGGGGCAACTAGGGGGGCAATGTTTCTTTGTTCCAGGTGTGGGGGCTACACGGGGGGGCCGTAGCGACGGGCCATACGCCGACTCCCTCCCACTCTCGGACCATTTTTAGGGCGGGGGGGGGGGGGGGGGGGCGCCAAGAAGGGGGGGGGGAGGCTTCATAGCCTGACAAACATGGCATAAGATGACCGCCTCAACACGGTAATCACTTTGAAGCATGTATGTTGGAGAAAATTTTTTGAAACAAGGGGGGGGGCGGGGCATGGTAGGTGGTACTTTTGTTTAAGGGCATAGCACCCCCGAGTCCATTCCCGGCCACTATTGCTAGTGGCGCCCCACCCAGGCCGAACCATGCTTGTTTTGAGGGCAGAGTTGATGTATGTTCCGAAACCCGTTGGAGGAGCAAGGGGGGGAGGGGGTTGTTTGCAACGCGCGCACTACGTCCTTTCCCAAAAAAAAAACGCTCTCTCCGTGCACTACGTGCCCACAACGAGCGCACGTACACAAGTGGCACATCGTGTGCAGGAACGCGTCGCGTGCCCTTCGTGGGGTGCTCCTCCTCAGGGTCCCAAAACATGGGTGATGGAAGTGGTGGAGATAACGGAAGTGGAGTGGGCGGAAATGCTACATCACCCCTGCATTCTCGTGGATCCCCAAAGAGAGGGGGACAAAATCAAAATAGGTGGGGCCCACAAGTGGGCGGAAATGCTACATCACCCCTGCATTCTCGGGGATCCCCAAAGAGAGGGGGACAAAATCAGAATAGGTGGGGCCCACAAGTGGGCGGAAATGCTACATCACCCCTGCATTCTCGGGGATCCCCAAAGAGAGGGACAAAATCAGAATAGGTGGGGCCCACAAGTGGGCGGAAATGCTACATCACCCCTGCATTCTCGGGGATCCCCAAAGAGAGGGACAAAATCAGAATAGGTGGGGCCCACAAGTGGGCGGAAATGCTACATCACCCCTGCATTCTCGGGGATCCCCAAAGAGAGGGGGACAAAATCAAAATAGGTGGGGCCCACAAGTGGGCGGAAATGCTACATCACCCCTGCATTCTCGGGGATCCCCAAAGAGAGGGGGACAAAATCAGAATAGGTGGGGCCCACAAGTGGGCGATAATGCTACATCACCAAGGGGGACAAAATCAGAATTGGATGCCTAAACCCTGCCTTTTGGGAGGCCCACAAGTGGGCAGAAATCGTGCATTCTCGGGGGTCCCAAACAAAGAGGATAAAGTCAAAACAAAAAAAAAGCAAAAAAGAAACTTTCCCATGGTATCCCTGGTCCTGCTTATGGTCCTGCAGATTGTCGCCACTGGGGTTTGAACCCAGGACTTTCAAGTTGCAGGGCACTGCTTTACCACTAGGGAGTGGTATGCATATTTGGTCCAATTTGGTTTTCATCCACTATTGGGTTCTCCTAAAAAAACTGAGTATTTTGAGTATAGACACATGGGGCAAAAACCCAATTTTTCACCCTCTACTAAGTCAAGCAAAATTTCCTTAGGGCGCCTTCGGCGCCCATGGTCCGGCACTTCCGGGCCAAAACCCGGCAGGGAGGGGGGGGGGGGGGTCGGCGTAAAGGGTCCGGTCCCGGCGCCCCCCCCGTGGGGGGCTAGCAACATGCCCCCGGAGGGGGGCCAATGACTTGCAACATCATCAGTTTTTCTGTAGAAACTTTGTGTGGACATTTTCCGGGCTTGTGCATGTAATTGGGGCATTGTTTGGATGTATCCTTCACACCTTCTACAGCTTTGTGATGCTATTAGAGTCCGTCTTGGCAATTTTTTTGGTTGTTTTCAACATTTGTGCCCTTTCATCGGTGTGTACTTAGTATACTTCATTGCTTGCAAATGTGCTGTTATCCTTGCAGGGAAACAAACCCTCAACAATACACTTCTACGCATTAAGTATCTTTTTTTTTGGTACTCCGCCAGTCCTTAGAGGTGCCCAGTAGCGAGCGGAAACAGGGCAATGCCACGGTCCATAATGGTAGTACTTGCTGATCTGTCCAGGGCGTTTAACAAAACAGTCCCTCGGATTCCCAGACTTCTATCGATTCCAGAATTCCCACACTTCTACGCATTAAGTATCAATTGTACGAGCAAAAATAATTTTGCATGCGCATCCTCTAACCGCGTGCAGCCAAGAAATGCACGGCATGCCTTTTTTTAGGCAAAAAGCCACGGGGGGGGGGGGGGGGGGTGATTCTCACTGCCGAAGGGGGGGGGGGCAGCGGCTAGGGGAGCCATGTTTCTTTGTCGTGCAAAGGGGGGGGGGTGCGACAAGGGCCATGAGGCAACGGATACTGGGCTCGCATACCCCCCCCGTGTCACAGGCGCATGGTCATCACCACTCAGTTCAATGTTTTGCCTTGCTGCACTGCAGCTCTGACCAGTTCGGTGCCAATCCGGGTGGCTTTTGAATGTGCTTTGGCTGTCTGGGCATCTGGGTCAGCTCGCACCCACCACCCTCCCACAGCGCCGGTTAGTCTCTAAGCCCGTTTGTTGTGCCGGCACGCAGTGCAGTAGTACATCCTCTAGTTGAATTAGTAGGATGTTGGTGAGCCATTTCTGGCGTGTTGTTTGCAAAGCGATGGGCCGGAGCGATTCTGGGGTTTGCATTGCTTTCGTTTTGGGGATCATGGTCACCACTCCTGATGTCCATGTCTCCGGCGTAGTCCCCGTGTCCAAGAATCGCTTCAGTGGCTCGTACATTTGGCGACAAGGGGGGGGGGGGGGTACATCCTTGGCCCACTGTACCCGCTTATGGGCATTGCGTGTCCATGAGTGTCTCCATGCCACCGCCCACAGGGATGCCTTCCGCAGCCAAGTTCGTGCACTGCGTGCGCACTGCGTGCATACTGCGCACGCAGAGGCTGGGATACTCACCCAAGAATACCTGTCACCTGTCTAGTAGCACGGCGAAGCAACAACGCCCACATGAGAACAACGCAACTGCCTTCAACTTGCCCGGTCTGGACATGTCCTTCTTCCATAAAGTCCAATTGGGACAAACCCAAAATCCATGCTTCTTGACCCCACCGCATGCTTTGTTCAATGGCAAGGGAAAGCCCACATGCCCACTCTGCACATGCCCTTCTTCCACAAAGTCCAACTTGTACAAACCCCGGATCCATGATTCTTGACCCCACTTCAATGCTTTGTTCAGCAGCAAGGGAAAGCCCACTTGGCCACGCAACAAAGCGTGGATTGGATAATTGGCCCGGTCTCCTCAATAGCAATGGAAGGTTGAAGGCCCAAAATAACACTCCCTCAAAGATGCCCGGCGCGCACCCCGCGCGCTAACGCCCATGCGGGGGAGGAAATAGGGGGAAATGGTTGAAAATGGGCAAAAATGGTTGACAATTCAAATATGCCACATCCTAAATGCTTAGGAAGCTAAAAAAAACCCCTGTTACGGAACCAAAAATGTGTGAAAAGGGGCCGAAACTAGGGTTCGAGTATTTGCCGACATCCAAAACTTCGCACTACGTGCTCACTGCGTGCATGGCATTCCCTGCCGCTCTTGCTCCATGCACTAACACCCTCTTTTCACCAATTCTATTAACCTCCGTGCCACCTGATGTCCACTCCTCATTTGTTTTTTTTTTATACTTCCGGCGCCACATAAGTTCGAAGTTCAAAGTCTCACTATGAACAAAGAAGGGGCACTCATAGGCAGGTCGCCTAGCATCAATACAGCCGTTGTAAATATAGCCACAGGCTTCGTGCGGGTTATGCACGTCCATGTCCACTCCTCATTTATCTTAACGGTGCCCTATACTCCTCCCACAAGCTTGTCTAGTATGCCCTATGATGCTCTAACCACTGTTGGGTCGCACGGTGCGCTCCTAATATCGCCCCATTTTGTACTACTACTCCTCCCTCAAACCTCAGGCCCCATGCCTGCGAGACTAAGATCTTTGCCTCATCTAACCTAGGGTTGACCCCTCGCCCCTGCAACACGCATCTCCACATTTGGCGCCTAGTATTTTCTATGCTGTTTGGGCCAAGTGACCGTTCCCCCTAGGGGGGGGGGGGGGTTGCAAGGGGGGGGGGATTTAAGCGGGGGGTAAGGTAGCACTCCCAGGTGTGACAGGACCCAGCGGAGGCGCACACACCCCCCCCCCCCCCGCCGCCGCCGCCTCTCACTCCATTAGAATGGACTCCCACAGGTCCGTAACCCCCACCACCCCCGTGTGCCATCCATGCCAACGCCACTGGGAGGACCCCCATGATCCCCTCTACACTCTGAATGCAATAACACCCCCAATCGGCATCAACTCGCGAAAGGACGGGGAGACGTACAGCCACAGACTCAGCCTCAGCCTTTGCACCCACCCACCCCAAAAAAGGCTTATCCCCCCCCCCTTGTCCAAGCACGCCAAAAGTCACAAAAATGACGGTCAGACGGACTCATGTGCTTAGTCAAGCCTGTGCTTGCGTGCGATATGTGGTACCAAAAGTACATATGTCGCCCAAAACCTGCCCGTACCTCACCCTAACCACAATTGTTGCAACAGGGCATTACACCACTATGTGCAGGCAAATTTCAGCATGTTGTGGAGGTCCTCACTGCCCGTCAGGAGCATCAGGAGCTGTGGATTTCCAACCTTGCGCCTCATCTTGAACAATCGCACATGCTTGCCTGACCCCCCTCGTGCTGGAGAGGCCTCTGAAGGTTTGGAAGAAGGGCTGCGGATTGCAAATAGGACACGGTCCATAGGTGCATGATGCTCAAGCTCATGCCCATTTCGCATGTACTTCACGTGAAAGCAACCATCCCCACCAGTAGAAGGACCAACGATTGTGGCGGGTGCATGTTCACCGGTGGACCAGACGTACGTAACAGCCATGCCAGGAGTGGCAACATCAGCCATGGCTGAAAATCGCACCAAAACAGACAGCATTGGGTTGCAGTTGCTTGGACAAGGCAGTGCTTGGCGCAATCATCATTCAAACTGCAACAGTTCTTGTGTTCGAGAGGATATGCCATGGACAATCTAGATGAAGCACAACGTATTCATCCGTCATAAAACTGCATCCATATCTACAATCAAACTGCAACTATCGTGCTTGTTCACCTGATGACTTATATATCGGCATGTGCTGCCTTCATGCTACATACTGTGTGTCTTACCTCCCACTGCTACCAAGGCAGTGCTTGGCCAAGGGGGGGGGGGGGGTGGTTTCTATGGGATATGTAGGTTGCGGATCTGACACATAGTGAGGATTAGCTGAGTCTGAAACCTGGTAATGCAGTGGGAGACTGCCACGCCCGTAGGCTTCCCAGTGTGCATGAGGCACAATGACTGTAGGCTGAAAAAGACAGCGTCATTGAATCTCGTGAATATGTGTGTTGTGCGAAGAGGCCCACAGTTTTTTTCTCTTAGGTCCAGACCAAGGTGAGCTGGCGTACCCTGCTCATCATATTTTTTTGCTTCCGCCAATCCAAAGTACCACCCTGTTTGGGGAGCAGAAGTATGGCGATGCCACGGTCCGTAATGGTCTGCCGGTGCTGGCAAACACTCCTTGAATTTCCAGTATTGGTACATTCAACCATCAGGGTATGCCTCGAGGCCATGCACCATCTGGTGACGATGTTCCCTGCTCATTTACTTAATCCGCACTGTCTCTCTGCTCTCTCTCTCCTCTGCACTACGTCTGGTGTACCCTGCTCATCATATGGTACTTGAGACAACGTCTCGGAATTAAGGTTCAGAGCTGTCCGGTGCTACGATGATCCCACAAATGACTGTGGTAGCGGATCTGACACGTAGTGAGGATGACCTGAAACCAGGTTATGCAGTGGGAGACTGCCACGTCCGTAGGCTTCGCAGTGTGCATGAGGCACAATGACTGTAGGCTGAAAAGGACAGCGATGTGAAGACTGAAGGCTGGGATGAACCAGCAGGTTGCATTGCATACAATATCAGTACGGGGAGGGAGGGGGAGATAGCATTCAGGCATAGCTGGTCAACATTCACTACAGGGTTGGGAACTCTGGACTTAGGGGGAAGCAAGAACACAAGCAGGGTTACGGCGCGCTGGGGGGTGACATTCCACACCTTTGGGGGGGGGAAAGAAAAGGCGAGGAAGCCACAGGAGGGCTACACTGCCATTGGTTGGTAGAAAAAATAGGAACTAGCGCGCAGCCGACACCACCGACAAGTGAAAGGATCAAGTGTCAAGGGCTGTCACTGCAACTCTGACTCTGAGGAGGTTTGGGGGGTACGGGGCATGCAGACCCTTGTCGGGTTGGAGTATTCCGAGGGAAAGGGCTGTACACGCGTTTTGAGGTGATGCACGGTCGCTGCAGCAGCCCAGAAAAGAGAAGATCCTCCACGATAGACCATTTTTCGTTCAGAAGATCAGCAGCGATTTTGGTAAGTTGCTGCATCGACCAATGCCTCAAGGTACGCAGGGATTGAACCCAAAAAAATTCTTTCTCTGTGTGACCCGCTTCCATCAGGGTGTTGTAATAGGCAAGAAAGAAAATCCCCTGGCGTCTCCAAACAATGATGCGCTCGTGTAGAGCAGTCCGCAGTGGTCAAGGTAGGCCGTCTACAAAGCATTGAAGGATCCGCAAGCGAGATATGTTGAAGGAGGTCCATGTCTGCACACTCCCGGTGGGGGGTCCGGGGGCCCAACGCACGACTGCCTGCTTGTCAGCCGCCACCATGCTCCCAACTACCCCACCCCCCTTGTAATAGCTACGCAAAAGTACGGAATTAATACGGTCCCTACGCCTACTTTAGCTTAGAAAAGGGCGTGGCTTGCGCGCAACACATACAACTACCGACACACACATGAGTGAGTACATGGTATGAGTGCACCTTTACCTCCGCCCACGTTCCCAAAGGCTTGTAAACACAAGAAAGCGTTTGAAACATGAAAATTGAGGCTCACACCCATGTTCCTACAAGCAATGAGGCATGAGAAGCCTACAACCATCCTCATTGGTGTCCGTCCCCAAATGAGAATCAGAGTCAGAACTTCAATCAGAATCGGAATTACCAAAATAGCCCAAATTCT
Source organism: Eutreptiella sp. 'Long Island Sound 2002' (assembly GCA_964036045.1). Taxonomy (NCBI): domain Eukaryota; phylum Euglenozoa; class Euglenophyceae; order Eutreptiales; family Eutreptiaceae; genus Eutreptiella; species Eutreptiella sp. 'Long Island Sound 2002'. Next base: position 21,496,599 of record OZ038399.1, on the reverse strand, counting down.
CAAGCTCTGACAACTTCATCCCATTGGGGAAGCAAAGACCCCATTGGGGAAGCAAAGACCCCGCACCACACATCACACCCCAGCAGCGTACGGCGTTCACTGGGTGCATGCAGTGCACATGTGTGCGAGCGTGGTGAGCTGGAGGTCTTGCTGGGTCCAGTACTACACGGTGGTCATCAAGACCATGGACAGGCACAAGCCTGCTTTCTCTCACACCCAAAGTGACATTCACAAATGGCCAATTTATTATTATTATTATTATTTATTATTATTATTTATTTATTTAACGAAATCACCGCTTCCACCAATAATGGCTTACATCTGTGTGATTGCACACACACATATATCCAAGTATATCCATCTATACATGTATCCATGTATATCCATACATCCATGCGTACGTACAGGCTCTCAAATATGCAATCTTTCCCTGACCACTGTGTCGATTCATGCTCAAGACTGGTCTTCCTTTAGAGCCTTCCGGCACCAGCAGGCCGGAACAAAAATAAATTGTAATAAAATTGTAATAGATTGTGACAAATAAAATAAAAACACAGCAGTGACATACAATACATACCCCCGCAGGGGTACGTATATTTCCCCCTGAGGAGAGCAACTGATCTCCCATATAAAGGCAGTGTTGAGAGCAGTTTCCGAAACTTCGATTGTTGAGCTGCCTAGGGCGAAAAACTGCATAAGCAGGTTTCCTACAATCCCTTGGAAGACACCCCCCCCCCACACCCAGTACCCAAATAGGGTAAAAAAAAACACATAAATGCTGCCTAAAACATGGCAGTGTTGAGAGCATTCGGAAATTTTGATTTTTGAGCTGCCCACCCCGAAAAACTGCATAAGCAGGTTGTGTGCGTGAGATAACGTGCGTGCGCAATCAACAGTAGTTTGAAGATTGTCAAGAAGATCTCTGCTTGACTGGCCTTCAAGGCAAACGTCAGGCTCTTTGCTTTTTTTGCCATGCAAGCTGGCGCAGGAAACTGCAATCTGCCCACTTGGGGGCACATGGTCCTTGGTCCCAGTTGGGCTTTGGGCTTTGGGCTGTTCCTCCCTGTCTGAGTGGCCCAATGGATTCGCCTCTTTCAGGGAGATAGGCGCAAAGTGCACCTCACTCAGACAAAGCCCAGTCGGGATGCTGGCTGGGGGACACGCCTTCCTTCCCCCCGCTTGTAATAGCTACGCAAAAGCCCCAAATTAATATGGTCCCTACTGTAGCTTGGACAAGGCCGTAGATGCCCTGGTTCAAAAAGAGAAGATTGCACGGTGAGCTGGTGCAAGAAAGGGGAATATTATGCACAAATATCCCCAAAATCAGAGCGGTGTGGGTTCAATTGGGCAAACACTCGCAACAAATGTGTCAACGACTCTATGTAGCTGGCAAATTCGTCACCAAACTCATGTCTTATGTGGCTGCACTACATTTGTACTGAATCAAATTAGGTACCCCCCCCCCCCCCCGTGCCCAGGAACCGGCAATGTTTGACTGCGGAACCAGGGGGCGGTTCTTGCACACGCTTTCCCCCCAAAAATTCGACCGCGGAACCAGGGGTTGGTTCTTGCGCATGACCGTGGGCAGCCCCGTACCGCGGAAAATTGTTTCCGGCATGTTGTGCCAGGGCACGCACGCCCTCTCCTGTCCCACAGTTAACCACATTGACAAATGAACACCAAAGGAGTGAATCTCAGCTGTCTGGGCTGTAGTGTGCCTTCCAACGTGCATGGAATGTTCTAATGTTCAACTGGTTCGGACGTGTTTAACTGACTTTTGTTTGTTTCCTTGTCAGGGGCTGGTTGCTTCGGGGAAGGGGTCGAGAGCAGGGGGGAGTGACTGATAGCAACAGACATGAAATGTTGTCCTGCACACCTGGATGCTGTCCTGCATCCACCAGAACCATGAAAAACCCAATACCGTGGTAAAAAAAAGTGGTGCGAGAATTCGACCGCAGAAACAGGGGGCGGTTCTTGCGCAAGGTGGTTCCTAGGCACGGGGGCCATGAGGCAACGGAAACTGGGCTCGCATACGCCCCCGTGTCACAGGCGCATGGTCATAACCACATTGTTCAGTGTGTTTCTTGCTGCACTGCAGCGCAGACCAGTTCTGTTAGGCACCGGGGGGGGGGGGGTACCAAATTAATATGGTCCCTATGCCCTATGCCTGGTGTCGCTTGGACAAGGGTGTAGCTATCACAAGGGGGGGGGGGGGGAGTAAGGGACGTTTGGGCTGGTAAAAGGGTCAGTCAGCCTGCCTCGTGACAAGGCGTGTGTGCTGCAGCTCTGATAGAGGGCCAGGCAACACAGGTGGGTCTCTATGTCGTGGGCCACTCCTCCAGATGTAACAAGGCCTCTGGGGTTAGTGGGATATGCACACATGCCAACGCACATGGCATGGCGTCAGTGACGACCGTATTACCGGAGTGCTGACAGACATACTGGCCCGAAGAGTACCCCGCCCCCCCCTTGCGCAAGCACGGCTGCGGTCCCAAAAAACCAGGCAAAACAGCGGTTCAACGTCCACCCCGTGCTTAGACAAGACCGTGCCTGCGTGTGGCACACATGACAGCAAACACACATGACTGCCCACATCCAGGAGATCCCTCAGATGCAGATGGTGTTAGGCTGTGGAAGGGGAATATCAGGAATGGCTAAGAATCACATCAAAACAAACATCATTGGGTGGCAATGTGCGGTAAAATGTTTTTAAACCCCATGTTACATCTGGGACCACAAAAACAGTGGTCCCAAAAATTCCTAAAAACGGCGGTTCAACGCCCACCCCGTGCTTAGACAAGGCCGTACTTGCGCAAGGGGGAGGGGGGGTACTCCTGACTGCCGGAGTGCCGACTGACGTAAAAAGTGAGAGGGGTGCCACCAGGGTGCAGTCTGACTGGCTGCAAGCGGGGGACCGTACTGTTGGAGCGCCGACAGACAAAATGGCCAGTGCACCACCACTTCTGACCGCCTGAGTGCCGACTGACGTTAGAAGTGCGGAGGCATCGGATTGCCGAATGGACATGCCTTGGGTCATCTTTTCTTTTTTTTTGTTGCTGACACCAGACTGAGTTGGGTATGCGGGCGAGGCATGTCTCCGTGTTGGGGACGATGTCGGGGGGGGGACATGCCTTGGGTCATTGTGGCCGTGCTTGCGTTTGTACACCCTTCCGCTTAGGAGGTTGACATGCCATCTCTCAGGAGATAGGGCACTGCCGGGCAGGGCAGGCTTCTGCTGACAGGTCCCACTGGTTGAGGGGGGGGGGGGGATCTGGGGCTGGGGGTTTTCTGGGAGGGTGTAGTGTTGAGACTTGGCGCGGACATGTATACACCCCCATGCACCCTCCCAGGGAGACCCTACTCTGCACGGGCCGCAAACACATTCAACAACATAGAGCGGGTCTACAGCAGGGCAATAGCGTTCTCGAACCGTAGATGCTCAGTCCCGTTAGAGTCTATGCTCCCAACATCACAGGTATGTACAGTGAGCTCTTCTATACGCACAGCATTCATCTGAACGATCGGTCATTGGCTCCTCCCTCTCCTGAGGTTAGGTATGCTGCACCGTGTTTTCTTGTTCCGCCAAGCGGCATGCATCTACACACATGGGGTGTGGGCACCTCGACATATCATGTGGTCTTGCACTCTGCACGGGGATCAATGGTCGGTGCTGATCGACTGAATGTCCCCGCCATAGACACTTTCAGCCATTAGTCCAGAGGTTCTCTCACAGATGCATGTGTCCCCTTCTTGGTTGGGGTGCTCCACTATTCAATGTACAACAAGTAGGTACAAGGTTTCAATCAGCGGTGCCAGTGGCAGCTGCATTTGTTATATAACCTGTGGACGGCGAACCACTATAGATCAATACCTGTGTGTTGCTGAGCTAGATGGTGCATGAAAAACAGCCACGCCCTCAAGCTGCGTCTGTGTTGATGTGTCGCAGTGAATCACAGGGCCGTATAGCCTGATGCACTCCTTCGGCCTAACCATACGGCTTTCTGTTCTCCTGCTGGAGGGGAAAAGGGGAGGTAGACAATCGCTGTATTACGTGCGAGCTGACAAGGCTGCATAGCTGTGTGTTTGTGGGACCATATGTCGGGTGAAGTGCCGCGTGCTTCAGTGGAAGCACCCTGGGCTCCAGCATCGCTGACGATGCTATCCACTATACCACACTGCCTCCCATACTGTCTTTGTGGGAAGAAACATTCAAAACTTAGAAAGCAGTCTACTGGCTGAGGCGTCGTTTTCTCGTGTCGCTAACATCAGTGCTGTAGGCACTGTCATTGTCACTGTCGTCGTCGGCGGTGACGGTGTCAGAGTCGCTATAATCTGATATGGTACCCGACTCGTCAGAGTCAGATAAAGGCTCCAGGTCTAGTGATCTGAGGATGTCACTTGCAGTGACGGAGGAAAAACGTACTGCTGCTGGAGATTGAAAGACAATTTTTCGTGAGACCTCAGACAGATCATGTGTTGACGTAGCTGCAAAACGTGCCTTCTTGAGAGGGGTAAACCGTGGTGGTGAAAAATCAGAAAAGGTGCTTGGTGTGTGCAGTATGGGGTGTAGTGGGCTGGAGAGGCGGCCTAGGTCCGCCAGCCGGTCTGCTTCGTTGTTGCCCTCCACTGTGACGTGGGACGGGACTTTGACCCATTTAATGGTTTTGTCTGGCTGGCTTAGTTCGCTGAGGAGTTGCTCCCAAATTTCAACATTGGACACTGGGCCGGAGGAGCCTGTCCATCCGCGCAGTTTCCAGCGCCTGGCCGCACCGCTCGCACCTAGAATTACGTAGGAAGAATCAGAACAAAATCAGAACACTCTGCACGGGGGGGGGGGGGTGCAATCATTCTGCAAACTGCGTCACTTCTCGAGTTTGTAGGGATATGCAAAACAATGCACAAATGAGATGAACCGTAACGCATCCTTCTGTTGCAGAAATTTTTTTTGACGAAGCTGCAATAGTTCTGCAATAGTTCTGCAGCAGTACGAGTCAATCTCGGGATCTAAGTACACTCTCAGAACATACCATAGCCTCTTCCCTTGTCAAGATAGGGGTCAAGGTTGACAAAGAAGAAGCTACTTATATTCCTACCTTGAGTTTAGACTCTGTTTGGCCCTCGTCTTCTCACCTATGATAAGTTTTCTTTGCTCGTGCATGGGTGAGTCAGGTGATGCTCTGGTTCGCCCTGTTATCCTCCTAGTGGTACACGTCCGTTTGGCTTGTGGCGGGGAGCAGGCTGTGTTGTGTGGTGCTTCCTCGCGCATCCTTGCAGAACTCTGCCTCTAAAAGAAATATCAAACAATGAAAGTCTGGTGGGTATGAAAGATATGGTTGCTCTAAGCAGCCACTGTGGCACACCCTGCATGCTACTATACTGTCTGTCCTATCTCCCACCACCACTGTAATCAAGCACTCCTTCGGCTCTCAGTCGCCGTGGTCGTCCTACTTTGTTATGTGTGACTCATGTAAGGCTGTGATAAAGGCATAGGAGAAGTGCAAAATGGTCGCTATGGCTAAAGCCGTCTACGTTTCCTGATAGGGGGGAGGAGAGAGAGAGAGAGAGAGAGAGAGAGAGAGAGAGAGAGAGAGAGAGAGAAAGAGAGAGAGAGCAATGGTCAACTGAATGCCCCCACCATAGGGGGAATGTTTGCCCGGCGTGCGCCCGGCGCGCTACTTTTAGACTATGTTCCCCCCGAAGAGCCCCCAAGCACACCCCTTGGAAACGCCCTTAGAATTAGGTGACCCAAACTGCCCTAGCTCAAGAAAGTTGCAAACTGGGGTACACAGTACCACTCTCGCTCCTTTAAGGGCGATCTTGGTCAACACCTTAGCAAGTTGGGAGAATGGGGGGTTAGGATAGCACAACTGCATCGATCTCCAGTAGAAGCAATAGGCGTTATTGAGGTATCGCGAACAGTAGAGCTGCATCATAACATTGGTCCCACAAGTGTGGGTGTCAATACATTCAGTACAATAGTGCTCCTTACACTCATCACAAACTGCGACGGTGGAGCGTTCTGGCAACACGACACACACACTTCTGCCTGATCCTCTGCCTCATCTTGCGTGCGACAACCGAGCAAACAGCTGCTCAATGTGTGCCCTATACCACCCGTGCACGTCATCGTAACATTGTTGGCGGGCTGTCAAAGTGCCATTCTTTCTTCCAATGAATGGCACAATGACATGAATCCGGCCCTTATAAGCACCATCATGGCCCCCAACTTCGAAATCAAAGAAATCACCTCGGGTATGAGAAAGTCCATACCCATCCCAAATCAAAACATCTGCTGATGTCCCGGGGGCCAAGGGGCAAATCCATATAATGTTGCCCAACATATCAACGGCAACAGTCCACCGGTAGGGCACGGGTCACAAAAGATGCCCGGCGCGCTAACGTTTCCCCATAGGGCCATAGGCCATACGCCATAGGGGGTAGGGGTAGGGAGGGGGCACCGACTCCTCGTCTCCCTCACTTGTGGACCTACTTGGTCCTGGTGGGTCCGCCCGCACTGCAGCGTGTTGTGCTTGTGGAGCTGTTGGAGGAGAGGTCCAAGTCAGATGTGGATTCCTCTGAGTTGGACATTGCATGTTCTGCGGGAGTGTTCCTGCATGATCCATGGACAGATGCATTGCCTTGGATGGGACCAAGGCACCACAACTCACTTATAGTATTGCCATGCACAACCATGGGAAACGCATGACAACCTCAAAATGCCCATCTTGTTCAATTTCCCTCATCCCCCAATGGAAAACTCAAAGGCAACTCAGTTATCAAGGGAATCTTGGGCTGCTGGGTGTCGCCTCCCTTCTCGACCATAGAACAAGAGCCCCCCCGACCCCTTGCACTGCCTCAGGTTTGCTCCCAGGATGCAGCCGTGGCCGCCTGCGCGTGTGTGTCCTCATGCGTGTGTGAAAGGTACGTGGCTGAAATTGTAGAGGGGGGTGTGGACAGGTGGAGTCCCACTCAGCTGTGTGCATTGGGGGCACTCCTGGACGCACTGGGAGACCATGACCAAAAATCAGCGATGGTCGCTACTCTCCAATATCACTCTGGCATCCTCAACAGTCTCAACGCGGCGAAGCCGCGACACACGTACCCCCCCCCCCCCTTGTCGTTCCCCACCCCAGGGAAGACGGTCCCCCACCACCCCCTGGGGGATGGTCACCAAGTGACGGTCCCCCACCCCCCCCTGGGGGACCACACCCCCACCGTACATGCACATTTGCAGGCACAAAAATTGCAGCATAAAACGAAAGAATTCAGCATAGGATGCGTTCAAAGGGCTGCCAATGTACGGAGACCTACTCCTTGACCGGCTCGGTATAAAATTTCTTGGTCCTGCTCCACTTCACCTTGAACTCTTCCACATGCTCACCACTTGTCCCAGGGGGAAACATGGTTGTGCTATCAAGTTCCATTTCAGCAAAAGTGAGCAAAATGTCCTGCCATGAGTGCAAGGGATACAAGTGGTAGTGCCCCACAACACAGTCACCCACACAACAACACAATGAGCCGCAACGACAAATTTTGGGTTGACCAAGTGACGGTCCCCCACCCCCCCCCCGGGGAACGACAAGGGGTGGGGAACGACAAGAGGGGGGGGGGGGGGGGTAGGTCACTCAGTGGAGCAAAGCGCTGTTAGGCACCGTCACAAATCGGATCAGAATTCCAGAAAGGCGCCGCCGGCGCCCCCACCGATTAGGTTTCAGGACAGAGACCAGCCTCCAGGCTCCCTCAGAACTACTCTCGATTACGTTCCCTGCGCCTCTTCCTCTTGGTGTCGCTAACATCTTTTTTTTTCCCTTCAGGCTCAACAAGTTCAAAGAGTGTAATGTGAGCTCTCAGGCAACCGCCTGGGTCAAGAAGTAGGGCACATAGTACAAACGAGGGCTCCACATTTGGCATGTGTCCCAGCTTTACCCGGGGAGCTGTCTCTGTTCACTACCTGCTTGGTCTACCCCTTGCATATGCACTACGCAGTGCCACGCCTTGGTATCGCTAACATCTGCGCTAAACCCATCACTATCACAAATCCCCAGTCCCACAGTACTCATATTCTTCTTTTTGATTCAGACGTTGGCAAGCTGGCAAAGCCCTCTTCCCAAACGGTACTCGACAGAGTTCTCGGAATCAGGAATCAGAGCAGTCCAGTGCTACGATTGTCCCACACATTCGGTCCTACGGTACCCCAGAGCAGGGGTTGACCAGTGGTCTCCAGTGGTCAACAAATTGCAGATCAGGGGACTTGGGGGGAAGTGAATGAAGCATTGGTCCGTTCTGGACACATGACAGACGGGCAGTTGCCGGACGCGTACAACTCAAGAAACTCTGGGTTGACCAACAGTGGCACCAAATGACCCACCGGCCAGCTGGTCAACTGGTCACTCAACCATCAATCAATGCCGGCGCTCAAGTGTATCCGCTGCTGGCGGTTGACGAACATCGTCGCCACAGGCCGCATGCGCAGAGGCTCAGCAATGTGTCTGGGTAAGCACCAGCACGGGCGCTCAGGAAAGAAGGGTGTGGGGGGTTGGGAAATGGGAGAGTACTTGGGGAGCAGTTTTCTTCCTTCCCACCCTCCGGTACATTTTGTGGTGCTTCAAGGGGAGAACACCGCACTAACTCAATCTTGAGCCTCGCAACCACAAGATTGTGGGTTCGAAGCCTGGGTCCGGGGTGTCTGGTGGCGTGCGGCCAACGGTGTGTCGAGGGCACTTGCTCAGGTAATCGCTGAAATCAGTGGGCCGCACGGGAGCATATCCTGGTATGCGCATGCAGCAATGTTTGGCAGCACCTTGCTACCCGCATGCCCCGCGGCTGCATGCAAGTAGCAACAGGCCTGCTAGTACAAAGGTGACTTCCACTGGGGTTAGCCGCAGTCCAAGACGAAGGTGTGGAAACTTCATGGCAAGTTCAGATAAATTAAAACAGGCTGCTAGATACACACAAGCAGACAGCTAGGCACACACTATACCATTTTGCATTTCTCTTGGCCACCTCCTCCATGTCCAACCCCCCCCTAGGGACGACAGTTCCCCCCCACCCCAGGGGGGACTGTCACCAAATGATGGTTCCCCCCAGCCCCGGGGGGGACGGACACCGCACTACAGTCACCTGAATTCTAGTATATCTCACTGAATTTTTTCTTCGCCGCCACTGGCGACTGTGATTTTTTGTGATATTTTGGGCTCAGACCAAGATGAGCTGGCGTAGCCTGCTTACTTCACAGTACTCGAGGTAACCCCTTGGGATCAAGTTTCAGAGCTGTCCAGTGGTACGATGATCCCACAAATGACTGGAGTAGCGGATCTGACACGTACACCTCTCGCGCCTGTGATTTCCTATTGACTCCTTATTGTTCATGGGCCAAGTGACGGTTCCCCCGATGGACAAGGGGGGCGGGAGGGTACAATATAATGATCTTAATGCCAGTATGCAGAAGGCAGAGAAGAGGGCGTAGGGCCGCAAACACATTCAACAACATAGAGCGGGTCTACAGCAGGGCAATAGCGTTCTCGAACCGTAGATGCTCAGTCCCGTTAGAGTCTATGCTCCCAACATCACAGGTATGTACAGTGAGCTCTTCTATACGCACAGCATTCATCTGAACGATCGGTCATTGGCTCCTCCCTCTCCTGAGGTTATGTATGCTGCACCGTGTTTTCTTGTTCCGCCACGTGGCGTGCATCTACACACATGGGGTGTGGGCACCTCGACAAATCATGTGGTCTTGCGGAGACTGCTGGCACCTGATTGGCCAAACCTCATGGTAAGAGGGCGTAGGGGAAGGGGTCTGGAACCCAAAATCAATTTTTCATTTTTTCCGGCAATAAAGTCTGGGTCCAGGGGGAGGGGGGATCCTCTCCTATGGTTGTCAGCCATGCTGATGCATCCCTGCATACGTACCCATGTGGAGCTCCTGAGCAGAAGTACCATCAGGACGGGCCATTAAAGGCAGCCGTTGCAATCCCAAGCAGAATGACGTTACGAGCAGAAACAGCTCATCAGGTTCGGCCCCGTATCGAGAGAATTTGCAAAGTGCAAGGAAAGCATGTTAGAGGTACCTCCCCCACCCTTGCGCAAACAAGGGCCAGGTCACGGGGGGTACTCAAATGGGGTACTCAAATGGGGTACTCAAATGGGGTACTCAAATGGGGTACTCAAATAGGGTACTCAAATACGGTACTCAAATACGGTGCTCAATAGGGTACTCAAATGGGGTACTCAAATAGGGTACTCAAATAGGGTACTCAAATGGGGTACTCAAATGGGCTACTCAAATGGGGTACTCAAATAGGGTACTCAAATGGGCTACTCAAATAGGGTACTCAAATGGGGTGCCCCGGTGCAGCCCCCAACAGCGACAACCCCTACACATTTTCGCCCCCTGAGAGGGTGGGGGATCAATGGTCAGTAACAATCGATATAATTTATATCCTGGCCGCAAAGGCGGGACGGATTGGCATGAAACAGCCATGCTAGCATCTCCCGGAAGCAGTGGAGGGAAATGTGTGGTAATGCACAGCAAGATGCATTTCTTCGGCCTAACTGCACTGTAACCCACATCTCCCCGCAGGGTGGGGGGGGGGGGATCAGGAACGGCGACGGCGCAACCCAGCCCCACTGGTGTCAGTGCTGTATGCGCTGTTAAGGTCGCTGTTGTCACTGTTGTCATCCGTGGTGACGCTGCCCGCAGAGCAGGTGGAGACGTCTGATACCTCATTAGTGTCAGGGAGTGGCCCTCATCTTTTTTTTTTGGCTCAGACCAAGATGAGCTGGCGTAGCCTGCTCACTTCACTCGAGGTAACCCCTTGGGATCAAGGTTCAGAGCTGTCCAGTGCTACGATGATCCCAAAAATGACTGTGGTAGCGGATCTGACACGTACTGAGGATTAGCTGAGTCTGAAACCAGGTTAACCAAATCATCCGGCATGGTCATCAGGGCGCAAAAGCAATGCCAAACGTATACCCACACAAATCCTTAAAAACACCGAACAAATTGCGTACCAAAATTTCGTACAGAGTCTGAATTGCAGAAACTCTATAACACCCCCCCCCCAGTACCCCTGGGCAAACAGACTAAAAAACAAATTCCTGGCGTAGCAGTAGTGCCATGATGGCCCAACAGGTGATGGTTTACCCTTCACCGTGTTTTGAACAACCTTAAAACCTGGCCAAAACAATGTCTCCATTTGCCTAGGTGAAGCCACAGTACATGCCACCGAGGAACTCGTGGCCAACACGGCACTGGGCCAGCAGAAAAAGGATACCACCAAGGAAACGGAGTGAAGTTGTAACATTCACAGAACAAGAATACCGGCATTAAGGGCGTGCAAGGACATGGTTGGGGAAGCAGCCGGGCGGCCTGTTCACTTCACAGTACTCGAGGTAACCCCTCAGGATTAAGTTTCAGAGCTGTCCAGTGCTACGATGATCCCACAAATGACTGTGGTAGCGGATCTGACACGTACACCTCTCGCGCCTGTGATTTCCTATTGACTCCTTATTGTTCATGGGCCAAATGACGGTTCCCCCGATGGACAAGGGGGGCGGGAGGGTGTGCGCGGTGCGCGCGGTGCGGGTGGCACCCTCCATGGCGTGCCCTCAGGTACCCTCAACACATGACTCATGCCGGCATTTATTTTTTTCGGTGCCCATGGCAAAGGGGGATGCAGGGCGCGGCTTTGTTTGCAAATCACACTTTCGCACTGACAGCATCCTCAAGCCCTCCGCGCATACCTTCGACCAACCAGCACCAAATCCCAGCAGACCCCCTCCCCCCCCCCCCATCCCCCAGCACCCCTGCCAAAGGGGGTGATGGAAGGAGATTCGACGCCCTATTCTGACCTGAGGCCTAATCGTTTGGGGGGGGGGCTCACGGCGCCTTGCTGCACCCTACATTAACAACGTATGGGCCGAGAGACTGGCAAAATGAAGGCAAGATGTGATGTGTGTGTTTGGATGAATCATCCTGTGAATGGTGGTTTGTGGCTGCCATGCACCGAGACCCTCTTTCTTCTGCAAGGATCTTTGCGACGGAGGGCACGTGCAGGGCACAGTCCGTCTACATTGTAGTTCTTGGCACATCACGTTCTTTACTTCCAAGTGCCTGATTGCCATGTTTTGCATCAGATGGCCCCTACAGCAGGGGTTATGTAACCAAGTCTGCAATGCCTCGGCTGCAAAGCCATAGAAAGCCATGCGATTGTGTCGTGTCATCTCGCCTCCTCCTGCCTTTGCCCGGCAGGGAAGCAGACACACCCATGACCAAAAGATTGCGGAAAGCTGCTCTCTGCAGCTCTGGAGAGCAAGGTGTCGATTTTCTCTCTTGCTGCGTGGCCCCAAAAGGCTTGCATGCATGGTGACTTGCCACTTTGTTGATGCTCGCTGCTTGAGTGATTGGTGGTATGGTGGTCTTAACCACCGCTTGACCTTGAACTTTGCCACAACAAGCTTGCCACGACAGCCGATGCATACATCTGAGGTGTGGCTGTGGTGTTGGGGGGGGGAGGGGCCGAAACGGTGAGCTAAGCAAACGTGCAGGGGGAGGGGGGGGGCTGTCATTTGACAACAGTTGCCAGGGGAATGTCCCAGACTGTTACGAGACGACCGGGAGGGGCGGTGCTGTTGGTTGGCGTAATGTGGAGGTGTGTGGTGTTGCAAGCCCACTGCTGCACCAACTGTTTGTTGTTATGCCCCCCCCCCCCCGCCGCCTCGTGCGAGAGAGCCCGTGTCAGAACAACACGAGGGGTTGTTTCGGCAACGGGACAATCGTAGCACTGGACAGCTCTGATCCTTGATCCCGAGAGATTTCTCGGGTGCGTTCTGATGAGCAAGCTCCGGCAGCTTATCATGGCTTGACTCACCCCCCCCCCCAAAAAAAAGAACAACACGAGGGTTGTTTCCGCAAGTTTTGGTTCCATTTTCTGGTTGGCCATGAAGATCAAGTTTTTTTTTGTCATTTGGGGCTGGGCATGGTTTTTTTTGGGGGGGGGGATGCTGAGTACAGTCCTGCTATTTCTCGCCACATCTCTGGTTGTCCAGGCGTGCGGGTCATCATACCCCCAACCACATGTCCTTCCCCACCCCTTGTCTGGCCCCCGCCTCCCCTCAGAGGACCGCCAGGGGACTGCCTAAAGCAGGCCCATTCACTGTGTTGCCGCTGGTACTTCGGCGCATTGTGAATCGTCCATTGCCCATTGTGGGAGCTTCCTGAACTAAAAAAAGGGGGCCACTGGAATTAAAGGGTATTTGTGCTACTGGCATTAAGATCATTATATTGTACGCGCATCATTGAAGTATCCTGGGTTTTACGCCACGCGGCAGAGCACAGCCCCAAGACTTCAAAACAGAGCAACGTGGTGACCTGCGGCGCACATGCTGCATCAGGGTTCACGGATGCAGCCAAACGCACATGCCCTGGTGCACTCTGTGCACCGCACGGGCGGCACCCGCGTACGGCGTGCCTCCTCCTCTGCAGTGCACAGTGCGCCAAATACATGTGGTCTGTGTGTGTATGCGTCTTTGTACGGAGGGAAAAGCAATATTATGAGAGCCGCATGTGTCCCGGACCCCCGCTGCTGTGCCTGTGGCGCCATCACGCGGAGGCTGGCATGCAGTCCTGTCGGCCTGGCTGCCTGCCTATCTGGTGCCTGTTGGGCTCGCATTTGGGGGCCTCACCTGGGTCAGAACCTGTTGGATTGGGCGGTTATGTAGCCTCCGTACCCGCACGCCCGTTGCGAGCCACGTCCTGCATTCGTCGGCATGGCCGCTTGCCTGTATGCGTGTTTGTATCGGTGCCGCCCGCGCACCGCGCACACTGCGTCCTTCAAGTGTCCCAGGCTGTATGCTATGCTGCAGAGCATGTAACAGGGCTTTTTTGAATGGATTCCACAAACATCCCGTCCAATTGCCGTTGCTTAGCCCACGCGCAGTTATCCTAAAACAGCCATCGGTGGGCCCAAAACCACCATTGATGAGCCGAAAATCGCGGTTTCCATGCACTCTCATGCAGAGACGGTGAGTGCCCCCCCTAGAGTTGCATGTTGGGCCATCCTGTCTGCCTTCATTGAATCACAGCCGAAGAGTACTCACCGCAAAGCAAGGGTCACCTCCAAATGCCATACGGGAGATTTCTTAACGGATTCACCATTCATAATACAAAGGGATGGTCTGTACCAGACCGCCTCTTCCCAGGCACTGAGGGGTTTCGGGGTTACAGCCACATTTGCTGAACCCCATATCAACACAAGGGTAGGGTTAGAAAGGGGTTGCCGTCTCAAGCATAACTCTCGTGGAACAAAGCGTGAGGCGGGGGGCTTGCGTCAATGTATGCTTCCAAGGAGACGCGACTGTACCGACGGTACCATCACCCAATACCTCCACAGATGGTTTGTTCGCAGCAGATGAAACGCGCCGCGCTCAGCCTAATTGCTGGGGACGACGCTGATGGCAGTAACGTGGTTCTTTTTAAATAGCTTGGGACGCCAAATCAACTTCTTTGGCGGCGCTGCTGCCTTCGTGATGATGCGTGGTGCCACCGGCTCGGCTGTCGGCGTATGGCCCGGGTCCTCCCTGCCCAGCTCCTCCCTGCGCAGATTCCAGGACACCTTCTTCCGCAGCGGCTGCGGCTGGGGGCTTTTCATGCAGCTGCTTGGCGGGGCCGATTTACTTTCACGCAAAGACTCAGGCACAGTGTAATAGAAATTGAACTCATTCAGTATGTTCCTGCCCAGGACCGCATCTGCCGAAGCACTGCCGTCGAATGCTGATCGGGGAGTGGAGCCGGGTTCCGGTCCACATTCAATGAAGTGGCCTGGGACGTTGAGAGGGTTGACTTGAACTTCTCCCGAACTTCCGCGCCGCAGGGCTGCCGCCTTTCCCTGTTGCGATTTGTGCAAGCTGCTCACACGCAAGCCGCCATGCTCCGCTGCTTCGCTCTTCCGAAACATAGCCCGCCCGAAAGGCGAAAGACCTTAAAAAAAAATAAGGTGCCGAACAGAGGAAAGCAGGCACAATCACATGGGGTGTGTGCAGGGCTGACTTTAATGCCAAACACAGAAAAGGAAGAAAACTGCCGGTACACCTGGACCCAACAGTGCACCGGCCATCAGTGGGATGACCATGATTGGGACTGCCATTGGTTGCTTCGCCCAAAACCTCAGGCTGTCCTCAGTGAAAAGGGAAAAAGAACGGAAGAAATGTCTCGTTCCTCAAGTACAGCTCTTGCACAACGGATGGTTGGTCTGCCTTGCTGTAGGCTCTTCCAGCCCATGTTCCAAACGTTCTTATTGCAGCAAAGCTCAGGATGGGTGGGTATGAAGGTAAAGAGTGTACCCCCCCCCCCCTTGTATAAGCTACACAATTATTACGGTCCCTACGCCTACTGTAGCTTGGACAAGGGTGTGGCTTATACAGGGGGGGGGGGGGGCACAAGGCCTTAGGGGGGGAGGCCTGCACCACAGGGTGTCTCTACAGGGTGTATCCACCCCCGCATCAAGATGGTGTCTCTGCTTGATATCGTGTGCCCCATGTCTCTCGGGGACGGTACCAATTTAAATGCCAACACCCTGGATCTACATGCTGTACTGACGACATGTTTGAGATTTGTGTCCGTTTTGGGCGGTGCCTGTGTTGCTTGCTGCCTCTTCCTGTCAACAACAACTTGCAATGTTCTCACAGTGCTCAGCCCGGTGCTCCAGATCGTTTCGATGCCCAAAAAAGGGGAATGCAAATTGGTGCATTTTGATGTGCTGAATTCAAAAATGCAAGAGTTCGGGCTCACCCAGACGATATATTCGAGAATTTGCCAATGTACGTCACAAAGGGGGAATGTTTGCCCGGCGCACGCCCGGCACATGCCCGGCGCGCTCCCTTTGTAGTAAGTATCTTATTTCTAGCCCCAAGTTTATCCTCACCTGGGGAATCCCCCAAGTAGACCGCACTAGACGGCAAACCTTCCCTGCAAGGCACTTTGCATAAGCCGAAATATGAGAATTGAACAACACAAAATGTCACTCCCACCACTTCCAACCACCACCCTTGCCATCATCATAACCTGGGTGCAAAGGGCCAAATTCTTAGACACGGCGAGAAGGTACTCCAAATCGTTTGGTGAAGTGGGGGCAAAAACAGGCACGGGTGGGGAATGGTAAAAAAAAAAGATGCCCGGCGCGCACCCAGCGCGCTAATGCTACCCCAAAGGTCACATGTTACTCTGTGTCTGTGATGGCTCTCAGAGGTGTGGCAATAGACCTTGGGCCACTAAACGGGGAGATTCTGAAACACACTGTCTGGTTGAGCCCAAACTCTGCATTTTCGAATTTAGCACATTGAAATACACAAATTTCCGTCCCTTTTTTTTTTAGCATGGAAATGATATGTTGGAGCACCGGGCCAAGCACTGTGAAAACCCTAGATACATAGTGCAGACCCTGAAAACCCTGCACACCATGAAACGCCGAAAAGGTCAGCTCAGGTACTCAAAAATATGGCACCTTACCCCCCCCCATGACTGATAACACTCCCAAACAGCCTTTTCGTGCAGATTTTAAAAAAGTATACACATACCCCCCCCCCCCCCCCCAACGGGACGAAATTTTGGCGTATCGGACCAAAAGATCAGAAAACCCAGGAAAAGTGCCAAAACCCACCGAGTTGGCATATTCTGAATGTCCCCGAGAGATATAACATCCCATCGTATTAGCAGATGAAGACATGTGCATGTGGCAGCTAGTACTTGTTGCTCCAACAACTACTGGACCATGCCCACATCTCCTCCAACACATTCCCTCTGCCCTTCCTATGCCTTCTTGGCGGTGCCTCCACATTCCTCATCCCTCACTTGACTGCTTTACGGCCACTGCACTAGGGCAACTCTTGTGCCTTATCTCTCTCCTCCGACACCAATGTCACTTCTTCTTGCCAATCATTGTGGACCCTTGAACTTGGACTCCCTTCAGGCAGTTTCGATGGGGGGGTCAGGCTGCCCTCATCTGCATCGGTTCAGTATAGCACAAATGCATGGTCAGGCATACACTTCATCAACAATGCATGCTACAGTGGCATCACCAGTCATCAGGGGGTTGCACTCCCCAATCTAAAAGGGGTTGAGCCATACGCAATTTGGCAGCTCGTTGACACATTGACCCCCTGAACTTTTGGCTCTAAATGAGGAAGAAAAGCACCAGGGTGTGGCAACAAAATGCCATTTGAGTTGCTGCCTTGTTGTGTGTGTGAAACACTTGTAACCCCAAGATCCAGACTGGCATTGGAGGCTGATCACAAGTTTGCAAAGCACTCGATATGCCTTTGGCGCCCTCAAAGTTGCCACACTGATCCGAATCAATTCTTGAGAAGCTGTCTACTAGGTTCAGGTCCCTAGGTCGAGGTAGATTGTCACCTGTAGCCTCCTCGACTGTATACTTTAATCAAGTAGCAATCCATCCCCACGTGTGCTTGGTTGGGCCAGACCACCTAGTCTCTGCGCCGCGTGCAGCGCATCAGGTGATCCCCCCCTGTGTCCATGAAAGACAACGTGTACACGGCCAATGGCAACCCCTCTGCTCACTATTGCCTACTCCTAATGCTTGCCCACCCACCCCCTTGACAGCTGTAGGTTGCCTCTCAAGTGGAGGCCTTCCTACAATCTCAGTTGGAGGCTTGATGATAACCGCTACCATACCCTCACCCACCAAGATGCTGCCCCTGTGACAACCGCCAGCCTGGTTGCAGCCCAGGCCCTAGTTTGCTGAGTTTGCCCCAGGGCCAACTTATTGTCTTAGATATCACTGCTCTTTACCACAGGTCTAGTACATGTTCCAAATGCCCAAACCGTCACCCATGCGCACACTGGCCAAAGCGCTGTATTCTCAAAATTGAATCAATCAAAGTTCGAGTCAAAAATCAATACTAGCAGCCGTTTGTGGGCCTGCAAGTGGACGTGTTAGGTCCCAAAGGCTGTCGAAGAAAGGGGCAGACATGCCGCTTTTTTTCTCACTTATTCGGGTTTGGCAAAGGCATGCCATGGATCCCCAATGCATTTAAACCTATAACGAAAAAATCAGTTGTTCACATTCCTTGGCATGCTACATGGCCCTTGCAAGCAGCGGTCCCCAACACTACTACCTGAAAGTTTGCACGGCGTGCACCCGGCAGCAACGCTCCCTCATGCAACCCCCCCCCCCCCCCCGCCCCAAATCGGGGGAAGTTTTTGAACAAATCGGGGCAACAAATCGGGGGACCACTCCAAGCAGGTTTTCAGCACAGTTGTTGGCAACACAGCTTGCCACTGACCTAGACCTCGATCCCAATTCCCAAACACACCTTTCTTTTGGTTGTTGCACCGTTAGACTTACAAAGAAACCCATATTCCCTCATTTTCACACTCCGCTTTGTACATGGTTGTTGATAAGTGTTAGTAAATGAAGCTCAGTGACCGAGTGGTGATAGCACTAGTCTCACAGATGAAGCATGCTGGTGCAAATCCTATATTGTGAGACGTCTTGAGAGCTCATAGGGCAGCACTACATCCTGTCCAGCTTGCATTTTCTGTCTCGCCCCTTTGCGAATCTACCATGGGGCACGGTGCTACTTCTCACGCTCTGTGTCCCACTTCTGAGCCTAGTATTCCCCTAGCATCCGCTCCTTTTCCTCCTCTGCTTTTCGTTTTCGACGTTCTTCGCGCTCTTGATATGCTGGAGCAAGTATGTATGGTGCCCCATTGGCAATATGCTTTGCATACATGCGGTCATGTAGGTCGATCTGGATGTGGTGGGTAATGCTATCTTCCCGTTCATGGTCAACCCGTCTTGCACACGGCTTGCAGCGCAGCAAGTCATGGTCGTCCGCATCTTCCGAACCTTTCTGTGCATTGATCAATAGTAATACATTTTCACACTTTTTTGTGTCCTCCTGTTTGCTGTGGTACATCTGGTTTGGACTTCTTCATAGCCCCACAGGTTGCATTCGCATTGCTTGCACTAATTGTAGCCCTTGCACTAGTCGAAGCCGTTACACTGGTCATAGCAGCTGCACTGGTGGCCGTAGCTGATACGGAGCAAGAACTTGCAGCAAACTTGTGACAGCACGGGGGGGGGGGGGGCTTGCGAGGGTATTCCAAGGCAAACTGTGGTACCCTCCACTGATGCAAGCAAACAGAACACAAGTGAAGCGGGCTGTGTGGGCTGTGCCGGCGTTTGGGGTTGCGAAGACATGGGAGTAATGTCCGGCGACTCTGGAGACTTGGGTGATGCATCCACCACAGCCTCGACCCTTGAGAGCAGCACTCTCATGATCCATTGGAGTGACCCCACCAAGGCGTATGTACCGAATGTGGCAAAACATATATTGCCTAGCAAAACAGTGAAGTGACGGTCTCCCCCCCCCTGCAGGGGGGGATTGCAAGGGGGGGAGGGTACCCACCTAGGGAAGTTCCCCAAATAGACAGCACTAGACCGCAAACCTTCTGTGCAAGGCACCTTGCATAAGCCGAAATATGAGAAACAACACAAAATGTCACTCCCACCACTTCCAACCACCACCCTTGCCATCATCATAAACTGGGTGCAAAGGATGGGCTAGATTCTTAGGGGGCGTCCTTGCACTGCGCGCATACAGCGCCCTACTTTTAGACAGGATTCCCCTGTGAAGCCCCATACTGACCCCTTCCAAACACCCTCAAAATTAGGCCACTCCAGCTACCCAAACACCCGTAAATTTAGGTCACCCAAACTACCCTAGCTCAAGACAAATGCAAGCTACCTTCCCTTTATGTAAGACATCATGCAAAATGCGCAAAGCCACACGCATATCCTCTTTTTTGTTCAATTGAAAGCTCACTCACCCTGCTGAGACCACCAGATTGCCTGCCACAGGTACAATGCAGCGAACCAACTCTTGACTTCAATGTTTGGTTTTCAATGTTTTGCTGAGTAGCCCCTCCCCCCTTTTCCAATTTAGACCCACCAGTCCGCCACCCTTCCTGAGGAGCCACATGCCAAGCAATGCCAAAGAGTGACTTACAAAGAGGACCCCACGCACGGTGCACCCTCACCGATAACACATTATTGAACCCAAACCTCCGCATGCAACAGAAGGACGATCACACATGTCTCTTAGAAAGCCTACTGCAAGATGTTCCTTGCCCAAACAGAGCACAGACAAAACTGACGCGTCAAAAATTGGCACAAGGTTCAGTTTTAGTTTACCATGGTCTTCATTTTGCGGGGTGTGCAACTTGAGCTGCACCATCACACTTATGGGCATTTGACATTGGGCATCAAAAGTATGTGCAGTTGCCGACCCAAACAAGTCCATTCAAGTCCATGCGGCTTTTTACAGACAGAGGGCGGCATTAAGGTTGTAGGGACGCAAGGGCGCAGAGTCGTAGGTCAATTCCATCACTGCTCACAATTGCAAGGTTATACTGAAAGAAGCATAACACGTCTTCATGCACAGACACTGCTGCTGAACACTCCTGTCAGTCCAGTCCTGCCTCTTGTCGGAGTGGCACATGCTTCCTATGCTCACAGTTGCATGAAGATGGTGGTGGGTGTTTGGGGTGTGGGGGTGGGGGTGGGGGTGGGGGTGAACCTCGAAAAATAAAATACAATTGACAAGACAAAGATCGGCTAATACATCCAGTGCGCCACCTGCTCCAATTTCTGGAATCAACCGTACAAACGGCTGGCGGTCGATGCACAGAGAGACGGCTTCATGAGAATGAGAGAGAGTGCAATGTGTCGACAGATGGGGGTTGGTGGAGCCGCATCACACCATGCAGCAGGAGTGGCATCCGTCCCATCCTGAGTCGGGGTAGCCCTTTCGGCTTACCCGCCCAGCCGACCTCTTCAGCAGGCTGGGCTGGTGCCGGTGCCCCCAAGGGTCGGCTGCTTGCCTCATTTCGAGGACGTGCTAAGTTCAGTGCAGCATACTAGGCACGTGGAGGTGTTGTATGAGGATATCCATGTCAATTGCTCAACGGTTTCAACGGGTTGCCCTTAATTGGATAAAATTAGTTTACTTACACAGAGCATGCGACACTCTCGCCACACACAGTCCACAACTGAGACCTTGGCCCTCTTAATGTAGCTGTGGTTGCCCCAGCACTGTGCCGCACTCTGTCGCGTGTGACGGGCTCCCCGACACTGCACAACATGGACTTGGCCCCTGCGGCAGGCCTGATTTTCGGCTCGGCCCAGGGGCGGTAGGCTCGGAGGCTTCTACCCACCGCGGACGATGTGGGCAGTGCGACACATGGGAAGGGGACCCGGGTCACCAGGTGCCCAGTAGAGTGTGCACCGCATCATCATGGCATCGTGGCCCCATGTCGGAGGGTCGACACACATCATGACATTGCAGCCACACGTGCCTGCGCCTTAGGGCGGACACGCTGCGAGGTTTGCCCCCGTCCCAGGCGGTCCAGAAGGGCGAGGCTCCAAAAGAGGAACCCGCGGTGGCTCAGGGGGCGTTTTCGCACAGCGCGGGCACAGCGCCAGTTACTGTGTTGTTTATCCCGGGAACACCTCCTGCAAACCCCCCACCCACAGACGCATGCGTGATCCATTCAAAACAGCGTCGGGGCTGCAGAGTTCAGGACCCTGGGACCCATGGCTACCGGTGCTGGAAAACAGCCGGCTTTTCGCACAGCTCGCACACAGCGCCCAGTGCGCCCCCGCAGCTGCACCGGCCTGTGTTCTGTCATTTCAAGGGCGAGGCTGCACCGTAGCCACGAACCCAACCTCCGCCCACGTCCCGGCGCATTCCGGTTTGTACGGGGGCTGGCTGAGCGCACAGAATCCACATCCATTCGACGGAACCCTCATTGTTGTGTGCTCAACGGGGGAAGGGTGCGGTGGCTTCCGGGGTCGGTTGGGGACGGCGGTGGTGCCGGGCGTTGGCGCGTGGGGGACACGGAGGTCTGCCGCCGGAGGAGCCTTCAACACCGGCCGATGTCGGCCACTTTGTGGCCCCAGGGTGACCCCAAAAAGTGTATTGTTGTCACAGGGCGTAGCTTGGCCTTGGGTTGAGTGCTGCCCGCTGTCCTCTGGAGGACGCGGTGGAGGCCAGAGGCATGGAAAACAACTGATATTGATCAAAACAGCACTTTTTGGTGGCTTTTTGACCCGGTTAGTGGCCTCTGGGAGCCATTTTTTGATGGCTCTCAGTGGCACATTAGTCAGTCCACCGTGTGCCCGCTTCGGGCGGGACCGAGGGAGGTGGGCTATGTGCGGTTGGGCTGCCTTGCCCCCCCCCCCCCCCCCCCTCCACGCGGGTTCCGTCTGTTGTGCAGGTCGCCACCCAGCAGCAGATAAACGGCCAACACCAGCCCTTGAAATGACCTGCAATGCCCATTTGGATACGTAGGCGCCACATGTATTGTGTAGAATAGGCCGTCGGGCTGACGCAGTCAACGCTCACCCTCTGCAAAGCGCAGCTTCGACAAGGGGGGCAAAGGGGGGGATGATGGTGTGGCACCTGCGAGCCCTGACTGCCGAATTGTGCACGTGCCAAGGCCCTGTGCCATCAACACCAGACGTGATCAGCAGATCCTACTGAGCATGGGCCGGCGGCGTGCACGGATCTGCAGGCAAAAACGCTTCCATTGCACAAGCGTGTGCTGCGCGTACAGCGCCCCCTCTTGGCGTTGACGTGGCCACTGCGGGGGGTCAATCCCGAGGGATGCATGGCACACAGTTGAGCGCGAGCGCCGGCTGGGGGCCCATTATGCCTCCATCATGCCCCCATTTGGCGCCCATTGTGCGCCCATTGTGCACCCATTCGGACCCCATCATGTGCCCAGTAGGCGGCCATGAAGGGCCGGCCCAGCGGTCCAGAGTGACTCGACTCGGTTGGTGGTCAGCTGACGAGATCCCGGCCAACGACTGCCCGTTGGGGGGGACTCGCCGGCGGTTGAAGAACAATCGCCGATGGACAGGGCAACGCCACAATCCACGAATGACCCCCCCCCCCCAGGGAATTATTAGAGGGGGGGGGGGCGGGGGGGGGGGGGGTCTGGGACCCAAAATTCATGTACCAAAAATGGCCCGACCAGACATTCCCCATTGTAAATTTCATTTTTTCCCACGATGGTCACTTTGGTCTGGAGGGCGGGGGGGGTTACCCCCCCCCCCCCCCCTCCTGTGGTGTACAGTCATCCGAATACTTCCCTGCCACCCCCCCCCCAAGTCTCATCCAGAATCATCCAAACGGATGCCATTGCCGCTGCGGCGGCTGAACTCGCGCGGGCCATTTCCGTCCCGACGGCGAATCCAACCCCCGCGCTTGTGCGGTGGGCTCATCCGCCCAACTTCACAGGGGCACGTTCATAATGGACAGGCCTCCGCTGTTCTCGGCCACACTTTTGGCAATCTGCTGCTTGCGGGAGGGCCGCACGGCCACGGACTCCATCCGATGGATCGTCATGCTCTCGACCACCCCTTCATCGTCGCTGCTGTGCTCGGAGGTGCCACTCGAGCGGCGGGAGCCGTGCACTTCTTCGGCGCTCAAGTGGCCTTCTGCAGAGGGGAATGGGCGCATCAACGCATCACTGTGGGGGTTGCGCAGGCAATGCAGTGGATGTGTATGGGAGGCGTCAGCATTCTCCCTAGCGACAGATAAACCGCCGGAAATCCATCGTTAAAATTTTCAAATCCATCGTGAATCTAGCGTAAGCAACCCTAAATACCATGAACCACCCGATGCATCCCCCAACCCAACAAAGCAACAAGAAGGGGCGCACACTGAATTTCTCTAGTTACCTACAGCGCAAAAAGTCGTGGGCACAAGCTTGACACCATGGAAAAAAGGCAACAGTGTGGGGCAGCGGTATGTGTCAAAGAGTCATATCCGCCGCAAATCCATCGTCAAAATTTTCAAATCCATCGCAATCCAGCGTCGACCCCCAAAAAATCCATCGCTGCGGAGAACGCTGGGAGGCCTGCCCAGCGCTGTCCTTATCCCCCTGTGTGACATTCCGCCGGGTTGCAGTTTCGTTACGGGGCCCTGGACAGTCATCCGTTCCCCTTCGCATGTTGCGTCAGGTCAATGCTTTCTGACGGCCACCGCGGCGTTGTGGTGTCATTTCCACGTTAGCGGGGCCCGGTAGTTGGTGCACTGCCCCCCTGTGTGACACTCTGTCTGGTTGTTGTTCCTTTACGGGGCCCTGGACACTCACCCGTTCTCCCCTTCGCATGTTGCGTCGGGTCGCTGCGTTCTGTCGGCCGCTGCGGCTGGTGCTCCTGCTGGTGTCGTTTCCGTGTTCGCGAAGCCCAGTAGTTGGTGTGCCGGGGCTGTGCTGGACGTGGCGGGATGTGCCGTTTGCGCGTGAGCGGCGCCCAGTAGTTGGCATATTGGGGTTGTGCTGGTTGTTGCGGGGGTCGTTTAACTGATTTTGCTGTCCACACCCCCCCCCAAAAAAACGCTGGTACCCTCGGACCTCAGCAGACCGCCAGCCGACGGGTGTCTGCCGTGGGCCATCCATGCCAACCCGCCAGCCGGTGTCGGTTGACCATCAACTGCTGTCGGTGAGGCGCCAACGGCCATTGACCGAATCCTGCCACCAATCCCCTCCTTGGGCCCGGAATTTCTGAGACCGTAACACACAAAGGGAGACAAGGCGGAAGGAACATAGTGTGACAGGTGCGGGCAATGGGGGAGTAATTGTGCCGCACGCCGCGCGCGGCGCGTACCCCCGGACGGGGCTGAGTGCCCCCTCCCAACATGGCCCCTGAAGAGAGCAAACCCATTTGCCACAGGAATTGCATCAACACCCCTCCTTCCCACAAACATTGCACGATCAAGCGGAGAGGGCATGCTCAGATGTCCGGAAGGGGCAAACTGAGACAAACCCCTCTCAACAGCACTGGAAGGGTCAACGAAACGCAATCAGAAGTGGCCACGGGCTAAAGCCAGAGGGCCACATCTCCGCTCCGTGTCCAGTGCTCCGCCAATATCGCCTAGAAGACAGCACAATGTTGCCCTCCATAGCATGTGTCGATTGCACACAAGATTGTCCCATGTCCATTAGGAATGAGATACTCCTTTTTTGTCCCCCACGCTGGCCTCATGAAGCACCCCACAAAAATCGCCACAACTCGTTAGCGATCTTTCGGGGTCCTGCGCCCCCAACTGAGGCATGGCCACCGAAGGCATCGCCGTAAAGCGGCCCACACCACCTGCTGCACGCACGCATGGAAATCAGAATCAATCCTAGAGAAACAGTCCGCGCAACCCTGTGACACCGGGACCGACCTCTACTTTTTTTTTGCGGGGGGGGGGGGGGGTTGTTCAGACCAAGATGAGCTGGCGTAGCCCGCTCACTTCACAGTACTCGAGGTAACCCCTCGGGATCAAGGGTCAGAGCTGTCCAGTGCTACGATGATCCCACAATGGCGCGGTAGCGGATCTGACACTTAGTGAGGATTAGCTGAGTCTGAAGCCAGGTTGTGCAGTGGGTGACTGCCGTGCCCGTAGGCTTCTCAGTGTGCACGAGGCACAAAGACTGTAGGCTGGAAAAAGACAGTGGTGTAAAGACTGAAGGCCAAGATGAATCAGCGGGTTGTATTTCATTCACCATCGGCACCAGAGAGGGACCGACCTCTACTCACCAAAACCAAAGCAAGGCACAAGGCTGTTCAGCAGTCGAACCGGGCAATCCTGTCGCCGTGCGGAACCCCACAGGACCTGGTTCCACCATCCTGGAAGGAAACGCCCCCTCCCACTAACAAGCACAGAGGCCAGGGCATTCGTCCCACCACCCTGCAAGCACACTCGCCACAGCAGTGAACCCACCGGGCAGATCCACACGGCCAAGTCTGCAGCTGCTAGTAGGATGCATTGGAAGGGGGGAAGGTACCCCCGCCCCCCTCCAGGGCGCCCAGCCTACGCCCAGCACTGTCTTCCTGGCGCCGAGTGCCGTCTTCAATGGCATTTGTAACCGACAGTAACCGCCCCCAACCGCTTTGGCAACCTCCTCCAACCGCCTGTCTAACTGCTTCTGGGGCCACCCCTCAGCCCCTTCCCTTCTGATGCAACCCTGCCTGCAGGGCAGAAAAAGCAATCCACGTGCCCCACCACTTGGTTTCGGGCACAGAGCTGAACACCCTCTCAGCCTCGTTTTCCTCCTATTTCCAATGGAATTCCACCAAGTCTCTACAGGATCAACATGACGTTCACAATCTGCCCTCATCATGATACCACTTCCACCGACAAAGAGCAAGAAGAGGTGACCAACATAAAGCACAGGTGTCTGGTCTGGTGTGAAACAAAGCGCATGCACAGCATGCGCTGTGCCGCGCTGTGCACCCACCATAGGCCAAGTTGGTGCACCGTGTGCGAACTGCGTGGGCACTGCATGGGCACTGCGTGCAGTGCCGACACAATGAAACCCAGCCAGGGAGGAAGGGAGGAAAGCCCCATGCAGTTATGCAGGCGTCACAAGGGTCCTCATATCCTTGGTGATTGGTGGCCGTGGCCAAGCGCAATGTGCTGCTGCGTGAGTGTGTTGGAAGATGGTGGCAGCCTTCTAGGGACATAGGCATTCTACCTTGACCCCATTGGGGCCCAACTTGTAGCAATATGCAGCACTATGTGGGCCGTCACTGATAAACCATGCTACTGATTCACAATGATCCGAGAGTGCGGATAGAGGGTTCCAGTGCTGGCTCACAAAGAGATTGCACAAAGACATTGTTTTCTAGAGACAGCAAGGCAATGACCATGAGGGTTGGAATCCGCTTTGGAGTGTGTAACAACCACTTGCCGATTTGTTGCATTGTGAATTTACACGACGTCCGGTGATTCCCCATCATCATAATCCAGCATCCACCTACAACAAAGAACGTGCAACAAAACCGGGTAAAAATGGGCTAAAATGGCTGAAAATGGGTGAACATGGGCGGCAATTCAAATGTGCCACATCCTCAATGCACAAAAAGCGTAAACAATTCTGTTATGGAACAACCAACTGGTGAAAAAACGCCAAAACTAGGGTTCACGTAGTTGCCGACATACAAAAGTTTGCAGTGCGGGCGCACTGCGGGCACACTGCGTGCACGGCATTCCCATAGTATCATTAGTTGTGGGGGCTTCATAATTCCCGCCATGCTGCTTTTACTCATGATGGGTTGCCTCCGTTTGCCCTAATGGCTGCACCGTGCACGCGGCACATCCTGCCAGGCATAGCCTGGACATAGCAGAGCTCAGAAATGACGGAGCGTGCACAAGGCGCAGCTTGGATGAGGATGGCAAGTGAACCATAAAAGTGTAGTAGGTTTGTCGGTTGATACCTTTGGTTTCACACATTTGGTCATGTTTTGCGGAGGCGTGGGGGCTGTGGGCGGGGTGGGGGGGGGGGGGTACAAACACGAATGCACTTTTTAGGTCGAATCGGCCGGAGGACACACCTGGAATACCCGGGATCATGCCGAACGAAGGGGCATCCTCTTTCTTCGTGGGCGTAGCAGGCGTGACGGTGGCCGGCGTGACGTTGGCTAGCATGGCCATGCCCGCACCCCCGCCCATGCCCGCCAGCATCCCCATGCCCCGCAAGGCCGGGGGCGGAGCTGGGGCGGTTGGTGCCTCTGGGGATCCAGAAGGCTCAACGGAGGGCTCAGCGGTGGGTGCAGCCTCTGCTACAGCGGGGACAGTGTTCAGGACAGGTAACGCTTCAGGGGCGCTCTTCACGGGATCTCCCACTGACAACTGCACGCTGGGCCCTTCAGGCTGCCCATCCAAAGCCTTGGCGGCCATGAGGCTCTGCAACCCCGCCATTCCAGACATTCCAGCGAACTGCATTTGAATGATGTAGACCTGTCAACAGAAAAGACGTCGAATGGGGCCGCCATCCACCGCTCGCCACAACACCACCACCAACTATGAGCGAGCCAACAGTGGGAAATTTAGGTGGGACATGAAGCAACGGATACTTGCTACCAAACGCCCCCACGGCACAGGCCATTCGGGCGTCACAGGCCATTCGGTCATCGCTCAATGCGTTCAACGAGTATGTCCTGCTGTTCTGCAGCTCTGGTGCAGTGCCGGTCGTGCCTCTCAGGTCAGCTCCTCCCCATGCCTGGGTTACCCCTGATACTCTATCGCAAGATAGAGGGCTGCCTCCACAAAAAGAAAAGATCAACAGGCCAATCTTGATTACCCAGCTGGGTTTACCCTGTCGAGGTTTTACAACCCTACTTCGGGTCCGAGGGGGAGCGACACCTTTTAGCAGCAAGCAGCAAGCAGCAAGCTGGCGAGTAAACAGTCTCTTTTGCCCCCTCTGTGGCTCAAAACCGGGACCCAAGTGGCTCAAAACAACTGCAGAGCAAATGCGCATCCGGATGGTTTGAATTTTTACAGTTCCCCAGCCCCTTTTCCCTCAAGGATTGGTAACCCTTACAAAAAAACCCGAATCCACCGCAAATCAGGACAATGTACCATTCGTCCGTGTAGCGTGATTGCTCTGATGATTGCTGAGCAGGACGGCGGAACCACAGCTCACCCTGGCAACATTCTACCCCGATAGAGTCCACACTGAGTCCACATTGGGTGCATGCAGGACAATGCTTCCATCCCGCACTTCTTGGGCAATGAAGGCCGTCAACAAAATGAGCAGGGAGGATTGCATGATGCGTGCACGGTGCATGAAAAGCACCCCGGGGACAATTACGCACTGCATACACAGTGTGATTTGTTGCTGGAACCCACATTGAATGCAGGCCATTGCTTAGTGACCCCAGGGGGGGGGGGGGTTACTTCGTGCCCTGGCCAGCCCCGACCGACCCACCCACCCACCCACCCACCCAAATCAAAAAAATTTTCCTTGGGCAAAGAATGAAATTCTATTGCCTATTGGCAAGACACCTCGAAGAGGGGGGTAGTACAGTCAGTCAATCAGTTAGCCAGTCACAAAGTCATTCAGAAGCCCCCCATCCCTCCTCCAACACCCAAATAGGGTGAAAGACACATATAGAGGGTCTAAAACATGGTTTACGTAGGATATTTCATCATTATGAATGGTCAGAACATCAAAACAATCGGTTTTGAAAATTTCCATTTTTGAGCCGGCGAGAGTGGAAAATTGCATAAGCAAGTTGTGCCACAACCCCTTACCCCCGTCCAAACACCCAAATAGGGTGAAAAGCACATGAATAGGGTCTAAAACATGCTTTATATAGGATATTTGATCATTTTGGATGGTCTGCATTTATGAAAAATTAGTTTCGGAAATTTCCATTTTTTGAGCTGCCGAGGCTGGAAAGCTGCAGAAGCAGTTTGTGCCCCAGCCCCCTTGCCCCCCCCCCCCCCCCCAAAAAAACACCCAAATAGGGTGAAGCCCACACAAAGAATCCAAAACATGCTTTACACAGGATGTATCATGATTGCAAATGGTCCAAGTATAAAAAAAATTGAAAATTTTCCCATTTTTCACCTGTAAAGGGTGGAAAACTGCTCAAGCAGTTTGTGCACACACCAAATGCCACTGAACCACCTACAAACAGCATTTTTGAAGCTTTTGGGGGGCCCACGGCTCAAGCTAGATAGGCCCAGTGGCCACAACATGGGTCCCCATGGGTGCTCAAGTACACGTATTGTCACCAAATGATCACCCAAACCCATCCTAGGGGCAACAGAGGGGTTTCGGAAAATTTGAAACTTTTTCAAGTGTCACTAAACAGCCTATGCAACACCAATTTTGGGGCTTTTGGGGGGCCCATGGCACGGGCTACATTGGCCTAGCGGCCACCACGTGGGTCCCCATGGGTACGCGTATTGTCACCCAAACCCATCACATGGGCAACAATGGGGTCTTGGAAAAAATCGCATTTTGAAAAATGCTATTGCCTTTGGCAAGTGCTCCTCGCAAAGAATCTACCCCGAGCAACACACAGCCAAAATAGGGTAAAAACTAATACGGGCTAAAATAAATAGGCTTTATATATCTTGGATGGTCATTTTAGGTGATCACAATATCAAACAAATAAATTTCGGAAACTTCGATTTTTGAGTTGCCCAGGGTGAAAATTTTGCATGAGCAGGTTGTGTACCAATCCCTCGGGACCCCTCCCCCCCCCGCACTCAATACCCAAAAAACATGAAAAACACATAAATACTGCCTAAAACATGCTTTACATAGGTTGGATGGTCATATTGTGTGGTCACAATATCGAAAAAATAAGTTTCGGAAACTTCGATTTTTGAGCTGCCCAGGGTGAAAACTACATACGCAGGTTGTGCACCAATCCCTTGGGAACCCTCCCCTCCCCCCCGCACTCAATCCCCAAATAAGGTGCATAACACATATCTCCGGCCTAAAACATGCTTTACATACCTTGGATGGTCATATTGTGTGGTCATGATATCAAAAAAACAAGTTTTGGAAACTTCGATTTTTGAGCTGCCTCGGGTGAAAAACTGCATGAGCAGGTTGTGTGCCG
Organism: Eutreptiella sp. 'Long Island Sound 2002'; assembly: GCA_964036045.1. Lineage (NCBI taxonomy): Eukaryota > Euglenozoa > Euglenophyceae > Eutreptiales > Eutreptiaceae > Eutreptiella > Eutreptiella sp. 'Long Island Sound 2002'. The sequence continues at coordinate 21,466,162 of OZ038399.1, read as the reverse complement.
TCCCATTCATTCATATTAGCCATTCTTTGGTGGAAACGGTCATTTTGTGTCGTTGGCACGAGTCGGGACCCAGAAACACTTTTCGGCTCAAAATAAAAAAAACCAAAAGATTCAAAAGGGGGGGGGGTCATTTTTTCGACATTTTTGACCCCCACCCTCCTACCCCCCCCTCGAAAAAGTGGGTTTCAAGTGGGGGGGGGGGTCTAGGGGTCATTGATGGATGCGTTTATGGGACGAAATAATGATTTTACAAGGGGTTAAACCAACAATTCAACCCCTTGGGGTAGGGTACGCAAATACGCCCAAAAAGGGCCAAAATGGGGGGGTATGTGGCGTTTTCCCCATATATACGCCTGCCTGGCTTTGATCTAACTAACAACCTCTTCGAGATGATTTTCAAGTGTCATTAAACAGCCCACCCAAGGGGATGATTGGGGGTACCTGGAGTTGGGAATCAGGACCCCCGCCATGGGTTAGGGGGTCCATCCAGAAAAAAATTCTTTGGGACCCAGGTCCAAATACACACACAGCGGCCACAATACGCAAAGAAGTTTTGACCCCCCTCCCACCCCACCCAGCCCCAACCCCCCCCGCTATGGGATATGGATGCGTGTGCACGACCGGCACCGTCAGGCACAAAGCAGAAGTGCAAAGCAAAAGTCAAAGAGAAAAGCTCTTCAGTGACATGTCATAGGCGCCTTTCGCTGCAGTAGGTAAGCAGGTGCAGAATATGCAAAGCGAGTCCACTGCATCTAAGTCCTATGAACTAAATCCCCCCCCCCCCAAAAGGGGGTACCCAAGTACGGGGGGGGTACGGGGGTCAAACTCCAAAAAATCGTTGGGGGATCCTTTTTGGTCCTAAAACGATGATTTTACAAGGGGTTTGACGTCAGAAACCATACGTTGGGGTATGCTACGGGAACGACCCCAAAAAAGGGGGGGTATACGACGCCCGCGCCCAGGCCAGCCCCGGCCGACCGACCCACCCACCCACATCAAAAAAAATTTCCTCAGGCAAAAAATGAATTTTATTGAAGGGGCCGGAAGTTTAAGGCCTCTGACCCCCCCCCCCCCCACCCCACCCCACCCCACAACCCCCAGCCCCGTATTTTGTCCGCTAAGCAATGGCCTGATTGAATACCCATGAAAATCAGAACCTGCCAAAGGACAAAAAAATCACGCCAAAACACAATGCATTGTTATCATCACCTTCTCTGGAGGCATCCTCATTGGCCCATGATACTGGTTTATGCCGAGAGCAGGCTGAGGCTTGAGGTCGACCCCCAGTACTTCCAGAAGTACAGCAACTTTGCACAGCATGCAAAGGCACTCCCTCGGTTAGGAACGAATTTCTGGGGATGGCCTGTTCAGGGCTTCCCGCAAGGCAAGCACCATCCCAAGGAACATGTCCTGATGACCGGGACCGTGGGATTGTGATCCTGAGGGGACAACAGCCACGCACACATACTGCACCGCCCTTGAAATCCGACAGGACTTCTACACAAAAGCAATCGCACTGGGAATCACCCCCGGAGTGTGCTACTGCCGCCGCTGACTACGATCCACCTGGCTTGGCGGGCTTTCACTTCCGGGGGGGGGGGGGGGGTCGATAGAGCCCTCCGGCCGGACCCCCCCCCCCCAAAAGGGCTCAATTGACGGGACCCCCCAAAACTGACCCGGGGGAGACGTCCGTGGTTCCAATGACGGTGGTATTTGTGTTTCGGGACACTAGGCCCCTGGTCAATTCTGGCTACACATGTATGTAGTGCTCCACCATGGCCTATCATTAGAACCACATGAGCTGGGGGATCCCCAACAAGGGGACAAAATCAGAATAGCATAACCCCTGCCAAAAGTGGCTCCTAAGCTTCTTTTCAATAGTGATAATGGTGTCTGTCAATTGAGCCCTTTTCCCGAACCCCCACCCCCAGTTTTGGGGGGCTCTATCAACCCCCGGCCCATTCCCTGGAATCGAAAACCCGGCGCCCCCCTCGACCCAGCAGCCCCACAGTGCACGAGCATCCAACAGCAAGTCACGTCGAACAACGAAAGTGTCTAAAAGTACATTGTACAACAGGTGCTGTGACTGAAGACCTTTTGCCCCTGGGCACAGGCCCTGTCCCTGGAACGATGATCGAAGGTACACGGCTCACGCCCACCAAACTCCGGGGCTCTGTGCTGCGATCTGTGCGGCAGAACAGGTACGTTATCCCGTGCGGAGGCTCCACATGCCGTCAGAGGACGGGGGGACGGGGGGATGTATACTGAAACTTGTACACTGTCACCAGCGGATGCAACGGGCTCCGACTGCCATGCCTTGACGGCGTCCCACCTCCTTCATTTCAGGTAAAAGTGAGAAACAAACCGAACGACTTGTAAGAACTGTGGGGGGTGGAGCTCCATGCCACAGGACTGCCTTCATTCGACCGCCAGCGCACGCCAGTACACTGGCGTCCATTACGGCGGTGCCCCGAAACAAACCCTCCACCAGCGCAAGTGTTGATTGTTCCAAAGAGGCCCTGTCCTGAGCCAGAGTCGCGCGGTGGAAAAGGACTTGGGGCTTGCAGATGTGAAGGAAAGCAGAGGTTGGACGATGGGTGGTACCGGATGACGACGGCTGCTGGTGGGCCTCCAAGGATTGGTGGGAGAACAGAAGAATGGTTGAGGGTTGTTGTGACCGTGGGTCGGGGATGATGAGGGAGGCTGGAGGTTGGTCGAGGATGTGGAGGGGTGTGCAGGGGGTTGTTGAGGGGTGCTGAGGCGTCGCCCCTCACTGTCTTGGTCCCTCTCAGGGGGCCCTGCTCGCCCCGCAGGGCGCTGCAGGCAGGGCCGGGGCAGTCCTGTACAACAGGTTTTCGATCAGCACTTACCCGGAGGGGGAGGGGAGGCAGGGGGCGGAGGGGCATAAGAGTAAAGGAACTTGCCGGCGAAAACACCCGGATTCATCCAATTGGGGTACCTGGTCAGGGAGGCACTCCGTAGCTTCGCGATGGAGCCAGGAACGAGGGCTGAGCAATGCAGCGGACGGCGAAGGGGTGGGGGGGTTGCTATAAAGGCTGAGTAAAGGGGCCTGTTAATACTTCCGGGTGTACGCACTGGCCCCCCCAATAGGCCCCCCAATAGGCCCCCCAAAAGGCCCCCCGATAGGCCCCCCAATTGGCCCCCCGATGGGCCCCCCAAAAGGCCCCCCAATAGGCCCCCCAATAGGCCTCCCAATAGGCCCCCCAATAGGCCCCCCAAAAGGCCCCCCAATGGGCCCCCTAATAGGCCCCCCAATAGGCCCCCTAATAGGCCCCCCAAAAGGCCCCCCGATAGGCCCCCCGATGGGCCCCCCAATAGGCCCCCCGAAAGGCCCCCCAAAAGGCCCCCCGATGGGCCCCCCAATAGGCCCCCCAATAGGCCCCCCAAAAGGCCCCCCGATAGGCCCCCGATGGGCCCCCCAATAGGCCCCCCGATAGGCCCCCCGATAGGCCCCCCAATAGGCCCCCCCATAGGCCCCCCCAATAGGCCCCCCCAATGGGTCCCCCAATAGGCCCCCCAATAGGCCCCCCCATGGCCCCCCGATAGGCCCCCCGATAGGCCCCCCAATGGGCCCCCCAATAGGCCCCCCAATAGGCCCCCCAATAGGCCCCCCAATAGGCCCCCCAATAGGCCCCCCCAATAGGCCCCCCCATGGGCCCCCCGATAGGCCCCCGATAGGCCCCCCAATAGGCCCCCCGATAGGCCCCCCGATAGGCCCCCCAATAGGCCCCCCAATAGGCCCCCCAATAGGCCCCCCGATAGGCCCCCCGATAGGCCCCCCAATAGGCCCCCCAATAGGCCCTCCGATGGGCCCCCCAATAGGCCCCCCGATAGGCCCCCCAATAGGCCCCCCAATAGGCCCCCCGATAGGCCCCCCGATAGGCCCCCCAATAGGCCCCCCGATAGGCCCCCGAATAGGCCCCCCAATAGGCCCCCATAGGCCCCGCAATAGGCCCCCCCATAGGCCCCCCGATAGGCCCCCCAATAGGCCCCCCAATAGGCCCCCCAATGGGCCCCCCGATAGGCCCCCCGATAGGCCCCCCAATAGGCCCCCCAATAGGCCCCCCCATAGGCCCCCCAACAGGCCCCCCATAGGCCCCCCAATAGGCCCCCCAATAGGCCCCCCAATAGGCCCCCCAATAGGCCCCCCAACAGGCCCCCCAATAGGCCTCCCAAAAGGCCCCCCAATAGGCCGCCCAATAGGCCCCCCAATAGGCCCCCCCATAGGCCCACCAACAGGCCTCCCAATAGGCCCCCCAATAGGCCCCCCAATAGGCCCCCCAATAGGCCCCCCGATAGGCCCCCCGATAGGCCCCCCAATAGGCCCCCCAATAGGCCCCCCCAATAGGCCCCCCAATAGGCCCCCCCGATAGGCCCCCCAATAGGCCCCCCAATAGGCCCCCCAATAGGCCCCCCAATAGGCCCCCCCATGGCCCCCCGATAGGCCCCCCGATAGGCCCCCCAATAGGCCCCCCGATAGGCCCCCCGATAGGCCCCCCGATAGGCCCCCCAATAGGCCCCCCAATAGGCCCCCCGATAGGCCCCCCGATAGGCCCCCCGATAGGCCCCCCAATAGGCCCCCCAATAGGCCCTCCGATGGGCCCCCCAATAGGCCCCCCGATAGGCCCCCCAATAGGCCCCCCAATAGGCCCCCCGATAGGCCCCCCGATAGGCCCCCCAATAGGCCCCCCGATAGGCCCCCGAATAGGCCCCCCAATAGGCCCCCCATAGGCCCCCCCATAGGCCCCCCGATAGGCCCCCCAATAGGCCCCCCCAATAGGCCCCCCAATGGGCCCCCCGATAGGCCCCCCGATAGGCCCCCCAATAGGCCCCCCAATAGGCCCCCCCATAGGCCCCCCAACAGGCCCCCCAATAGGCCCCCCAATAGGCCCCCCAATAGGCCCCCCAATAGGCCCCCCCAACAGGCCCCCCAATAGGCCCCCCAAAAGGCCCCCCAATAAGGCCGCCCAATAGGCCCCCCAATAGGCCCCCCAATAGGCCCCCCAATAGGCCCCCCGATAGGCCCCCCGATAGGCCCCCCAATAGGCCCCCCAATAGGCCCCCCAATAGGCCCCCCGATAGGCCCCCCGATAGGCCCCCCAATAGGCCCCCCAATAGGCCCCCCCAATAGGCCCCCCAATAGGCCCCCCGATAGGCCCCCCAATAGGCCCCCAGCCCCCAATAGGCCCCCCAATAGGCCCCCCAATAGGCCCCCCCATAGGCCCCCCGATAGGCCCCCAATGGGCCGCCCAATAGGCCCCCCAATAGGCCGCCCAATAGGCCGCCCAATAGGCCCCCCGATAGGCCCCCCGATAGGCCCCCCAATAGGCCCCCCAATAGGCCCCCCGATGGGCCCCCCAATAGGCCCCCCGATAGGCCCCCCAATAGGCCCCCCAATGGGCCGCCCAATAGGCCGCCCAATAGGCCGCCCAACAGGCCGCCCAATAGGCCGCCCAATAGGCCCCCCGATAGGCCCCCCCGATAGGCCCCCCGATAGGCCCCCCCATAGGCCCCCCAATAGGCCCCCCGATATAAGGCCCCCCCATAGCCCCCCCAATCGGCCCCCCCAATAGGCCCCCCCAATAGGCCCCCCACTAGCGCCCCCCAAAGGCCCTCCGATAGGCCCCCCAATAGGCCCCCCGATAGGCCCCCCGATCGGCCCCCCCGATACGGCCCCCCCCGCTCGGCCCCCCGATCGGCCCCCCCCCATAGGCCCCCCCATAGGCCCCCCCCATAGGCCCCCCCCATCGGCCCCATCGGCCCCCCAATGGGCCCACCAATAGGCCCCCCAATAGGCCCCCCAATAGGCCCCCCAATAGGCCCCCCAATGGGCCCCCCGATAGGCCCCCCGATAGGCCCCCCGATAGGCCCCCCATAGGCCCCCCAATAGGCCCCCCCATAGGCCCCCCGATAGGCCCCCCGATAGGCCCCCCATAGGCCCCCCAATAGGCCCCCCAATAGGCCCCCCCATTGGCCCCCCAATAGGCCCATAGGCCCCCCAATAGGCCCATAGGCCCCCCAATAGGCCCATAGGCCCCCCAATAGGCCCCCCAATAGGCCCCCCAATAGGCCCCCCAATAGGCCCCCCAATAGGCCCCCCAATAGGCCCCCCAATAGGCCCCCCAATAAAAGGAAATTATCTACTTCACTGGTCCCCACCGAGAAAAAATCTTTTCAGTGCGTCAGAGTGGGACAGTTGTCCCTCCGCTCACAAGTACTGTTTCTGCCCCTCGGTGTCCCTCCCATGCCGGCCAGGGCTCTTCTTAAGCCGGGGGGAAGGGGGGTGATTTGAGAGACCCACCCACAGATTTTTGGAAAACCCCGTGACCAGAAATGTCCCACCCCCACGAGGGGGGGGGGTTGGACTGACCCACCCACCCACCCTGCCATTCACTCACCCAAAAGCAGAAAGGGGCAATTTTTGTCTTCCGGCGCCAACCCATCCACCCCAAAATGTCCCGCCCCACGGGAGGACGGGGGGGGGGGAGGGTTGGACACCCACCAACCCAGAATGTCTGAAACCCCCCACCCACCCACCCCCGCACCCCTGTAGGGCAGGACACACACTCAGAAAAACCCTGATGCCCCGGGGGGGGGGGGGGAGGCGGTCCATCTCCCATGCCAAAGCCATGAGCCTTGCACTGTGCTTCTGGTTTGAGTTATTCTGGAATTTGTTCGCATCGCCCTTTGTGCTGCCTCACGGGCAGGGATGCATTAGAGCCCCATTCCAGCCCCCTTCCCCGTGTGGGGGCTGGAACATGATGGCCTGGGTCGGTGTGCCCCGGGAGGGCGTGCGGGCTCGGCCCTCGCAGCCCGTGTGGCCCCAACGGAGCCACGCGGGAGGAGGGCCGAGGGAGGCGGGTCAGAGGGACGCGGTCCGTCGGGACGTCGGGCGCGATAGGCCGCTGCGCGGGGGTCCGAATGAGGGGCGGGGGGCCATCCACAACCCCCGTGACCAGCAAAGCGCTGGAAATGAAGTAAAAACCAAAGGAAAATGAACTAGCCCTCCAAAACCCTTAGGCATTCCCGAAATGGAAATGGGATACAAGTGCCTCGCTGGCTTGACGTGTCTTAGACAAGCATGTCTTGGACAAGGAGGGGGGGGGAGGGGGGTTGGCACAAGGCCTCTGGTGGTTGGCTCTGTTAGCCTCTGGCGGCGCCTATTGGCCTCTCACCCTTGAACCTTCTGCGATGACAAGCAGACATCCGTACTACTGAGGGCATCCGCCCTGCCTGGAAGGGGGGGGGGGGGCATCCAGAATGCAACTTCTGCCCATGGCGTCCTCCCCTGACGGCCTGATCAGTGCCCGGGTCATGCGGTCATCACGAAGACCCGAGGCCGGGGGGGGGGGGGGCAAACTTCTTTTTGGCCTTTTTTTGGGGGGGGGGGGGGGCGTGTCCGCACGAAGCAATGGCCTGATCACTGCGCTTATCACTACGGCCAGAGTCAACGACACCCAAGAGGCCACTGAGTGGTCAAGGCTGTGACACAAGTAAACGTGGACCGTAAAAGAAGACCCTCAGCCCCCCCCCCCCCCCCGGAACGCACTGCTTCGGGTGTATTGTACAAAGGCCAGGTCAGCGACGGGCCCTGTGGTGGAGGTTGACAAAAGGGTCCCTCACAGCGGCGGACGGGGGAGCCCCTGCAGGGCCTGCGCCCCATCCCCCGGGACACCCGCCCCCTCCGGACCAGAGAACAAGGCCGTCCTGAACGCCAAAACCGATAAAACGTCTGCCGGCGTCCGGTACACCGGGACCGCAACAGTGCACCGGCCGGGCCCGACCCGCTGTCGGTGACCGGGTTCGACGGGCGTTGGTGCCCATCGACTGCCGTCGGGGGATAAGCGCACGTGGGGCACCGTAAACCGCCGCCGGCGTGCGCGTTCCCCCTCTGGAGGATGGGTCTGCCCCGCAGTGCGGGACCGCACTCTGCGCATTCCGGAGCGAGCGACCCGCCTCCGAGGCAGACCAGATCAGCGCATCGCATGCCAACCGCTTCCCAATCTGCGGGGTCATGATCGGCCGGTGGATCGGCCGTACGCCACATCAAAGAGTCGCGCCAGGAGTTCGTAGCGCTGCCGGACAGTGTCCAGCTTCAGGACCCGCAGCAGGATTTCCGGGGCCTCCATCCCCACGAGCCTGCGACAAACGCCGTCGTGTGGTCTTCGAGGACAGGCAACTGCCCCACCATCCCCCCCGACCCCGACCGGGGGGTGCGTGGACGTATGTGCCCCTGTCTGCGCGATTGTGTGTGCGCGCGCGCCACGCATTCTTGAGAGGCCTCCACAGAATTCAAACGCCACACCAACAGCGATGCCGACACCGCACAGTCATCATCCGCTCGCACTTGTGCGCTGCCCTGGGCGTTGCAGGAGGGGTGCCGGGTGGGTAGGCTGACGCGGGGTGGGGCATAGGGGCGACGCTGCGTGTCACCTGGGGGCCGCACACCGTGTCACACAGGCTGGTGGGCCCCCATGCACCATGTCGTGCAGCAGTACAACCAGTGTCCAGTGCCACGTCACTTGTATGACCTGCTTTTGTTCACCTGCCGCTGGTTGGTGGTTGGGGGGGGTTTGGCACAAGGCCTTGGTGGTTGGCTCTGTTAGCCTGTGGCGGCGCCTATTGGCCTCTCGCCTTTGAACCTTCTGCTATGACAAGCAGGCCTCCGTACTACTGCGGGCATCCCCCTGCCTGGGGGGGGATCCAGAATGCAACTTCTGCCCATGGCGTCCTCCCCTGACGGCCTGATCAGTGCCCGGTATGCGGTCATCACGAAGACCCCAGGCTGGGAGGTGCTCACCACAACCAGCAACGTGAATGTCACACAAAGAGGGGGGGGGGAGGGCTTTGGCCGGCCAAAACGGCCCGACCACAGAGTGGTGATGCAGAGGCCCATGAACTTGAACATTGAATGAGACTTATGTGAATTTGGCGCCGGTTGCTGATCAAGGGCACTGCCTGGGCGTTGCAGTTCCGCGCACAAACGTTGCCAAAAGACAAAACCCACCGCGCAAGATGCCGCCGTTGAGAATCGTGCCGCACACCCCCATGCCCCACGCGAGTCCGGTATACAGTCATCTTTGCTCACAGGCGGCATTCGATGGAAAACCCAACGGCCCATCCCTCCTCCCTCCGGCATGTGGCACAACGGTCAGAAAACAAATCTACACGTCCGATTCGAAGCAAAAAAAAAAAAAAGGAAAAAAGAATCCCGGCCGTCAGCCCATCGGGTGGGACTGGCTCGTCGCCGACGGCGGTGGACTGGTCAACGAGGCGGTGGGGAGCGGTTATCCGACAAAATGTGTCAGCCCGTCGACGATCGGCATCCTCGCAAGAAGCACAACACAGGGGAGGGTGAGCCACACACCCCCGTCCTCATCCTCAGCTCAGCAGAGGCCTGTCCCTGGCCCGAGAAGCCGTGAAATGCTCAACGACCGTTACAACGGCCCATTGCCTGCGCATTTGCATCCGGAGACATCGTGGGGGACTCCCACTCGCCCAAAGGGCACCGCGCTGGAGGCGGCTCAGTCGCCCTGCACAGCCCCCCTTCTGATGTGCCACCCGCCCGCCCGCCCGCCCGCCCGCCCAGACGGACCGAAGGCGAAGACCCCACCCGTCGCCGCAAGGGGCACAATGGGGGCGCAAGAGGACACGGGGCACACCTCGCAAGCCAGAAGCTCAGCAGCGCAGGGTCCGTGGGCTGCAGAATGCGTGAGGCAGAGGGGCTAGAGACTTCTTCACGGGCGCGGATGTTTTGGGGGGGATTACGGGAGCTGCACTTTGATTGACATGCATATCACAGCATTGCGCCGACCCACGAAAGCACAAACAGGCAAGCCTCTGCACCCAGGCACCCCCCCCACCCACCCAGGCGCACTAACCTACAGCGCCCACGCACACCAGCAGGGGTAGAGCCGCCCTCGGCAGTAGGGCATGCGACCAATATCTGTGTCGGAAGGGCGGGGGATGCAAGTTGAGACTGCAAAAAAAAAAATGCTGCGCGAAAAAATGCAAATAAATGCATTTGCATCCCCCCTTCCGGGGTCCTTAAGAGAAAAAAAAAGTGTTCCTGAACGGCAGTTTTGCAAAAAAAACCGCGTGTAGCTCATATGTTCAACCATGGTTGGTGGTGATTGGCGGTTGGCGGTTGGTGGCGATTGGCGGTTGACGGTTGGTGGCGATTGGCGGTTGGCGGTTGGTGGCGATTGGCGGTTGGCGGTTGGTGGCGATTGGCGGTTGGCGGTTGGTGATGGGCGGTTGGTGGCGGTTGGCGATGGGCGGTTGGTGGCGGTTGGTAGTGGTTGGTGGCGGTTGGTAGTGGTTGGTGGCGGTTGGTAGTTGGCAGTGGTTGGCGGTTGGCGGTTGGTCGCCGCTGACGGTTGCCGGCGGTTGGCGGTTGGCGGTCGGTGGTTGGCGATTGGTGGTCCCTTGGGGCGGTCCGTAAGGGCGGTCCTTAAGAGAGAGAAAAATCTGCTTCCCAAAGGACCCCCCCTGCCCCCCTCCCCGTCAAAATCGCACATGTGACACTAATTTGTCCGTGGATTGCCAAAATGGGAGGAAACAGCAGGCAAGACAGAAGCAAAAAAAAGTATAAAAATGCAAAAGATGCAAAAAAAAAATGCAAAATAAAATGCATTTGCATTTCCCCCAGCCCCGTGTCTGTGCCGTCAGGCGCGGTCCCCATTGACCACATCCGAGAGGCTAGCCACCCGTTGGAACAGCCACTCACGGCGGTATGAGGGTGCTGGCTGGCGGTGGTTGCAGTGTGGCTGCTCCGGACCACGGCGGATGGACACCAGAGCACCCAAGTAAGGTCCACCTCCGAGCAGCGCTCCCAAAAATTGGACGAAAACGGCGGAAAGATGACATTGAAGACGAACCCAAATCCAACAATCCAACGATCACCCACCATCATCGATCAGAGGGCAGTTGGTCCGCAACAGTCCATTGACCACAAACACAAATCGGTGGACCGGAAACGGTTGTAGGCTCACCGCCAGCGCCCGGCGAACACTTGACACCCGCAGCAGCCCTCCGTTAGTCAGCGACCGCCGAGGGTTCTCTACCCCCGAAATCCCTCTGGCTGGGCGTCTGGCCACCGCTTGCCGTCGTTTTTCTGTTTGGGATGAGTTGAACAGAGAGGCGCCCGGGTGTCTACACCCATTTTCCCGCCAGAGCGCACCGAGACCCAGTCTCCGTTCAGTACTGGTCTACGCCCTCGCAAGGCCGGTCGGTCTGCCTTGGGCGCCTGTGCACGTGCGCCGGCAGTGCGGTCCCCTCGCAGCCGCGCCACACTGTGCGCGGGCGATGGTGGCCGGCCTGGGCGCGCGCGTCTGCAAAGCCTTGACGGTCCCGGCATTCCGCGGTATGCCAAACCCCCCCCGTCGCGGGTCGCGTGCACCACCGGCCCAACATCGAGGTCGCATGCCTCAGACCAGTCCCGTGTTCTGGGTCGGGCGGGGATGGGCACGGGCACGGGCATTTGGGTGCGGATGTGGCACACCATTTGTCCCAGTTGTTCATTGGCCATACGCAAATGCTGAGGGCTAATCGGGTCCAAGCGCGACTTGACCGCAGCGATCAGTTCATCAGTGGATCCGTCCGCGTTCAACTCGGCGTCCTTTTCTGAAATGAGCGTTGCATTCCAAGGGGACCCCGAGTCAGAGAGACGACACGGCGCAGAACCGCGCATAGACTGACCGCAGCGTACTGCACAGCATCGCACAGCACGGCACCGCACCGCACGACGCACATGACACGACACGACACGACAGGACGCGATATGACACGACACTACTCTGAATTACACCACACCACACCTACACCTACACCTACACCTACACCTACACCTACACCTACACCTACACCTACACCTACACCTCCACCTCCACCTCCACCTCCACCTACACCTCCACCTCCACCTCCACCTCCACCTACACTACACTACACAACAGTACGGTGCACCACACCACACTTCATCACACTGCATTGCACTGCACTGCACTACACTACAGCCATGTGGCCGCCACGCCACGCCACGCCACGCCACGCCACGCCACGCCACGCCACGCCACGCCACGCCACGCCACGCCACGCCACGCCACGCCAATGTACCTCACCAGGACACCAACTTCGCCCCACTCCCACTTACGCTCGCTCTTAACCTGCTCCCCCCATCGCAGCGTAGCCTCAGACCTCACCCCCTATCCGACGCTTCCTCCCCAGGCCCCGACTCCTGCCGCAAACCACCTGCCCGCCATCCCCTACCCTTCTACCTCGTCTGCCCCCCCCCCCATCTTTTCCGGGCCCTACCGACTCCCAGGCACTCGGACCTGCGTCGTCATCAAACCACTCAATTTTGCCCACGTGATAACCATCTTTGGACTGAAGGACAGGGCAAGTCAAACGGCCGAAGGGGACGGAATGGGGCGTGGCCGCGGAGTGACAGCCATCCTCGGGACAGGGCTGGCAGAATCGAAACCACCACCCACGACCGAACGCACAAATACAAGTCCAATCGCAACCACAACCGCACTCACATTCAATCACCATCACAATCAAAACCACAAGTTAGAAAGCAGGAAGGCGGCTTTTTGTGCGGATATATGAAGTGTGCCATTTGGTGGAAAATGGTTGCAATGGCAGCTATACTCCATCCCGTCAAACGATTGCTTTTGTGCGCGCTTGGGTTTCAGTTGGCTCGTTCGTTGCACATTATGAGGCAATGTTGCATCTTTCAAGTGCATTTCATCTCCGCAATGCAAGTAATTCTTGTTGGAGTCCACAACCTCACCACCACCCAAAAGGCAAACCCACGTTCCCCTGTCACAGCAAAATGGGGCGCCGGGCACCTTCTTTTCGAGCACCCGGAAGCGCTGTGTGCCCACGGTCTGAATCATGCAACGGCCGTCCGGCAACATCTCCAGGTCCTGCATCTGCAACACGCACCCAATATCATTGTATGTGTTCCCTACGGGAGCACACATTCCAAACTTTTTGGTGCTCTCCCACGCCCTCCGGATCATCAGGCGGTACCTGACGACAGCAGGACGTCAGGTCAGCTTATCACAGCATCTGAAGTGCCAAACCGTCACTCCCCGCAGGGCAAAGCATTAGACTTGCTTCACCAACAGATGGGCAATGCAGAAAGCAGCCGCCCCCATGCCTCCCAGATCCGAGACGCGAGGTACGAAATCTGGCAAATGGTATGCCAGGAGGACGGTGTACAGCCGGGTCAGCCCAAACTGACGCCCCTACCTCCAGCACGGATGTATCAGAAGAGAGTAGAGGGGGGGGGGGGGTTGGCACGAAGCCATGGTGTTGGTTTGTTTGCCTTCGGCAGCGCCTATTGGCCTCGCGCCCTTACAAGAGGGGGGGGGGGGGGCTCTGGGACCCAAAAAATTGTGTACTAAAAATGGCCCGCCAAGATTTCCCAATGGCAAATTTCGTTTTTTCCCACTGCGGTCACTTGGTTTCGGGGGGGTCCAGGGGGGGGGGGGGGTAACCTCCCCTCCTCCTACAGTGTACGGCCATTCTAATACTTCCCTGCCCCCCAGTGGCTTAGCGATGATCTGGTTCAGGGGGTGTCTGAGGCTTGTCCAGGCCACAGGTCGGATCTGGGTGGTCGGCACACCCACCAACCCATCCACAACGTCCCATGGCGCCCTCACCGGTGAGGGTTGTTCAAGGCGGACAAGCGGCTTACGGGCCTGGAGACCGTTGCCCCCTTGCACCGTTGGTGGGTCCATGGGTTCTGGGGGTGGGTCAGAGAGCCGATCGCTTTGGTGGCCCATTGTCCCTCTGGCCTACGGTGAGGAGGTGGGGGGTCCACCAAAAAGGGTCGTGAAGGGCTGGTGCGGGCTGGCGAGGGCAGGGGTTATGCAGCCATTTCACTGTCCTGTGGGGAAAGGTTTGGGGTTGATGCTGGTGTGCCTGGGGGGCCTCTCCAGCGGAGGGTAAAACTGGGGCCAATCCCGGGGTACCTGGCACAAAAGTAGCGCACAGGGCGCCCGCCGGGCAAACACTCCTCAAGCGTTGTAGAAGTTGATGGAGGGCGGGTGAGGGAGCCCTAGGGATGTATTGGAAGGGAAGGGGCCCCGGAGGGGGTTCCAGAAGCGGTTAGATAGGCGGTTGGAGACGGTTGCCACAGCGGCGGTTACTGGGGTTTAGTGGGGGTTTAGTGGTTACTGGCGGTTAGTGGGGGCGGTTACTGTCGGTTACAAACGGGGCTGGCAGTAGCGGTCAGGGAGAGAGCGGCCGCGCCATAGGCCAGGGGCCTGGAAGGGCAGGCTGTGCCGTTTGCGCGTCGGCGGCGCCCAGTGGCTGCGGTATTGGGGGTTGTGCTGGTTGTTGCGGGGATCGCTTGACTGTTTTTGCCGTCCACACACCTCCGTCCTCAGGCCGTCCACATTTTTTGGCACCAAGTCTGAAAAACGAAAAGTTCCCCTGCCAACCCCCGAAGGAACACTGGCCAACCTCCCCTCCCCCCAGGGCGTTGCTTGAGCGGAGGGGGGAGGGGGGGAGGGGGTCCAGGGGGGAGGGGGTCCAGGGGGGGAGGGGGTCCAGGGGGGAGGGGGTCCAGGGGGGAGGGGGTCCAGGGGGGAGGGGCCGAAATGAAAATTAAAGCAACGCCCCCCCCCCCCCCCGGCCGCTGTAACACCATCGGGACCATATTCATGCCACATTGGGCTTTCTGCTCAGGACCCAGGGACCACCTCCCGGGGGTTTCCAATCGCCGGGGAGCCCCAGTTCGCGGCCGAATCGGGGGCTCCAAAGCGGGGGAGGGCTCAACGGGGCTCCGCAAGGCCCTGCCTCCTCAGGGTCCCCAGGGTGCGGCAGTCCCCGCCAGTGGTCCGCAACGGTCCACAACCCTTACCCGCCCCGAACACTTTCGCTGTCCGAGTCTGCAGGCGACAGGGCGTACCTGGGCTCAAAAATGTGCAGAGGGTATGCCGTGCCCGGGAGGGAGGCACTGCACACAAAAATGGGGAACTCGTCCATATTCTCCATGTCCTGCTCCTGCCGCAGCTGCTGCTTGCGGGCCTGGGACAGGGGACCGGGCGTGGCGCGGCGCACGCGCCCCAAGCGGCACGGGAATCGGGGGATCCAGTCTCAAGCAAAGCAAAGCGACGCGGCACGAAGCACCGGATAACGGACCAGGGGGTGCCGTAATGGGAAAAAAAAAAACTTCGGAGTGTCCAATACGCCCTACGAGGCGGTTGGTGGGTAACCGAAGGCGGTTGGTGTGTAACCGATGGCGGTTGGTGGGTAACCGATGGCGGTTGGTGGGTAGCCACCAAACATCAGAGAGTGGATGCCATGGTAAAAAAAAAAGGGTGAGTGTCCTTATGGCACCCCCTGTAACGGACGGTGTTACTGACCAGGAAATGCCCTATGGATGCCCCCACTGCCCAACTGCTGCCCCATGGCTGCCATACGGCTGCCCCAATGTACAGGCCTGTAGGCCCACCGCCACCAAACTCACGGACTCGCCGCCGGAGCCTGGAAAATGGGGGGGGATGGGGGGGAGTTTGGGACGGGGGAACGGGGCCGGACAGGGGGAATGGGAAAACGGAGGGAAACTGGGGGGAAATGGGGGGAAATGGGGAAATATACTCTTGTTGATGGGGAAACTCGAGGGAAATGAGGGGAGGGGGGGTGGGAACAGAAAATAAGGAAACATCTTAATTTCCCCTCATTTTTCCGCGACAGATGTTCCCCGCTTTTCCCAACAAAATATTGTCCCCATTGAAACCTTCAGAAACTGCTCACCACCACGTACCCACAGGTAAACAGGCAGGATGTGAACTCTCCGCTACTCACCGAAAAGTGGGTAAGTCCCTGCAATGCCATTCTCCGGCGCTCACGAACACCTGCAGCTCCTCAGAGCAATGGCTCTCGATAAGACGTTGCAGCACGGCATTTGGCTTATGCTCGGCAGACAGATACGCTGTGTAAAGCAGCGCGGACATAGCGAGCAACGGCACGGCACGGCTGCGGGCAAAGAGTGAGGGAAGAAGGGTCCAGCCACTTATCCCAACAGCACACGACGCCAATGAGCCCATGTCGGTTGCGGTTCAGGCATGACGTGGAGAAAAGGCAGGCGAGAGAAACAGAGAGAGGGAGGGAGAGGGAGGGAGAGGGAGGGAAAGGGAGGGAGAGGGAGGGAGGGAAAGGGAGGGAGGGAGGGAGGGAAAATACGAAGCATAGGGAGGCCTGAAGCACACGCGAAAGCAGTAGGCTCCATTTGTACTGCCTTGCGCACACAGCGCCTTCTTCTGCCCCTGGGTCACCTTGCTCAGGTGTCACGAACGGTCATGCGTGGATCCCAAATCCCCGTCGTTGCCGCACGGCTGCACCGCCGGTACTGCTCCCACTTGTTGCAACCCAAAAGAAGGAAGCGGACGCTTCCGACCCGGCAAGACGTGGGGTTCCCCAACCTGAAACTCCCAAATGGTGTCTGTAGTACAGACACTGAACGGATGTGGGACGGTCCACAGCACATGAAGTCGGAAGGGGGGGTTTCCATTGACCCACTCAGACCCGTAAGATACTCTCCAGCCCCGTCTGCTGGCTTGCCGAGATGGGGCGGTTTGTCACTCGGTGCCCGGGCACTCGTTGTTGCAGGCATTGCAAAGAAGACAGTTCTGTGTGCCTCTTTTGTACGAACAGCCGAGGAAATTTCCAAAGATGACCGAGAAGCAGAGGTGTAGCGAACGAGGATTGGTTTCTTTTTGGGAGGGGGACGGTCCATAAAGGCTGCTTGATTATGCAACACAGGGCAACCCAACCGACATCCAGCGCCATGTCTCTTGTGCGCCGCACTCTGGCTGATTGGGGGGTCATTGTGCCGTTCGAGAGTGTCGGAGGGAAAATGCAGGTTTGTGGGTGAGAATGAGACGTTTGGGCCACTGATCGATTATTGCAGAAAGGGGGGGGGAGGGGTCCTCTGATGACTTTTTGGACATTTCAGTGTAAACCTGCCCAGCCCCTTGTTCCTGAGCCACCCGCTGCTGCTTGCACCTGGAAGTTGTGCCCGGCAGAAGGGGCAATGGTTGTCATGGTCCAGTGCCCGGCTGAGGCAGACACGACAGAACGTATGCCCACAGCGGGTCGTCACGGGGTCACAAAAGATGTTGAGGCAGAGGGCGCACTCGAGCTTCGACAAGAGTGTGGGTCGGTCCATGTGCAATGGGGCGACTGGCGGCGCGCTGGGGAGAAATATGCCGGCACCTGCAGAACCGGGCGGGCCAAGAGCAGGCGTGGGCTGCTGGCGGTACGCCCACTGCTGCGTACAATGCCAACGCTCGGTGTTTTGTTGTGACCGCTGCATGCTGCTGCACAACCCTACAGGACCTGTCCAGGGGCAACAGCAAATTCATACCCATGAGCATACCATCTCTTGCATAGCCGGTGTTGTACCAATAAACCCCGGCACGGGGCACGGCCGGTACAGGGGAGGGGACAATTGCGCTGGGGAAAACTTCGCCACCCTTGAAATCCCCAAAGCTCCAAGTGCCATACGCCCAAATGACTGCAATAACACAACAAGACACGCCCCAGACAGAGACTCCAAAACTGCAACACATTGCCACAACAAAGAGGGCCAGTACCCCCAGCGCCAGTCACCGGATCGGCAGCACCAGATTTCATACGTCTGCGCAAGAAACGGTTGGCTCAGGCGCGTTTGTAAGCGCTTGGCTCTTCTTAGAAAACACACTGCCTCTGCAGCGGTGGCGAAAGATGGAACTGTTCCACCAAAATTTCGCCGGGGGAAACTTTCGCCACTTTTCTTAACGGCAGAGTTTTCCCCCCAAAATTCTCCCCTGGCGAAATTTTAACTCCCCCTGTACCGAATGAAATCTCGCAATTGAATGCCCAGAGACCAACAGATACAAACCCCCAGAACCTCAAACAATAAAGTGCGAGTGGGGGGCGTTTCGATAAAACGCTGGTTCGTTACCGTAGAGCAACCAATGAAGTGTGCCACGCAGACCTGCCACCAGCGTCTGCCAGCTCAGTTGTGATCAGATGGAGCACGCTCCTACTGAGCCACACGCTGGACGCGGCACGTTCCTACTGAGTTCTGGTGGTGCCGGGGGGCGGGTATTACTGAGGGGCTGTTGATACGGGGCCGATTGTCACTGAGAACCAGTTTCCCTGCCAGACGCTAGTGGCATGTTTTGTGCCACGTTGTTTTGGAATGCACTAATCAAGGGTATTTGTGTGTGTTGGGGGTGGGGGAAGGGTTGTCAACTACTTCACATTGACCCAGCATTGGATGCAGGAACCAGGGGGCGCGGGACAACTAAGTTCTACACTGCCACCTACCCACATATTATCTGGCGAAAATCCGGCGCAGGGGAACAAGAGGGGGGGGGGGGGCATGGCAATGGTCGGGGGTGTCACAGGTCCATTGCCCACGGCAGGGTACAGGCTGGGCCAGGCCTTTGCTTAGTGATACTGGGGGGGGGGGGGGTCAAATTGGCCCCCCGGGATTTTGGCTGACCCACCCACCCACCCACCCACATCAGAAATTTTTTCCTCAGGAAAAAAATGAAATTTATCAAAGGGGCCCAAACTTGGAGGTCGATTTTAGGTACACAAACTTTTTTTGGGCCTCTGACACCCCCCCCCCCCCCGGTATAGTATCAACCAGCCACTAAGCAAAGGCCTGGGCCGGGCACAAGCCCCCCCATTTGTGCGTGCTTGGGACCTTCCCTCACTGCCGTACACTCTGCTCGTCTTGGGGCTTTGCAGCCGCCTGTTGGAGCCAACTGACGAACTTGGCTACCAAGGGCCAAGTGCCGTCCGATGATGGCCCATGCCATGCCCGAAGATGCGACGTCCCCCGCCGCGCCCCTGCCTTTTCGCAGTATATTGCCGCCCCAAACAATATGACCAAACCAAACCAAAACGGGGCCGCTGGGCAGCACCGAGGAAGATGTTCACCCCCCATACGCAACCCTGACAATATCAGTGCAATACAGTGATCAATTTGAATTGACAATCCTCAAAGCGATCGGTGTATCGCGGTAATCATTTCGAAGGGTATCTACGTCAAACGATTGCTGTATTGCACTGGTCTCAGTGTATGGCACTGATCATTCTGAGGTACGTATGTTGGGGTCGCCCCCCCCACCCCATCTGAAGAGTGATGTAGTATGCCATTATTTGCCACTGGGAGTCTCAAACCCATGCACCAGGACAGGTTGCAACGCTACAGCGGCCACAGAGGGGGTTGCAGCACAAAATGGATGGCGGGGGGGATGGGGGAGCTGGGGTAGGGCATGCCCCAGGCATCCGTTTACTAAAGCGTCGCCCATCGTTCTATTGTTCTGTGCGTTCGACGTGACAAGCACCAGCACGAACCCCGAGGAAATTGTATTTCGAGTGATGTGAGCAGATCATGGGAGCGTGCGCAAGGGGTCTGGGAAGAAGGGGGGTGACGGGGCTCTCAAGGAATCAGCTGTACTTTGGGGGGCCTTGGGATCAGACAGCGGTACCGGAGGAATCAGTTGTGAAATCGGACTTGAACACGTCCAAGCAGGCGCTCAATGTATCCTCCGGCACGCAGTCGTCACACAGCAGGTCACAGATGCGGTCTTCAAAGCCTTTGGGTCCTGATGAAAGGGGTTGCACAGATCAAAAGGCCCCATCGTACACACACACACCCAACCCTCCGGAACGTGGGGGGGGGGGGGATTGGTCGGCGAAAGTCGGAGGAGTACGGAAAGGGAAGTCGCTGCGAGGGATACTGTGAGCCGGGGTTCGCCATGGGAGGCGGGGACAAGCATCATGACGAAAGGAATGAAGGAAGGAACAGCAATGCAGGCTGTATTTTGTGCAGCACCCGATCCGCATGCAGGCTCAACTCATCTGTTGAATGGGTTCTTTTGTCCAAAGCTTTTGTCAAGAGCGCTACCTGCTCACCATACGGCAGGCCGGAGCGTGGGGCGGCATGGAGCTCCACAGCCTTACACGTGTGCATGCACAGCGTATGACATGAACCTCTAGCTCTACCTATTTCTGCACTGTACATCGTCTTTTGTACGTGACTCCAACAATCTCATGACTTTTTGTGTTCTTCAATCGTGATCAATCGCTCCAATTGTGTAAATAATGCAAAAAGATGGACAAAATGGATTGGCACTAGGGACATACAAGCAGAGTAAACTGGGACATTGGGACATTGGGACATTCTGCTGCAGGGGTATGACAAGAAATGGTTGAATGGTGCTCGTGTGTGGGACTCCCTGTGTATATCAGCATAGGTTATTGAGTCACCGAGCCGGTGTAACCAGTAAGGTTTTAAACCACGTTGTCACCTCCTTGTCAACACCTTGTCATTCCCTTGTCATCCCCCTGCCACCCTCTTGTGTCTTTCAAGTCTCGGGCAAGGAAGCAAGCAGCAGCAAGCAGCCCAGCAGCAGCAAGGAACAAGCACGCATGAAATGGGAATATGTAGAATTCTGTTGTCGTGGTTTGGATTGTGTTGCAATTCTGGAGGACGACAGCTATGCGTACACACAGTGTGAGCAAGAAACTCAAACAGTGATGGTGGGAACTGTTGCCGCAAGTGGCGGATCCAGGTTTCAAAATCTGTCAAATATGGCCGAAAAATATGCCATGTTGGGGTGTCCAGGATGTTTGTGGAGGGGGCTATTTGCATTGGGGCCAACGTCGATGATGAAGAAACACATTGGAGCACCAAGTAGTAGCCTTTGCACCCGACTGGCGGCCGCAAGGACCTGCTACTCAAAAATGGCCAGAATTGGCCTTGGAGCTGACCATTTATGTCTACTTTCTGAAGTATCACCTTCCTTTGCCATGCTTGAGCCGTGTTGGGGGGGCCGCGGGCGGCCCCAAGGCCTTGGCCAAATAACACCAACCTGGGCCCAGAGGGGGTTGGTCCTTGGGTTGCCTGCGCCCGTGATCACTGCCAACAATGACCGCTCTGAACAGGTTTGCCAGCTCCCTCCAACCCTGCTAACGGCCCCCCGAAACCCGGCGCCTGGGCCCCTATTCTTCCCATGCATTCCCGGAGCGGAAGCGGCACTGTCCGTCATCATCTACATTCATGGGTTCAGTAACACTGCCGGGCGCTGGGTGCTGGGGGATTAGGAGACACAGGCCAGAGGGAGACGAGGTGCAATGCTGAATACAGAGACGGCAGCAGACGACAGACCTTTGGTAGCCTGGACAGGGCGCGCACATATGTGCCCTGCCACAAGGGCCTGGAGGGCCCGGACGTACTGCTTGTCCGCCAGGTTCGCGTCACACTCTGTGAACAAAGCGGCACTGTAATGCGGGGCGAACGACGACTAGTGGCGCACCTTTGAAAATGCACGCCGTTGGCGCCAAACAAGAAAATACGCAACTTAGGCTGTTCTCCGCACTCGACCTACGCGTTCCCCACAATGAGCGTTCAAAAAAGCGTAAGTCGCGTGCACTTCTTTTTGGCTGTGGGTCGCGTGCACTTTCTTTTAGATGTAGGTCGCGTGACAAAAAAAAAGCCTAACCCCCAAAAAGCGACTTACGCCTGACACTTTCATTGTTCACGCCTCTGAGAAAGGCACTCCACATGCGCGATCAATACACTCACCGTCCCTTTGCATTGTCTGTGGTGTACTTTGGACTGCCTTCACCTGCTGGCGCTCCCATTCATTTGTAAAGTGTCCGCAAGACGTCAGCCCAGCTCACCTTTCAGACACTTAAGAAGAGAAGCACCCTCGGCTAGGTTGCCTGGCAACACAATCCACTCCAAGTCAGTCCCATCCAATCCAGGCGACTCGGTGCACCGCATTGCAATGATACACCACACCACACAACACATACCCCCGCTTTCCGCCGTGGTAAACACACTCGCACACAGCGCGTGCGTAAGACACACAGCCCTCCCGTTTACCTGTACCCGTGGCTAGACATCCCGGCCTTTGCCTTCTGGTAACAGCGCCTTCGGCACACCACACAACACAACACTGTACCATACAATATCACACCACACCACACCATAAAATACAATACCACAACACATCACCCACCATACCCCACTAGACACACCTTACCACACTACAACAGACCACACTACACGACACCACAGCAGCACACACGCACACCGTACCTTACGGTGCCGCATCGTACCACACCGTACCATACTATACCGCACAGCACCTTGCCACACCGCCACGCCACGCCACGCCACGAACACCATAGCATAGCATACCACACCCTACTGTACCGTACAGTACTGTACCATACTGCACCACATCGTACCGTACTTCCCCATACCATTCAACATGGCCAACAAGGCACAGAATGTGGAATGCACCTATGATGTAGCTCTGGTACAGCCCTGGATCGACATTCTTGGCCTTTGAGCTGTGCTGCACGACCTCTGCGGCACCTAGAGGAGCCTCGCCCTGCATCCCCAGCTGAGCCCTCTTGCAGTGTAGGAGGGCCACTGCCCAAGACGTGAGATCGGGGCTGCTGATGCGCTCATCCAGCCCTGCGGGGCGAGGGTCATGGTACATCCGCACCGCCATGGCCTCGCGGTCATACACAGCCCCCACCAGCTCCTTCACCGCCGTGCACACCGCCCCGCGGTAGTCTCGCGCGCCCAGCGCTGCACCGCATTCCGGACACTGGCGGTGCCGGGCCTGCACAGCCTCGAGACACGGGCTGCACAGGCAGTGCCCACAGGCCAGGGCCGAGGGCTGGTGCAGCAGTGAGCCGCAGTGCCGGCAGGTGCATGCCTCGTAGGGGCCCGCGACGCTGAGCTCGGGGGTGTCGTGGCTTTTGGGGCGTTTGGGTGATCTGTGAGGCAGCGGGCGTTAACGGGGCGCGGCGCCAGTGATGAGCAAGGCCGGCACATGTCGGGGGGCATGGCACTGGATTCCCGGGGAATGCGGGCTTGTACGCCGGTAATCCGTGTGCCGGATGTTCACCAGGAATCCCGGGTGCCCCATATGGGCTGGGGTAGACAAACAAAGGGTGTGCGTGCGGGGGAGGTCGTTGGAGCCGCTTTCTCCGACAACCGCCCTCCCCTTCGTACGTACCGACAACCAAAAGGAATCTCGGGCTGCCGACTTCGGTCGGGGCTCAGCCCCCCCCCCCCCCCCGGAGCCCCTCCTTTAGGGGGCTCGAATGCCCTCCGATGTGACATTCCGTCGGGTTGTTGCTCCTTTACGGGGCCCTGGACAGTCACCCGTTCTTCCCTTCGCATGTTGCGTTGGGTTGCTGCGTTCTGTCGGCCGCTGCGGCCGGTGCTCTTGCTGGTGTCGTTTCCGCGTTCGCGGAGCCCAGTGGTTGGTGTGCCGGGGCTGTGCTGAATGTGGCGGGGTGGCAGGGGCTCCCGATCTGCTGACCGGAGAATGCCGCGCATGTGTGGGCTCATTCACCGGGAAATGCCCTGTGGTCGTTGTGGTTGATATATAGTGCCAATCATTGGCACCAAATCCCCCCACCCCTACCCCCACCTCCCGTGCCCCACCCTATATTCAACTCTTCCGCGGGTGCGGCGACACTTTCGGTGGTCGTTACCTGTTTGCCTTGCTGTTGTTTCGGTCGTTGTTGCGGAAATCCTTGCAGTTGTTGCTGTGGCGGCGGCGGCGGCGGCGGCGGCGGTGGTGGTAATTGGTCGTCGTTGTTGTTCCGCGCCAAATCCCACCCTCATCCCCGTCCCTCTGCGCGTCCCCGTCCCCATCCGCATCTCCTATCCCGGTCGCCCCTGATTCAGTCTCACGTGACCCCAGCCACGTCCCGCTCTTCAGCGCCGGGACCCTGGAGGCCATGCACCCGCTCCAAAGCGTCTTCGCTCGACATGCAGCGAGCCTCCACCAGCCCCTAGGCCGCATGCCTGCCGATCCCCCCCCCCCCGAACACGCACAAAGAGCAGTGGAACAGGGACAATCTGCGGGCTGCGTTGGCACAGCCCCCTACCACCACAACCCCTCCCTCAGAGGTGTGCTCAGCAGAGGAGCGCACGCAGCATACTGCCGGGGGCTTGGCTCGGGGGCATTGTGGCGTTTCAGACTGTCCACCACCTGAACAGAGTGAGCGGTGGGTGCTCGATGCAGGCCCTCCCGGTCGTGTCCCTGGCACTGGCACTGGGGCACTGGCACCGGCACCGGCACCGGATGTGGCACCGGTGAATCGACATGAAACGAGACCGGGAGCAGACACGCTGCCCCGTGTGACACAAGAGCACGTAGGACCATGCCAAAGATGGGGACTGGGGCAGGAGTGCAGCGACGGCAGGACGCAGTGTGGACCCTGCACGGTGTGAGCAGGGCGCCAACAGGGCTCTTCAGTCTCCACCAGACTTTGTTGAGAAGAGGGGGGGGGGGGGCTTTTGGCTCTGAGACCCACCCCAAAAAAAAATCTTGACCCAAAATTTGGCGGAGAGAAAATCAAATTTGAATAAGCGGCCCCTTTGTGGGACCCCCCCCCCCGCCCCGTGTGGTACTAATTCCTTATAAACAAAGCCTGGTCTCCCCCTCCCCCCCCGGCATGCGATGAAAGGGGGGGATGGACCAAGCCGCGCCTTCGGGGGGCACGCACACAGGTCAACACGCACTCCACATACGCACGTCCTGGGACGCATGTGCAGCAATGTTGGGCACTTCTCTGCAATATTTGTGTTCGTCACCGCCTCACCTTACGTACGCATGGTAGACCGCTAATGTGTCCTTGTGGTTGCCGTGTTTCTGTCAACCACCACAACGGGTCTGCATCCTCACTACATAGGGCCTCCCATTGCCCTTGCACTGAGGCTGGTAGGGTTGGGGGTTCGAATTCGCGTGAATTCGCACGAATTCGAATTCGGTACGAATTCGCTCCAATTCGAAGGAAAAGTTTACAAACTGTCATTATGACTCTATTGAAATCGAATTTGCTCGAATTCGCACAATTTCGAATTCGCTCGAATTCAAATTGATTTCGAGGCCAATCTGCATCCCTAGAGGCTGGCACTCAATCGGGGGGAGGGGGGGGGGGGGGCTCGTTCCGCCCCAGCCGCTTCTGTGCGCCCTTGGCGACCAACCGACCTTTTGTCTTGGAACCATCAGACCTTGTGTCCCAACCACTTCCCCAACCACCAGTAACCGCTTCGGCAATCACTTTTGAACCCCCCTTCAGCCTCTGCCCCCTCCGCCGCAGCCCTGCCCCACCCGTTCATTCCTCTTCTGCCGCTTCCTGGAGTCATCCATGTTGGTCGAGGGTCCGGACAAATGACAATCGATATTGGCCATGGAAAGGCCGCCCGCAACGCCGCTTCAAGGGCCGGTGGAAAGGGGAGCGGGCAAAGGCCGGTCGCATACCTTGTCGCCGTCCGCGGCACCATCGCCTTGTGCTGAGGCCTCTGCGGCCTGGGGCTCTGTGCCTGCAGGCGAGAGTGGGACAGGCAACGTCGCCCGCACTGCGGCGAGACGGCAGTGCGTGTGCCCCCTCTCCGGTGTGGGCACGGCCCAGAAGCGGAGCACGTGCCTAGACAACGCCGGGCTCAACCCCCCCTCCCCTTTGTTACAGACAAGAGGACGCTGGCAGCAGCAATGCACACAACAGACGCACTGCTGCGCGGCAAACCACACGCCATGTCAAAGCGGGGGGGCAGGGGTGTCGGGTCCTGGGGAGGGGCGGGCGGGGGGGGGGAGACTTGGGTGCTGCTCGGGTTGTAAGTGTGGGGCTTGTGCAAATGCCCTCGCTTCTGGTGTACGGGGGCCGGGGCAGGGGTTTGTCGGGTGCCGTGAAAATATCAACGTTTTGCGGAGTAGTAATTTCTGCGTCGGGTGTTTTGAATTTTATTCACAATTTCGGTGACCGCACCCGAAATTTTGTATTTTTGCTTTCTTTTCGCGTTTGGCCTCCGTTTTCGGGGGGCTATCTTTCATTCATTTTGGTGCCACCAATGAATCCTTGGGGGGCGGGGGCAAAGACTTGTTTTTTCTTGCGATTTTTCTTGCAGATTTTCTTTCGCGAAGGGCATTCAGCTGACAATTCACAGTTTTTTGCGTTTTTTTTTCTTGTTGCGCACAACAACACCTTGCGCCGGGAATTAATGATGTCTGCCAACATGTAATATTGGCATATTCTGTCCAAAAAAAAATGGGACCCGCATTTTTGGGCAAGAGATCTGCTTCAGGATTGCGGTTCTTCAAAGGGTAGTTTCCAAGTTGGACACCCGCCATTTTCGAGAGACTTACTTGACATGTTGTCGGGCGCCACGCCCGGGCAGTCCCCCCCCCCCTCCAACAGTTTTGTGGGGCAGATGTCAGAAAATGTCTCCATTGCGATTGGATTCAGGATGGCAACCCCACGCTTTCAATCGCAAGGACGTTTGTCGCATGGCAGTCGGAGGCAAACCAAACGGCAGGTGAAGGCGCACCAATGAATGGCACGAGGAATGGCATCATCGCGTTCTCGCGATGCAACATGACCCACCCTTGCGCAGGGCTGTCCTCCGTGCCAAAAAAAAAAAAACTGGCGCACTCCGGTACGCTTGCGCCTCGACAGCACCGGCCGGCCATGAGCTGCTGTCGGTTACCGCACAACCGGCGTCGGTTTGACCATCAACCGCAGCCAGTGAGGCTCCAACCGCCGTAGGTTAACGGCAATCCTGCCACCCAAGCCCGCAGGCCGTCCTGAGGGGGAGACAGAAAGGAAATGGCTCATTCCCAAGAGACAGCTATGCTCTTGTGCGAAACACCCACATCCTGCGGCAAAATACATGGAATACCGTAATGCACTGCTCGCAACGCTAAAGCGATTTCGGGGGACGGTAGAAGTGTCCGGGGGGATGGGGGTGCACCTGCTTGGTCCGCGGTGCTGTCGCCCGCCTTCGAACTCCACTTCGCAGCCGCATGGGACCGGAGCACTGCCTGCCCCCGCTGCGCCGCGTCCTTCCCACAGGCTGCCACGGCGGCCTGTAACTGGGGCCGAAGCACATGCTCAGCGCCTGAGCCTTTGGCAGGACAGCGCTGCATGCCTTTCACGCACACCGCGATCGCCTGCAAGGCGCTGCAACGAGGGTGCGGACTCGGGGGGGGCTTTGGTTGTGTTGTGTGTGCGTCACATGGGCCATCATGGGGCTCAGGTGCAGTGCCGGATCCCAAACCCTTGCAGCGTGATATGGGGGGTCTGGAGAGGGGGGAGGGGGGGGGGGGGCTGGACCAGGCTTCCGATGGAGGGGGGGGGGGGGTTTGGAGGTGTCCCGGCATCACCGGTGTCGGCCACAGGGCTCCTGTTAAGGGCGGCGGGGGGGGGGGGGGGGGCAGCGCCCCCCACCGTCGGGTTGCGGTTTCTTTACGGGCCCTTGACAGGCACCCGTCCTTCCCTTCGCATGTTGCGTCCGGTCGCTGCGTTCTGTCGGCCGCTGTGGCCTGTCTATGTGGCGCCGTTTTCGTGTCAGCGGGGCCCAGTAGTTGGCGCACTGGGGTTGTGCTGGTTGCTGCTAGGGGGCTGTTTTACGGTTGTTGCTGCCCACTCCCCTCCACATCCAGACCGTCCACCACATGCGTCGCCGCGGTTCCGTGTGCATGTGGCCCAATCGCTTCACGCCTCCTCCTGGTGTCCTGGTCGTCCGCCACCTGCCTCCCCACGCTGCCCTGTGCGTGGGGCCAAAGTACTCCATCTGTGCGTGTGGTGCACGTGGGCAGTGTGCGCACCTTCATGGTTTCCACATGTGTCATGCGCACCTCCGTGGGTGGCCCGTGCTCCTTTGCAGGCCTCAGAGATACCCAGACCAGGTGGCGGGTGACGCACCCTTCAACGTACCCATGATGTACCTGGCTCCAGGAAAAATGGGGGGAAATGGGGGGAAATGGGGGGAAATGGGGGAAAGGGGGGAGAGATGGGGGAAACGGGGGAATTCAGGAAAATGATGAGGAGAAATGCTGACTTCCCTGATTTCCCCCCATTTTTCTTGATTTGCCCTGTTTAGCGGATAATGTGACACTGATGTTCCGGAAACGGGTACTTCTGAGGTTTGGCTTTGTGCCCCCACGCACATTGGGCTGAGTTTTTAGAGGCACCGAAGGTGCCAAAGAAAACTTTTGACTGACCGGAGGCCCGGAAGAAAATTTGGCCCAGTCTTTTCAGGCGGTGGGGTCCCCCACAGGGACTTGCTTGAGCGGGGGGGGGGAGGGGGGGAGGGGGTCCAGGGGGGAGCCCCCCCCCCCCCCGTCGGAACGTACCTAGTCCACAGGGAACAGAAAATTTATTGGGCAACGAACCACTCAGCACATGGAAATGTCATCTTGTTGGTAGCAAACAAAGCCAATTCATCATTGCAGGTCAATTCAGGGTTCCCTCATCTAATCAAGACACAACAAATACAACAAAGCGGGACATTCACCATCTCATGCCAACCCACAGTGATCATGGTCAATCAGAATTAGACTCCCCTGAGTTGGAGCCTCCATCTGTAGTGGAAGTGGATCTGGAACCTGATGATGATGAGGAACCTGAGTCACTGCCTGAATGGGAGACATCAGACAAGTGTTGCCATTGGCACACTCAAAAACAGTGTGGCACATGCCTTTTGTGCCTCATTGTATGCTTCTTGTCTCTCCCGGCCAGTGATCCTATCTTTAAACCTAAAGTAAAGCAGCGCGTCGATTACGTCTTTGCATTTTGCGCGTGGCGACGGTTGGACTGGGGAGCAGAAATACACTGACAACGAGCGTTGGGTCATGGACATCTGCAAGACAAGGAACGCAGAGTACACATAAAATGAGAAGTAAACAGTGTGTGGCGTGCGCCGAAGGCGCCGAGAAATTCTATTGCCTTCGGCAGTGCACCTCGAAGAGAGGTTGACAGTCAGCCAATCAGTCCTTGAGCCAGCAAGCAGGCAGTCCGACAGATACACACAGTTTGGGTTTTTTGTCAGTGGCAGATGCGGCCCCAAGCAGCAGGGAGGCCCTTCGCCGTAATCCAAGTAGTGGTCGAGTGGTAACGTAGCCGACCGGCATCCGCGTGGTCGGCGGTTCGAACCTCAGTCTGCGCACTTTGGCGCCGCCGTCGGCGGCGGCGCTAAAAGTCAGCAGACCAGGATTCGAACCGACGCCTGCACATCTGGTATCGGCTGCGTTACCATTGGACCGCTGACCGTGTTACCAGCACCGTGCGTCCCCACTGCTTGTAGCCTATTAAGCAAAAACTTTTGACCCCCCCCCCCACCCCCCCCCTCAAAAAAGTGATATCCAGTTTTAGGGGGTAGAGGCCTCAAAATCAAAAAATCCATTGGGGGATGCTCTTATTGGGCAAAATAATGATTTTACAAGGGGTTGGACATCCAATATCATGCCTTGGGGTATGCTACGCGAATGACCCCCAAAAAGGGGGGTATATGACGCCCGTGCCTGCGCTTGATCTAACAACCTCTCTTCGAGGTGATTTTTTCCCCGTCACCAAAAAAAGTTCTCAAAACCCAGGTTTTCAGCTGCACTTGAGCTGAGGGGGGAGGGGGGGAGGGGGTCCAGGGGAGGGGAGGAGGGGGTCCAGGGGGGAGGGGTCCCCCCCCCCCGTGTCGGAATGAAAATTAAAGCAAGTCCCTGGGTCCCCCCCCACCACCACCACCACCAGTGGTGCCGAGTTGTTAAAAAGAGCCCTGGTCGGCCATGTCTACAGCGACTGTGCCGCTCTGCTGTCCTTGGTTCAAGCGCATGGGCAGTGGGCAGTCCCCGACTGTCCGGCCACACACGCCGGGTACATGGTGGACGCATCCGCCTCGTACACTGTAAGCGTGAACCCCTGGCCCTGACCTAGGCTTCTCAGTGGCCCGGCTACGCTGGGGCGCCTGGTCCCTGCGCCACCAGCACCAGTGCCGGCGTGCCTTGTGCCAAGGGTGCAGGGCCCTTCCGGCCTCCCCATGGGGGACACGATTGGTTGGAGGTGAGGTGAGGTGAGGTTTCCCGGGCGATCTCAGCCAGTGTGAAGTTCCCCCTTATCCCTGGCAGCCTCTCAACTGGTCCACAGGGTCACCGACACCCGAGCGCCTGGAACAGCCGTGTGCTCTTGCTAACGGGGCTCGAGCCTGCTATCTCAAGCTCAGTTCAGGTGCCATGTGTACGACCACTGGACACCTCTGACAGGATTGGATGGAAAGGCACACTGGTTTGACACCCACCTTGGTGAATGTGCAGGCCCCAGGGGCCTGCCAATGTGCTTCCAAATTGCTACACTGTATTGCATGATTGCAGAGGTTCTGCACACACCAGCGCTAATCTCTCTCCATTGTATTGCAGCACAATGTGTGGGAGGGTTCCACTTGGAATTGTGCAAGGGCAGAGGTGGAACTAGAGGCAGTGTGGTGCACCTGCCCAGGTTCTGCAGCGCAATGCTGCTCCGATGGTACCCTTTGACGAACGTTGGGGCTTCTTCAATTGCTTTCTGTCCATCTTCCAACGCAAGCTCAAACTGTGAGTTGAAGGGGGCCAGAGAGAGAACTCAGTGGACAACAAGAACCCATCGCCCGCTCAAGATTGTCAAGAGGCCATACGGGCACCACCATGGGTTGCCTGAGATCGGCCATGTGTGTGCATGCCTGTGTCCGTGTGTGTGTGTGTGCGCGCGCGCGATTGTACCATTTTTACCAGGTCTTCCCGGTTGGACCCGTATAGGCCACACTGGCGTCCTCGGGTCGGGTCGCTTACCCCAACATAGCAGGCCCACGGTGCAGGCCAGGGGTGTGAGAGCGCCCCTGTGTTACCCCTCGACCAGTGCGATATGCACTTGGGCCAGAACCTGGCTCGCTGCCCCAGGACCACCCTGGAAGTGGGGTGGTGGCTCCGTGGCTTCCGCCGGGCCAGCTCCACGGCATTAGTTCGACGAGCCCGTCATCGCCATGTTGCCCCGTGTGTTGTATGTGTATTGGGGGTTCCACAGCTGGTGGTGCTCGCGGCAGCGAGGCGGGCGCGCGCGCAGATCAGTGTGTGAGTGTGTGTGCCAAGGTATCAATTCCATTCATGCTCAAACTGCAAGGTTCAACATGTATGCCTACGGTCCTACATCATCTTCAGTGTCCAACCCCCTGCAGGTGGGCTGCCCATGGGGGCGTGCGTGTGCCAAGGAATCCATTCGATCATGCACCAACTGCGAGGTTCAACATTCCTACTGTCCTACCACTACTGCAAAGCATGAGTTCATTGTCCAGCGCTCAGGGGGGCCGCCCAACAGGCTGAGACTCGCCTTATGTACAAATGCCGCTCACGCACCGCAGCTCCTACCGGGGGGGGGGGGATTGCGGTCCCCCAAGCCTGAAAAAATTGCGGTAAAATTGCGGTAAAATTGCGGTAAAAATTGCGGTACATTTCTTTTTGGTCCCCACACTCTATGCCAGCCATGAGCAGCAGTGGAGCACAAGATTTTTTGCAAAAAGGTTTTTTTGACCAATTACGCACCCAATTGGCAATTTCAGCACATAGCATGCACAATGCACCAAAGCCTTCAGCACAAGCATCTAATCCAACCGTCCTTCCACGTCACCATTATAATGGGCCATGAAAGCCACACGACAGGCATTGTCGCTCATTGAATGCCCCTGGTGCGTGTCAGGAGATTTGCAAAACGAAAAGAACCGCTCCACAGAGCCAGTCCCCATCACCATGCAAACGAGGAAAAGGACACCGCTTCTTGAAGGAGACGTCAGAAACCATCGGAATTGGCTTCACTGGCCTTTTGCCCTTGCCAGAATCACTGTCCCCAGAAATAGATGACATTTTGGGAACACAAAAACAGAAAAGCGTCCTGCCACACAAATGACATGCAGGACAGATGAGAACACAGAAACGTACAGTGTTAGTGACAGCAAAGAGAGAGAAAGATTTTTCCTCAGGGGAAAATTGAAATTTGAATAGAGGCATCAATGAAAAATTGCGGTAAAATTGCGGTAAATTGCGGACCTCAATCCCCCCCCCCCAGCTCCTATACTCAGAACCAGCCACGAGGCACCAAGACACACATATGCCCTACTGCTCCCCACGTCCCAGCCCCATGCATCTCTTGGAGACTCGGGGGGGGGGGGATAAAATGCTCCCTCTTGGGCTTGAGGCCCGGGCCGACCGCATCACCACGCCCCGAGCCGGGGCTCAAATCAGCCCCCTCTAGACCTCGCGGCTTGGTGTGTTACCACTGTGCTCCGTGCCCCAAGGCCCATTGTGAAGCCACTGACATGATCACGACAGCCCGGTTCAAGGACCCATTGGGCCCAACGGAAGGGACGGCTCACGTACCTGAGAAAGCGCGTTGCGGGCTGCCGCGCGATTGCAGAGCAGCAGATGCCGGTCGGCGTAGTCCGGACCGCAAGTCTCGAGTGCAGACGTGTAGAACACCACCGCCTGACCAAAGGGGACACAAGCGGAGTGGCTATGTAGCAATATACAGACATCAAACGTACAACATTACAATTGAAGCCCCTGTTGGCTACAGGGTTTCATATTGTGTGGAAAGTGCTTAAAATAGGGGCCCTTTACTGCCAGCGGTACTGCCGGTGGTGCAAGAAATGTGCACTTTGTGCAACGGCATCCCCTTTCAAGTGGTTTGTGATTAATTCTGGTGGTCAAAAATTTGCAAGAAATTGTGTTCCGTTGCCCAAGGTGTCAAATCTGCCCGAGCTCCACAAACGTGCGTAAACAGGGTGTAAGACATATCCTTTTGGATCCTGCCCTGGGTATACTGCCACATCACTGTCACATCACTAACCCAGCCCCTCTCGGGAGGTATCACAGGTTGCCCAAGGCCGCCACAACCCCATTCAGTGGTTTCTCAACAAAAAGGTCAAAAACAAACTGCACAAATGCCCATCCAACCCAAAGTCCACAGACTTGGGAACACGGGCAGTGCCCAGGTGCAGCCCTGCACAGCGACACCCCCTCAACATTTTGGCCCCCTGAAAGAGGGGCGGGGGGGGGGGGGGTTGGTACCCCAACATACATACCTCAAAATGATCTCCTTGTCGCACTGATCGTTGTGAACACACATATGTGGGGTTCTTGAAAAAAAAAAATTGCGGCGCCTTCAGCGCGAAATTGGGACTGGACCTCCTTAAACATTTTAGCATTTTGAGAGGGGGGTGGGTGGGGGTGTTCGTGTCAAGGGCTGCAGTTGGGCACCCCCTATGTTTGGGACGCATGTTTGGGACTGGCTGATATCTGGCCAGGACACAAAGGTGTTTGATTTTGGTGTCAAAAGGGAGGGGGGAGGTCCAACCTTTTTTTTGCTCCAGCATCCCCCCCCCAAATGGGATACCTCGTCTGGGAGGTTGGGCAGGCCAAAATTCAGGGGAGAATAGGGGGATATTTTTGTCTCATAACTTAGTGCTTTGTAAGATTTGACTTGAGATGAAGATTGAACCCCTGTTTAGGATATGCAGCATGACTGCCTCCCAAATGAGGGTACATTTGACGCATGCTTTGCCGTTGATCTACCAACCTCTCTTCCAGGTGACTTTCGGCGGGTCCAGTCCGGAAATTGGCTGCCATTGGCTGGTCGGCTGCCATAACTCCGAAAACCTGTGGTGGGATGGGTTGGAGGGGGGGGAGCGGAGGGTCGCAGCCACGGGACAGATGCACCTGGCCATACCGCCCTTCTGTCGCAATAAACATTGTGAAAATACGGCCCTGTCCACGGGAGCCATGTGGCACTGCATCATGCGGGGATCGCTGCCATCTGTTTCTTTTTGAGGCCAGACTGCCCAGTGATGAATGAAAGGAGGCGCCAGGACCAAGTGGCAGCGAAAGGAGGCGCCGGCCGCCCCCCTCTCCTGCCCCCAAACTACTTCCTCCAGCGGAATCGATGTATCAAGGTTCGAAAATTTGAGGGGGATGGAGTGGGGCATGATGGGTCACATGGCATGTCCACACTCCCCACTGATCGGGAAGGACTCGGACTGGCAGCAAATTCGACCCTTTCAATCCCCATCACACAACACACACGCACAAAGTGGGGGTTGCCTCAGAAAGCCACAAAAGGCCCAGCCAGGGACCTGGTCGAACTTCGCTGCCTTGAAACATTCGTTGCCGCGCTCCCTCAGTTTTTCTGGAGAACCCACAGAGCCCTTGGCGTCGGGCTCCGCAGACCCACTGGGGCCCTCTGCTGAGGGTGGGGCCCCTTCAGACATGATGGGTCTGAGGACAGAACAGGACAGAACAGGGGCATGCCGTGAGGGGTGCCCACCAGTGCGAACAGCCTGAGCTAAACCACCTCATCTGCACCATTTCTTACGCCTGCACGTCTGGCCTGAGGTTCGTTTCCTGGTCTCGACCCTAAATGGAGAAGCACGAGGGCGGTGAATCATTCACCATGCTCTGAAGTACCAGCAACACAGCGAACAGTGTTCAATGGGCAATGTTTTGCTTTTGCCCCCCCCCCCAGACCCGTGGTTAGAAGCGTGCGTGTACGCTTGTGCACGCTTACTTTCCATGGCTATGCACGCTTACGCACGCTTACACCCCAACACTCCGCACGCTTGTGTACGCTTGGGCTCGGGGATATAGAGATGGACCTCTTGTATAGTCATGCACAGGTTCTCTGCAGAAAAAAATTGGTGCTGGTGGAATTTTTGTTTAAGAGCACTGTGTGCCGAAAAGGCACTTAAGGGGCTTTCAGGCCAAAAAAAAAAATGTGCACGCTTGCGCACGCTTGGACGGGGAGATGGCGCACACTTACGCACACTTACCACCCGACACTGCGCACGCTTGCGCACGCTTAACCCTGGTCTGTGCGCACGCTTCTAACCACGGGTCTGCCCCCCCCCCCCACCTACCGAGTGGGGTTCGGGAGGCAAACAGGGATTCCCTCCCCTATTTTGAGGGTGGGGAACATGTTGTTAGGCTAAGTGTTTGCACTGCGTGCGCACTGCGTGCATAGTGCGCACGCAGAGGCTAGGATACTCACCCAAGAATACCACTCATCTGTCCAATAGCACGGCGAAGCAGCAAAGCCCAAATCAGAACAACAAAACTGCCTGCAGCTTGGTAATCCGGTGTCCTTAGAACAAGGAAATCAGCCTTATAAAGTACAACTATGCAAAGGCATGCAAGATGCACACATGTTCAAGTGGCAAGTGCCACACTCGGATATATCACCGGGACGGTGGCCACACAATTGGCAACAAACACCGTCATCATTTTCTTCCTCTACAACGGTTGCCTCCTCCTGTGCCCATACAGACTCTGGCACATGAGGCCAAGGTCCATACGGTTGATACCTAGTCTGTCTGCGAATGCAAAACTGAGTAAGGTGGAGCAAAATACGCACATGGCCGTGCAGCTCCGTTGCAGAGCGTGTCCAGACATTGCGGACAATCCTCCACTGCCACAACCGTGCAAAGAGGTGCTCCACCCTTGCACGATAGAAGCCATGGACATCATTATACTCTTGTTGGTCGTCAGTCAAAGTTTTCCGACCAATATAAGGTACAGCGGTGTGCAAGCGGCCCTTATAGGCGCCGTCATGCGCACCAATTTCGAAATCGAAAAACTGTCCATGTGTTCGCGAAGGACCACGTTGATCCCAAATCATAACATCGGCGGAGGTTCCGGGCATAAGGTCACAAATCCATACTATATTCCCGAGATTGTCCACCGCCACGGTTACCTTGTAAATGTGGCCTGCGTACTTGGGATTAAATAGCACATCCGACAACTCCCCACCCACCGAGCATATGGGCATGCTGTCGGTAAAATGAGTTACGAAGTACGGGAAGTGGGGATTATGGTTGTACGGTGAAAGTCTCTCCTCCCACCATATCTCATCCACCACAGAATTCAACA
Source organism: Eutreptiella sp. 'Long Island Sound 2002' (assembly GCA_964036045.1). Lineage (NCBI taxonomy): Eukaryota > Euglenozoa > Euglenophyceae > Eutreptiales > Eutreptiaceae > Eutreptiella > Eutreptiella sp. 'Long Island Sound 2002'. Next base: position 21,430,373 of record OZ038399.1, on the reverse strand, counting down.
AGGTTCGAACACGGGAAACGTTTTCCATAAACACGTTATCCGAACAATCGGAACGAGATTGATAAGCACAGTTGTCGAGCCGGGGTATGAAAGCTCGAGGCAGGGATCTTCAGATGCCGGTATCGGCGAATTGAACATAGCAACATAGCAACAGAGGGAACAAAATCAAAACTCAAAACCTACGCCAGGGGTCACCATGATGCACCACACAACAAAGCGTGGATTCAAAGATTGTCCCGGTTTCCTCAATAGCACCGGACGGTTGGGGCCCAAAAGAGGGCGGAAATGCTACGTCACCCCTGCATTCTCGGGGGTCCCCGACAAAGGGAACAAAATCAAAACTCAAAACCTACGCCGGGGGTCACCATGATGCACCACGCAACAAAGCGTGGATTCAAAGATTGTCCCGGTTTCCTCAATAGCACCGGACGGTTGGGGCCCAATGATTTTTGGAAATGTCGCCCTTGTCTTGCCCTCAAGTATGCACGGATCTTCAGGTGGCGGTCTCGGCGAATTGGCTACACAGCCCCAGCAGACTCTGCCACAGGGAAGGGGCATTTACACAATTTACATTCCAAAATGGACAAGAATCTAGGAAATGGTTGACAATTCAAATATGCCACGTCCTAAATGCCTGGGAGGCCAAAAAACCCTTGTATGGAACCAAAAACTTGTCAAAAGGGGCCAAAACTAGGGTTCGAGTATTGGCCGACATCCAAAACTTTGCACTGCGTGCGCACTGCGTGCGCACTGCGTGCATGGCATTCCCTTAGAAAATATTTAGTTTGATGCGGTTTGGTATTGGGCCCAAGAAAGGGTAGAAAGGGCTACTGTAGACAAGGACCAGGGACTAATGTGTGTAGCATGGAAATATCAAAGTTGCGAAAGGTGCCATCAGGGTAGTTTTAAGTGGAGGTCTTGCACCTCACATGTTCCTCATGGGTTGCGCAATTTATGTGTCCAGTCTAGATTGCCAGGTTTACCAAGACGCGAGACTATTGCCATACTGCAGACTACGCCACATGCATGTGGCAAGCATGTTACAATTTCAGTGTATATTGGGTGGTTGGTGCCTAGCTATTGCGTGGTGCCTAGCTATTGCGATGCTTAACCTACCCTGTGGTTCCCGCTGTTGTCATGTAGACAGAACGATCACTTTCACAATTGGAACGTTGGGGACAATAATAAATCGGCACATGAATGCGTAAGAAATGACAGGCACCGTAGGCAAGGTCGAGGGAACAATGTGTGTAGCATGGAAATACTGAAGGGCCCAATAACTCCATAGGGGTAGAGGGAGGTGGTGGCCTTGCACTGCACATGCTCCCAACGAGCTCCACAAATCGATGGACAGAAACACGGGGCGAGCGTTCCGAAACCTCAAAAGCTCGGCGCCGACCAGCCAATACAAGGTGGTCATACTGAGTACGCATGACAGGCGAGGTGTAGTGTCCCAGCATCAGAAGGGCAAACACAATCTCTTTTGCCCATGGCAGCCAGGAGGCACCCCGCAACGCCCGCAGGACATTCGTTTCCAAGCGCTACAGTGCCAAGGTGGCCACATGCCGTGGATGATTAGGACTTTGTCCAACAACGCACTCAAGTGATGGGCGCTCACGCTGCCCCAATGGCAAAACCGTTGCACGTTGCACGCACTGCGCTGAGGGCGCCCCCATAGGAACACACCCTCTGGTGTTGCCTGGAATAGGTGGGTCCCGGGACGAGTGGATGCCCTACAAACCGCAAAGGGGGCGTAATGCTGAGCTCACAGCGGCCCTTGGTCTAACAATCAGGTTAACGTGAGTTGTGTCTCTGAAAGAACAACGGAGGACTTTTTCGCATTTTGTCCAAGACACTGTGCACCAAAACCCCAAAGGCTGCTGTCTCTCACAGCTAGCTGAGTGCAAACGAGCCCCCCATCCACTCATCCCACAAACCCCCTCCCTCGCTCCCTGCGTGTCATCCTTTGGACTGGTGGTCCTTTCTTCTGGTGGTGGTTGCCCTTCCTGCGTCCACTGCGCCATGCTCAGAACTGTTTGGTACTGCCCCCTGCACCCTCACCTACCGTGTCCTGCGGCTCCTTGCACAAGCACCCGGTAGTTGGCATGTGCAAGCGCCGCGGAAATCCCCACGTTCCTCTGCAAGCAGCCCTCCCCCACAACTATTGTCATACTTCGAGAAACTTGGGTGGGTTCTGCTGACGAGCCCCGCCCACTCCAACAACAGAGGCGCGGGCACCACAGCCAGGGCACCGCCAGAGCAAGCGAGACAAATCGCAACACGGCAGCTCGTCACCAATGTCAACTCCCACGTCGCTTTGCACGCGTGCCGCCACACAACCAGTCCAACGTGCTGACTGCCTCGGCTTCCACCGAGGAAACGGGCGGCATATGGGTTAAGCACACCAAGAAAGCGGTGTGGAGTTCGCACCGAAACGTACAACTCCCTCAAGAAGGTGCCGTGATGACGAGTGCACTGGTCCGTATCGCACTGCACTCCGTCTCAAGCGCAAATTCGATGGTGCCGGAGCGGCTTGCGGAGGAGCCAGGGCCCCACACGTTGCCGCCGCGGCACACAGCGCGAAGCTTTGCGAGCAGGTGCTCCCTGGCGCAGAACGCCGGCTACGTTTAGCCCCCGGAAATATATAAGATAGCGACGGCAGGCTGAGCCCCATTTCCCCCCACATTCCCGTTCCGGCAAAGACCATTTGCTGATCATGAACTTGAAGAGAGCCGTCCTTAGCGCTGTCGGCCTCCAGTACGCCTGGAAGGGCCCCGGTCCGCAACTGCTCACCAACAGCTGTCGGTTACCGGCCAAACCGACGGCGGTTGACCATTAATAACCGTGGGTGCAAGCCTCAACCGCCAACTCCACTCACACAGCGCAACCCCATGAGGCGTGAAGTGGCGGTCGCGGGCGTCTCCGGAAGACAATGCCGAGATGCGGTGGCATGGCTGGGGAGAATTGCACCGGGTCAACAACGGCCCACAGCCACGAACTCTACCCCCCATACCCCGGCGCCGCCCTCCGACCACCGCTCGGATCAGGGGGAGCTCATTCCTGTCCCCCGGCTACAGCGGCCTCTTCCGCGAGCTTCTTCTTGCGGGCCTCAATTTGCCGGCGGCGCGCCTCCTCGAGCTCGTTGTTGTTGCGCTTGGACGCGCGGGAGCGGGCCTCGACATTGAGATCGTACCCCGGGAAGCCAATGCCGAAGGCCCGTGCTGGCGATGGCTGAGACAATGCGGCGGTGCCCGCAGCGGCGGCAGTCACCACGCCCATGAGGTTGCGGCGGGACACAGGGGCTGGCTGACGCACGGCATTGTCGTCTGCAGACACAGTGGAGACGACTGGGGGCAGCGCCAAACGGGCCGGGCATGGCACAGTGGAGGCAGGAAGGGTACCCATTACCAGAACAAAGGCGGCACAGAGCCTGGCAAGACGGAGGCCCGCCACAGTGTGGCACGGTGTACACAGTACACCGAAGGATGAGTGAAGTCCAAGTCCAAGTGCTTTGTTTGAAGTACACACTCAGCATCGTTCTCTGGTTTTAAAGGCCTACATTCAACCCCGCGGCATAAACTTCCAGGAGGAGTTTGCCGGCGGTGTGGCCTGTGACGCGCCCTGGGCCCCCACTTCTCCACACGAAACGCGAAACGTGAAACGGTCAAAACGGCTTCACAAGCTTGGGCACCCTGTGGGGCACCCTCTTTGGTGTGGGCCGTGCCAAAGAGGTCTCTTTATTGTCAAAAGCCCCCCCCCCCTCCGGTAGGGGGTGTGGGCGGCTACAAGCACCGTGACCTTGGTGAGGAGGGAGAGTGGCCCTGCTCACCCCCCTCCGCCCCCGCCTCACTAACCCCACCCTCCCGGAAAACAAAACACAAAAACAGTAAAACGCGCAGAAGCGCCCCCCTCCGGGCACCCAGACCATCATCGTAGCGACCGATTGCGGCAGCTTGCACCGACTGCGGAGCCGGCTCTGGTTGGGGCGGCTCGACAGAGCTCCCGGGCACTGATCTCGTTGCCGATGCGATACCTGATTCGCGCACCTGTGCCACCCCAATTGTCGGGGCCTTGGGCGACGGTCGCATTTGCCGGATGAGCCGTGCTATCCCTGGGGGCACCGTTTTGCATTCCCCAACCACAGGGGTACCCTTGGGTGCGGTCGGCGTGAGTGCCCGTACCGGGTGAGTTGGCATGCGTGACGCAGTGTCCGGGGTCAGGAATCCCATCTCCAGGAGGTACTGTATGGCGCCTGTGGTCATGGGCACTCTGGGCAGCGTCAGCAGACGTCTGCTTGTTGAGTGCTGGGCTGGGGGGTCTGGTGCATCCATTGGATGTGCTGTGCAAGGGGCAGGGGGGGTAAACACGGCGCGAAGGTACTCAAGATTGTTTGGTGAGGGGAGGCAAAAACAGGCCCGGGCGGGGAATGGTCAAACAACGATGCCCGGTGTGCGCCCGGCGCGCTGATACTCCCCCACAGTGAGCACGGCACTCCAGCGCCTCCCACGAGGCTACCTTCAGATTGGCCGGCAGTGGCCAACATCGCAAGAGGTGGGACAGAGGCTCCGGTCGCCACTGCTTGGCTCTGGTGCTTGCGGTATGCCACGATGGCCCCCACCCACGACAAGAGCCCCAGGGCAGCATAAAACCAGGATGGCAGCTGGAATGGCCGGGGCGCGGTAGTAGCGGCGACTGCAGCCTGCGGCAAACGGCTCTCCTCACTCAACTGCTCCACAGTCGCAGCATCAGATGGTTGAAGGCCTAGGGATGACAGAGGGCAGGGCGGGAAGAAAATTGCTCTGCGGGGGGGCAGTGGCACGGAAGCCCATTTGCCTAACCCCACCCCCCCCTCCTTGGCCGCCGTGCCGGGAGGGGGGGGGGTTCGGGGCGGGGTGCCCTACCTGCTGTGCCAGGGGGGGGGGGGTCGAGCCCAACAGTCATGGCTCAAAATGATCCCCACATCGCGCTGATTATTTTGACTACACATATGTGGGGGGGGGATTGGTGAAAAAAAACTTTTTGAGCCAAAATTTGTGTTCTGGTGCCAACATCTGTTCTTTCGCAATACAAAGGGCCCGGCACGGAAGCCCATTTCTCCAAGCCCCCCCCCCCCCCCCCGGAGAGGAATTTTCAGGCCCAGCGTTGGTGTCGGGATGGGGCACTTCTCCTCACGTCGATCGGGCACGTCACACATGGCGCAGTACGCTGCCCGATGCAGCGGCGAAGCGTCCTCAAACGAACCAAATGCGAGTCTTCTAGACGGCGTGGCATCACAAATGACGTAGGTTGCGTGTATCCGGGGGACCGTAGTGTTGCACCACCTCTGGATCATGGCATTCCGCTACCTCTGTACACACTCCAGTCAACAAAACCCTTGCGGGGTGCATCCCTAATCCACAGTGCCGTTTGATGACGGGTTGGGGTGGGAGCAGGGGCCTGTGGCCTCAAGCTCTCAAGGGGTTTGGGGTTTATGAGGTCCCCCACACTGAAGGGGGGACCCCTGACCCACCCCCACAGTTGTGGTCCTGTGCAATATGGCACTGGTGTGTTTCTTTTGGAACTAGCCGGTGACAGGGGAAGTTCTTGCACTGCAGGGGCACTGTGTGCATACTGCGCGCACAGAGGCTGGCATACTCAGCCAAGTAATACGGTTGGTGGTGACCGTATTATTTCCTCGGAATCCATTTCAGAAAAATGAACAATCCAAAATATTTGACTATTTATGGAAGCCCTTTTCCTTTATAGGAAACCAAGGGCACAGGATCAATGTTTGACCACCAAAAGGTAGCCAGGGTGCGAGTATTTGCCGACATCCAAAACTTCGCACTGCGTGCACAGCGTTCCCACAGTTCCTCCCTCCGGGACTAGGGGGAGGGGGGGCTGGACGAAGGAGGAGGAGGGCATGATACAGGGCAGCATTGCCATGGACAATGCTCACACGTCAGCATGTATCCTCGCCCTATTTCCTTGGTAGCCCTAAATTCGGAAGCCTGCAGGCTGAGCTTGTAACTGGGGGAGGGAGGGGGGGATGAAATCCTGGGGGGGCGGGCACTCTTTGAGGTCAGGCACTCCCTATTTCCTACCCCGTCCCCCCCCCTTGCAATCTCCTCCTCTAGTGCACGACGGTCGCGCGGGGGGGGGGGGGGGGTCACCAAATGACATCCCCCCCCCCCGAATTCTTGTAAAACCTAAGGAAAATTTTCTTCGGCGCCTAGTATTTCCCATGCTTTTTAGGGCAAGTGACAGTCTCCCGGGGGGGGGGGGGGGATTGCAAGGGGAGGGAGATTGCAAGGGGGGGGGGGGGGGGCTAGCCCAGGAGGCAGGCACGACCCACTCACCATGGCATAGAAGATGGAGCGGCACAGGTACTCACACCGCATTTGATGCATGATACATGCAGTCTGATCCCCAACCCTTGGGCACGATGGGCGAAACCTGTGTACATGAGTCTCTGAAGGGACACACCCTTGGGCAAGGTTGAGGATATACCTGTTTACAGCCAAGGGACAAACCACTAAGCTCACCGCCATATCTGATAATCAGTGACTAACATGCAGTCTACAGTTTTGGACACGACCCCTTTCAAAACCCTGACCCACACTATCCCCTGCCCTGTGCTTGTAGTTGTACTGGACGTAACACCGGCTCCCTTGCACACCAAGGAGGCCGCAAGCTGAAACCTGTGTGTGTGAGCAGTGTTCCGGTCGTCCCAAGAGACTGCACTGCCGCCCTTCTCCCCCTTCGGCCTGCACTCCCCCCCACAAATGCAACAGGTCACACAAAAGGACTATGCCCACTCCCCCCCCCCCGAAGGAATGCTGGGCTATGGTGCGTGACCACAAGACGCGATCAGCACAAAGCGCAGAAAGAAATGTGGCTCGTCAGTGGCCTATAAGACCATAGGTACCTTTCTGTCAACAAGGACGCAAAGATGCCAGTGGATGGACCACTGAAAAAGCGAAATGCAGTGAAGACGCGGCGGTACGTATGGAACCATCGCCATGCAGGCCTCACCGGATCAATCTGTCAACCTGTCACTGAGTTCACATACAATTGGAAACGCCGTAGACCCCCCCCCCCCACCGTCCGATGCCCCATCCCACAGGCGACTCGGTCATCACGCATTCAGTTCATTCACCTCATTCTGCTGATTCATGTGCTGTCACGGGTCAGCTCATTCCCCTCCCTCAGAACCCGCTGAGCAGGGAAGTATTAGAAGGGGGGGAGGGAAGGGGGGGAGGGGGTCTGGAGGGGGGGGGGGGGTTCGGCCGGACCCCCCCTCCTCCTTCGGTCCCCTTATGGTCCCCGCCGAAGGGGGGCCAAGAAATTTTGAAGCGTAAATCCTCTTGGCACCGAAGGCGCCGAAGCAAAATTTTGGCTGTCAGCCTCAAACATTACAAGAGGAGGAGGGAGGGGGGGAGGAGGTCCAAGGGGAGGGAGGTAGGGGGGGGGGGGTCAGGGGAGGTACCCCCCCTTCTCCTACGGTGTACGGCCGTTCTAGTACATCACTGCCGGTGAGTCTCCTCTTTCTGTCGGGCATAGCCCATGACTCCTCCGATGTATCAAAGGAGGGGGTGTGGCTGAAAAGGCAAACCAAGCAAAGCCGAATGGACGCCGGCGCAAAGCAAAAACTTGTATCAGGCCCTTTTTTCGTGGGGGGTGCCTGCCTGCCTGCCTGCCTGCCATGTGGGTGCCGCCCCCAGAACCTGCATTTGCAGGTCAAAGTGGTGAAGGGTGCCTGCCCACGCGTTGTCTCATGCAGAACGAGGAATGTGCTTCAGGGGCAAAATGGCACACCATGTGCTGGGGCAGAGGCCCGTGCCACGCGCGAGAAAGCAGGGGCTGTGGTGGCAACCCGTGTGGCCATGGGTGTGGGATGCACAGCAGCAAAGCTGACAACATTGGACTGTGCCAGGGGCCACACAGTGGTTCCCAGAGCCACAACCAGGACACCAGCTAGGATCCCCGCAGCCCATGCAGGGGCAGAGCTAGTGTTGGTGCTGGTCTGGCTGCAGAGCAGTGGCATGGACATTGTCAGACCGGTCTGCAGAAAGAGTATGAAAAAATGCTGGGCAATGCAGTTTCTGCCTCTTCCTGGTCTCCTCCCGCCTCCTCATGCTCCCTGCTCCTCCTGGTCCCTCATGGTCCCCTTCTGGCTCCTCCTGGCTCTTCCCAACTCTTCAATTTCTCCTTTGTTGCAGAACATTTGGTGTATCCCCCACTCCCATGTCCAGTGAACAATAAAATCGTCAAAAATAACGGTCCAAACAGGTGTGTTTGTTGGAAACGCCATTCGGTCCCTCATTCATTTGGTACCTAAACCCGGTACCTACTTAATTAGGCCCCAAAAAATTACGGTCCGAACGGAAGTGTTTGTTGGACAAGGCATTCGTTGGACACGGGGGGGGGGGGGGACCATGGACAAAGCCACAGCCAGGTCCGAGGGCGATCACCAACAAAGTGTGGCGGTTTTTTTTTGCATCTTTTCCAACCCAGGGCTGACTGAGGACACCTCAGAGGGGGTGGTGGGCTACACAGCAAACTCCTTGAAAATCCCCCTCTGCCAACGACACCCCTTTGCGGAAATGCCCCAGCTTTTGCAACACCGCACGGTGCCGCTTCGTTTGCATATGCTGACCTCCACTGGTGGTGGGGTACCTCCTGATCTGTTGGGTTATGCTGGACTTTGGCAAAAGTTTTCAGTCACCAAGTGAGCTTTATGTTCCAGCTGCTGAGGTGTCACAATATGGAGCTTCATCTCCTGCAGTACCATCTAAGCATCATGTGCTGGCAGGTTGTCGCTTGCATGATTGCGGAGCCAGTGTAGCATGTGATGAGAAAATTTGTTTGAATCCTTGCTGCGCATGCTCACCTGGTGCTCTGGCTGGGTTTCTGGGTCATCAGCAGTTTGTAGCAGGGGTGGAGAGAATGAGTGCCCCCCAATCCAACAATGGAGTGCCCTACAATCCCTCAGTGTGTGCAGTACAGAAGAACACAAACAGATCATCATTTGGGTTGGGGCAAGTGCCAAAACAGGCATGAACCCTACACGTGCAATGCGCATGCCCTGCACAGCTACTTCTTGGGGGAATCTTTGCACTGCACGCGCACTGCGCGCTACTTTTAGACTATGTTCCCCCGAAGAGCCCCCAAGCACACCCCTTGGAAACGCCCTTAGACTTAGGTGACCCAAACTGCCCCAGCTCAAGAAAGTTGCAAACTGGGGTACACAGTACCACCCTCGCTCCTTTAAGGGCGATCTTGGTCAACACCTGAGCAAGTTGGGAGAATGGGGGGTTATTTTTTTTTTTGGATCAAAAAGGCCAGTTCATAAGTGCCAAGGGCCACAGTGGACCAAGTTCGAAGTAAGATACAGATTTCGGCGAAGCCAGGGTATGCATACGGGCTGCAGCTCGTGACTGTGCCCCCATGGTTTCCCATTGAGGTTGGTGTGGTCATGTCATTGGTACTTCCCACTCATTTGGGTCCCAGTGCGTTTTGTGGCGTTTCGGTAGCGGTTGCAACGGGACTTCCCACAAGGTGGGGTCCCAATGCTCCCGCGGCCGCTTCCGTATCAGGTATATTGTCTGTCGGGCTGGTCGGGTTGTTTGCCAGTATTGTGTTGTCTTGTGTTTGCAGGCGTCTTGGTAGTACTGTGCCATGGCAGTCAGGTGTGTCTGCTGCCGCCACATGTAGGTCGCTTGTTGTTGGTGCAGGTCAAGTAGCTTGTTGGTGCCAGCGCTCAGCCTCCGGTATCGGTCGTTGACCATCAGCAGCAGTTTTGCGTCAGCGTACCACATCCTTGTGTCGTCCTTCGCTTGTTCGTACCATTGCCTACGTATTTGGTATAGGTGTGCGTGTGTGTCCTGCAGTCGTTGTGCTTGTCTGTGTTCGTCGACTAGTTTTGTGACGAGCCTGTGGTAGTCTGTTTTAGCCGTCAGTGTGTTGGTGTAGCCCATGTGTAGGGTGTGCAGGTGTTGTCTCGCCACCGCCTCTATGTGAGCTTTGTGGTATATGTCCCGTGCTTGCTGAGCGTGTTCATAAGCCAGCCTGTCTGTGGTCGTCTTGTACTGTTCCCACTGCTGTGTGTCAACGTTGAGGCGCTGACGTTTCTTTATGTGGTCGTCTTGCCCTGTGTTAGTTGCTCGTGCGACGAACCATGCCACTGCCTCACTATCGCCCGCGTTGCGCGCATCCTGTAACCATTGGCCGGGGTCGATTGGGTCAGCCGTTGCGACCTCGGCCTTACGTTTGCGTTTCGCGCCGCACCACGTGGGCGCCCCGACGTGGTTCCGTAGGTTTTGGGGCGTTTCTCGCGGCGGAAGTGCCTGTGCAACCTATTTGGTGAGCCACAGGGGCGACGGTGGTTGTTGTGGTGTTGGGTCGGCGTACTTTCGTCTTAGTGTTTGGACGGACTGTATCATGCGAAACTGGAACAGGCCCACCTCCGTTCGCAGTTTATGTCGTTCCGCAGTGGGTATGGCGTCGACGAGGGATAGTGGTATGAGCAGCCTGACACAGAGCCATAGTTCTTGGTTGTCGGCCGCTTGCAGCCATTGGTGCGTGTATGGGGCCCAATCAGTCCAGCTCTTGCGCCACAGTTCCCGGAAGTCGCTCCAGGCAGGACAGTAAGCTAGTTTTGACTGTACTGATGCTCCGTGTTGGTGGCCACACTAGGAGTAGAGGCGGGGTGTCCGTTCCCAGGGGGCGCCCATTCCCCACCATCGCACCTGCCCCCACAGCCAGTGTGTCCACGCGTTCCGTCTGTAATGCTTCATGGGGAGCCAGCTCACCCAGTGTACGTCTGGTGTTTGTTTTTGTCTACGCACTTGCATGATCCATGCCTTGGCAGGCGTGGGCATGATCTGTCCTGTGATGACAATATCATGGGGTTGTGGTTGTTGGGAATCCATGGGCAGGTTGTCGCCCATATTGGCGAGGACGTCGGAGTGGTTGTTTCCCTGTATGTCCTGGTAGTCTTTATACGTGGTGGCTTGTTCTAGATTGCGGTGCCCTGGTGTCCATCGGATCGTTAGTCGTTTCGAGGTGGAGTTGAGGTACCCTATGTCGCGGTAGTCCTGGTCCTTGACCACTCCTTTGCGTTTTATAGGTGTGGCTTTCACCACACTCTGGTTGTCTAGTATAATGTCGTCTCCAGGCTTGGCCAGCTCAGAAGCTAAGGCGCAGGCGATCGTTTCGGCCCGATAAACCTGTTGTGGCCCGTGCACCCGGAAGGCCGCACGGTATGTTCCGTTGTAGATGCCCCCTCCTGCTCGTCCGTGTCGTTTCGACCCGTCTGTGTACCACCGGGTGGTGGTGGGTTCTCCTGTGTAGTGTATGGTGATCCCGTGGAGTTTTTGCTGGTGGGGGAGTGCCTGACATACCTCGTGGGTTTCCTCAGGGGTTGGCTCATCTGGAGGGTTCATCCAGCTGTAGTCTAAGCGGTTGGTAGCTGGCCGTGTCTTCCCTGCATGTGTCTCCTGGTCCTCCTCTGAGCTCTCCGAGTCGTAGAGTCCCGCGGACAAGGGTCGGTGTTGTCGGGGTTGGGATATACGCTGACCCACCGTGCCCCCTAGGGCTCGGACGGCGTCTATGTATTTATATTGGGTTGCGGTGAGGTGTTGTGTAGGGCCGGTGTGCTGCAGTTCCTGTAGGCCAATTGTGACCCACCGGGTGATGTAGGACCACCACAGCTGGCGTAGGCCAAGTCCCCCTTGACTGAGGTTGGTAGTCAGCCGGTGTTTGTTCATTTGTTGTTCTACCCCGGGTGTATCCCTGATGAACTGCAGCAGTATGTCGTCCCAGTGCGCCATTCGTGTCCTATTTCCGAGGAACAGCCCCCTGTATGTCCAATGGGGGATGAGGACGGCGTTGATGATAGCCACCTTTTCGTAGGCGTTGAGCGGCAGGGTCCTGTACGCCGGTACGTCGTGGTGTAGTTGTGTAGTGACCATGTACCATGCTGTGTCTTCTTGTGTGGGGTGGGCAAGCACATGCCCCAGGTAAGTCATTATAGGAGGCCGCACGGGGATGAGCTGGTGTTGCCACGTGATGGGCGTTAGGTCGTAATCCTTAGCCCAGTGGCACACTTCAGTTTTGTCTTTGTTGAAGCGTAACCCCATTGTGTAGGCCACGTCGTGGAGGGTATCCAGGGTGTGCAGCAATGCTTCCTTCGTGGGCGCACGCACAGCTATGTCGTCAACGAACACGTACAGTCGGGCTCCCGGGCATCGTTCCATGGTTTCACGTAGTAGTATGTCGTAGTATAGGAGAAATAGTGTTGGGGAGAGGGGGCACCCCTCCTTCATACCCCTGGTGGGTCGTATGGGTAGGTCCTTTCCGTGTAGGGTTAGTACGGCTGGTGTATGTTGGTATATTTCCCCCAACATCCGAATGATGTTTTCTGGTGCCCCTGCCTCCTTGACGATCCCAGTCAGCATGGGTCGGGGGACTGATAGAAAAGCTTTGGCCACATCAAGTAGGGCCACGTACCCGTCCTCAACGTGCAGGTCGTTTAATAGTTTCGTGGCTAACGTTGTGGTGTTTCGGCCCTGTGTGGCGCCGTGTTGGATGTCCAATAGTCCCGGGGTCAAGGCCCCCGATATACGCGTCAGGAGGAGGCGTGTGAGTATGCTATATATGGCCGTGGATACGTAGATCGGCCGGTAGTTTCGTGGGTCCTGGGGATCCTTCTTTTTATAGATGAGCACTACCCTGGACTGCAGCCAAGCCACTGGGATGTGCTGTCCATTCCGGACTGCAACGATTGCCTGGTATAGTTGTCGCTGCACGTGGTCCGGTAGGTGCCGGAGCAGGTGTGGGGGGACACCGTCAGGCCCGGCAGATTTGTTCTTTGGTGCCCGAAGGCACCGCAAGTACTCCTCGTATGTGGGGGTCGTTGTGTTCCACGTGCGGTGCCGTACATGTTTCCGTATGAGTTGACGGCACGCGTCTTCGTCGTATGTTGGGTCGCCCGCAAAGTGGTTGAGTACGTACTGTGTTCCTCCTATTGGGGGCTGCGGTGTGTCTTGGGCTATGAGTCCAGTGCGCCATCTCTTGACCATTTTATAAAAATAGCCCGATTTGTGCTCGGCGCAGTTTGCCGATTTGTCTCCGTATGTGTTGCTCTTGTATTTCTCCGTACTCACGTAACCGTGCTTTGGGGTCCGTGGTTTCCGACCAGTTTGCGGTGGTCGCTGTCTTTGCGCGCGTGGGTTGTCGTGGCCGCGCCGCGTGCGCTACTGCCGATAGGATCCGTCGTGCCGTGCGTAGGGGTGGGTCGTTGTTTGTTACGGGTAGTGTGGATATGGTGTTAGTAAACCGTTGAAATTGTTTAGTATACCACTTCGCGACTGTGGGATGTGGTTTTCTGCATGGTGGGTCGGGGGCCCCTATCCTCCATCGGACCCCAAGCAGGACCTGAGCATGATCCGATATGGGCATTTGTATGGTGTCATAGTAGGTCCAGGGTATGTTGGGTATTTGTTGCCTAATCAAGATGGCGTCTAGGCGACGAGGGCGTCCATGCCTAGGGATGCGGGTATAGTATTGCCGGGGGTCCGGGGGTTGGCTGCTAGCGTGCAAAGGGTCTAGGAACACTCCGTTGGCCAGGTCTTCCTGCCACGGGCGTGTCGGGTTGGGTGACCAAATGTCATCGTTGTAGTCCCCCATAATGATGTCGTAAGGTCTCAGGGACTGCAGAAATAGGTCTACCTCTTGTTTGTCCTGTTGGTTGAATTTGGAGTACACACACGCAATGGTGCGGCGGGGGCTGTTTGGGAGCTGTATCCTGATGGCCCCTGCTAAACCGTTGGGGGAGTATAACGTTTCGAGTATGTGGGGGACCACAGGGTTGCGGACAATGAATGCTATCCGTGGTTCGGTCCCAGGCGCAGCGTAGCACTTGTAATCATTATTGAGTGCTGTTGTGACGGCCTCAAGTTTAGGGAAACACGGGTTATACTCCTGGATGCCGCAAAGGTCGATACGGCATTGGCTGATCAGGTGGAGGGTACTGGCCCAGCATTGTAGGCTGACGGAGCCCTGTGCCCCTTGTATGTTCCAGGAGGCTAGTTTCATGTCGTGGTCCTTCGCGGTGGTTGCGTCGTTGAGACTGTCATACCGTCGATTGGTGTTGACCACCAGGTGTTGAGCATACTCCTCAATGTCAAGCAACGGTATGGGGGGTCCCCGCACATCCCGGCATCCCCGCCGGAGCTGGTATATCCTACGGTGCCCGGGGTTGGGGTGCACATCTCCCCATTGGAGGACCCAGTTGGTGTTATACCGCGTGTTATATGGGCTGGTTACCGTGGTGATCGAGATAGGTGCATGGTAGCGGCATGGCGCTGCCGTGATAGGGGCGGTCGGGGTGTGGAAGAAACAGACGATATAGAGGAGGAGTAGGCCTGGCCGCCATATACGGTAACTGTGGGGGTTGGGGCCCCGAGCGTAGCCGTGCCGGTGCCGTAGCGGCGGGGTATATCGTCTGCGGACTCTCCGGTTCACGGGGAGTAGATATACCGGCCCCTCAGTATGCGTGGGAACCAGGAGTAGGAGGAGGGCCATAATGGCGACGCAGGGCATGAGGCACCTCACTTTTTCCCTTTGCCCTGCGGGTTTTTTGGCGGCCCCTTCCCTTTCCCCTTGTGTTTGTTGTCCACGGTGAAGGCAGCCGTACTGTCTGCTTGTTGTTTGGTTTGTGGCGATGCAGGTGCTGCCTTCTTCTTTTTTGGTGGTGGCGTTGTTTTTGTGGGCGTTTTCTGTGGTGTCTTGTTGTGGGCCTTGGTTTTCTGTGCTGGGTGTGACTGCCGTGCGTGTGTTGTGGTTGGTTTTGCCGGGTTGTCTGGTTGCTGGACGGGGGTTTCATCCGTGTCCATGGTGGCCATATTTGGGTGGGTGTCTGTTGGGGTGTCGTCGTTAGTGGTATGGCCGAGTTCGTTCAGAATGGCCTCGTCCCAGTGTGCCACGTTGATGGGTTCCGGCTCTGCGAGCAGCTGCTTTTCCCTGTTGATTTCCCTGATGACGCGTTCAGTCATCATGTCTGAGCCCAGTTGTTTCCCTGCCTTCATTCGTCTCCTGAAGGCCGCGTCGTCGCCCGTGTCCTGCGGCATTTTGTGTGCGAGCATCTGGTCGATGCGCTCTGCCACCTGTGTGTCCGTGTTGTCGTCCCCTAGCGTGATGTGGACGTATTCACCGGGTGCCACTCCGATGTATTGTCCGGCACTGAGGGCCACTGATGTGGCGTGCTGGTATTGGAGGGAGGCGTAGGTGCAGCCCGCGTCGCTCCACATGTTGGGTTGCGGTTTCCAGCTGGTCCAGCATCCAAAGAATGATGCCACGACTTTCGCCGTGTCGTCTCCTGCGCCCTGTGTCCACCCTACGAACACCGTCGTGGTGTCGTGCCTAGTCGGTTTTGGTGGCCGCTTGATGTCCCTAGAGCGGCTTGTGGACTGTGTCCAGTTATTGCGGTTGAGGATGACGTTGGTCATCACGTGGACCAGTTCGTAGCTTTTCATGCCCTTTAGTAATTGGGCAATCAAGCGTCGGTCTGTGTCTGGGTGGAATTGTACCAGTAGACGGTATGAGTCCACTGGTCGGAACCCCTTGAGGAAGGATGCGATGCTCCTCCCTAGCTCGAGCTGTTCCCTGTCCAGGTCGTCCAGTATCTCCTGTACGGACGTTATTCTGTCTTCTTTGTGTTCCGTGTATTGTTTTCTCAGTATATACAAGCTCTCATAGTCCGTTTCGGTGAGCCAGTAGGGTCCAGGGTTGCCGGCGTTTTCCTCCTCTTGTTTTATGGTCTGCAGTGCTTGTGTCAAGCGAGGTAGCAATTGCATGGGCAGGTGTAGTCTCCAGGCGTGCGACCCACTTTGCCCCGCGGTGTGTTTGGATGCGCACTTCCACCGAAAAGTGTTGTGGGGGTCTTTGCTTGCTATGGTGGATGCGACGTCAGACTGGTGGCCGTTGATCCGTTTCATAAACGCGTCTCGCGTCCTAATGCCCGTTTCCGGTGGGTACTCCACTACGATTGTAGTCTTGGCCGGTTCTGGTTGTAGTGTGTCTGTGCGGTCTTCCAGCCCCACTTGTATGGGTGTGCCCTTCGTAAGTGCGTATGTTTTGTGCGTGGGCTCGTGTCCCATCTTTATGGTGTTGTCCAGGTGGAGGGCCATGATGGGTTTGGGTTGTAGGTGGTCGACCAGAGTTTCGTGTTCCGGGGACCACTTGCGTACGGGAAATTTGTCGAACTGGTATACGCCCCTTACATAGCGGGCCAGTTTGCGCAGGGGGGCGCGGTGGAGGCAGTCCATGCGGTAGGTTTGTAGTGCTGTGGTGTCTTGGCGGTCTGCCTCATAAGCCAGGATCAGTTCCTTGGCCCCCGGGTCGCCGAGTGCCCGTAGGACTTGGTCAACCCGTTCGTCCTCGCTTCCACCCCATTCCGTTTGTATGGCGGCGCGTTGCATTCGTCGTTCATGGTTGCGGCGGGTCCCGGTCGCCTGTGGCAGTAGTAGGTATGTCTTGTTCCGGATGTCTGGGTTCCCTTGATGGTCGGCTTCCGTGTGTACTGTGTATTGATGTGCCTCGGCCATCTCGGATACCGTGTGTATACCGTCAGAGTCTGCCTCATGCCTCACCATCATGACGTCGCGCAGTTTGTGTTGCGCAAACAGAGGGAGTTGGTAGGTGTTCCTGTCATACCATACCCCTTCTTGTGTTTGCCTCCTGATGTGCTCCGTGGTCACTGCACGGTTTGGGTGCTTTGTTAAGTAAGTTTTTAGCCTGGTTTGTGCGTCGTACACAACTGAAGCTTTCAATGTGTCTTGTTCTGTTGTTGTCATTGGTTGTTGTGACGCGCCTGTGTTGAGTTTTACGAGTTCTTCTATGAGCTGGTACTGTGTTGGTGTGTGTATGGGTAGTTTGTCAAGTGGGTTGTTGCCGTCTTCGTGGAATGTGTATGCCTGTGTATCCTCTTGGGGTGGAGGGGGGACGTAACTAAGCCCTTCGGTGTGTTGGTCAGGTGGTGTGCTAGGTTCCCCATTCTGGGGGGGTTCCCGCTCAGTGGTATCTTGTGATGGGGGGTTTGAGGTTGACTCCAGGATGTCCAGGTTTTCCATTGCGTCCCCTTGGTCTTGCACACCAGTGTCCCGTCCGGACACAATTCTTTCGTAGTTTTCTGTCAGGGTGCGCACCAGGCCATGGGGCGGGGCGTTGCTATCCGGGCCTGGGTTTGGTTCCACATCGCCATCCTGCGTGGCATCTGGAACCCATTGGGTGTGTTGTGGGTAGACCACATCTGGGGTAACGGATGTGATCCTGTCATGGCGTACGTCCGATGGGTGGTCGGGTGGCACCCAGTCGGTGATGTCATGCTCCAGGAGCAGGTCGTGTTGCAAGGGTTGGACCAGAAAGAGCCAGTATCGTATGGATATGGCCATGTGGAATCCCTCTCTCGTGTCGTGAGGACATCCAGTCTGTGTCTTGCGATGTGGTAGTATGGGAGGTCAGTCCTAAGGTGCACCTCCCACAGTTGGCCTGTTGTGCTAGTAAGCCTCCTCCATACGTTGTATGCCAAATGCACTGGCGGGTTGGGAGTTGCACAGTGATCCGTGTATGTGAGAAGTCTGTTGTTGTAGATTTGTATGTGGAAATACGCATATGTTGGGTCATCCGGGGGTGGGGGGGGGTATCTTTGGTTGCAGCGTGCCGCGGCACAGTGGGCATCTTAGCAGTCGTGGGTCGTTGGCGCAGTCCTGGCACAGCCTGTGCCTGGGGTCGCAGCTCAGGCGTGTATCCGCGGGGCTGTCCAAGCATACAGGGCAGTCCTCTAGGGCCCGTCCACCGTTATCCGTGTTCCACGCGTGTTTGTGCACGTCGTCGTCGGGCTGGCGGGGTGGTGGTGCCGCCAGCAAGAGCGGTAGCACAGCGTTGTGTACCTCAGTCCCCATGTCCCCCGGCGGTGTGGTCGGGGCTGCGCGTTCCACTGCGGGTGTGGCTGGTCCGGGGTTGGGCTCCGTGTCTCCGTCCTGAGTCGGGTCGTGAACCCAGCTCGTTGGTCTCGGGTAGGGGCGATGGCGTAGGCGCTGTGTTCGGCGGATCTTCCTGCGTGGTGAGTCACCCATGACTTGGTCAGTGGTCTCTTCATATGTCCGTTTCATGCGTAGGTTTCCTTGGTTCCCGGGGGGGTGCTGCTCGTGCCAGTGGGTCGTGCACTGGTGCCTTTTGGGTATTGGTTGGTGGGTAGGTTCACCGTCCGCCTTTCGTTTGTGGTGGTTATATACTAGTGTTGGCGATTGATGCTCCTGGTTCGCCATGTGTACGTGGTCTGTGCGCCTCCGTTTTTGTCCGGGGGGAGTGTTGTCCGCGGTGCGTTTGCGTAGCATCCTAGGCGTTTGGTACATATGTGGTGTGTCTTGGTTGTATCGCGTGCGTTTCGCAAAGGGTGTTGATGGGCTGGGACCGGGGTTAGGTTCAACATCCCCGTCACTTGTGACGTCGCGTATCCATCCGTCCGGGGTGTCCTCCACGGTCGGTCGGGGGGCCCGTCTTGTGTGGTACTGGCGTGTGGTAGGTTTGCGAGGTGGTGGCCGGTATGGCCTCTTGCCAGGATTCTTGTCGTGGGTACAAGGGGTCTGGGGACATCGCGTTGTAGAGTCGCCGTGGTACTAAGTCTGGGGTATCCGGTTGGTGTATGGCAAAATACTTGCATGTGGTGCAGCGGAAGTACACAAAGTCGGCCACGTTGCATCGGGGGCACACTACATCGATGGCTGTGGTCATGTTTAATCCTAACGGTGAGTGGTGTTTTTGTGTTTTCACAGTCAACTCGGAAGTTTCCAAGGGGGCGGGTCGTGGTGTGCCTGGGTCATGTACCCCGTGCACCGGGGATGCCTCTGGTGATGGCACCTCCAATGTGCCATGTGTGGAAGACGATTCTGCACGTGGTGCGGGTGTGCTGCGTCCTAATGGGGGGGTGGATGCGCGTCGCTTTCTTTGCAGTGCCTCCGTGAGTGCCTGTGTCGCGTATTTGTATAGTTTAGCGGGGTAGTGGGGGTTGGAGGCCGTTTCGATCTCGCTAGCCAGCCGGGTGACCATCTTTCTGTGCTGGGGGGAGATGCCGTTCCCTGTGGTCTGCGCATCTTCGGGCCCCGGGTTCTTTTCGATATCACCGTCGACCGTGCGGTCCCGCAACAACCTAGTGAGGGCGGGGGAGTGTCGTCGATTGTTGGGGGGTGTCTGCCTAGATGGTGGGTCGTAAGGCAGTTCCTCTCCCATGAGGGGGGGGGTGTCCCGAGGGGTAGGGGGGTTCCTCACGATACTGTGGCAATAGCACGAGGAGATTTGATCCAGGAAATGCGTGTATTCTGGTCATTGTCGCAGGTGCCTGTCCAGTCCGATGCCCGTCGGTCGGGACCTGCGCGGCGTCCCCGCGCGCTGATGGCCGGTTTGAGGCCATATATGACATTCCTGTCTGGTTATCGTGTGCTGCCTGTCGCTGGTAAGCAGACTGGGCGTCACCGGGGGCGTCAAGCGCGCCCACACCGGTGTGTAGAGCGGGAGAGTAGGCGGTGGCCAAGGGCCCAGCCGGGTAGGTGCCAGTAGCGCCTGCCATCCACATGCATGGTCGGCAGGCGGGCACGCTCACACGGCCTGTCGCCTTCGCGGTCCGTTGCCTGTCTGTCTGGCCCCGCGCTGTTGATGGCCGGGTTGGGGCCATATATGACATTCCTGTCTGGCTGTCCTGTGCTGTCCGTTGCTGGTCAGCACAACGAGCATCACCGGGGGCAAAGAAAGCGCCCACACCAGTGTACCCGGGTAAATAAACTGCGGCCGGGTAGGCGGTGGCCAAGGTCCCGGCCGAGTGGGTGCCAGCGGCACCAGTCATTAGCGTGCATGTCTGAGGAGCAAAATCCTTACGGCCGACTTGCCACCGTGCGGTCACCGTGCGGTCGACGCGGTCCGTTCCAGGTTGTCCATTCCGGCTGTTCACTGTGGAGAATGGCGCAAGGCAGGTGTTGGGAAGGTAGCCACAGTCTCCCGCTGTTCCCCTCATGCATTTGTATGCACATACCAGCACATCAGGTGACGCGGTATCTCGTTGGTCAGGGGGTGGAATGGTGGGGATGTTGGGGATGACCGTCCCCAGTTCCCCCTTGTGGGTCCTGGGTCGGCGCCTCCTTCCTCGCGGCTGCCGGGGGGGTGCCTGCTCTTCTTGCTGTGCGGCCACCACGTCCCAGCCTCCAGTGAAGGGGAGAACCCCAGCCTGTCCCCAGCCGGATGGTTCCGGTTCCTGTTCTGGTGCCTGCTCTGCGTGTGCATCGTGCCACGGTGCCCTTTCCCCGTGGATCTGGGGGGGTCCGGGCTGGTGCACGGGGTGCTGGTCTGGTGCGTCCGGTGTGTAGTACACTTGCTGGTGCTGTTGTGGGTGCCCCGCTTCCGGCGCCGGCTCGGGAAACGGGTAGACACCCCTGTCCGTTGGTTGTTGGCGGGGGGCATGCGGGTCCGCCAGTGGTCGTGTGCGATCCCTCGAGAGCCACATGTCCAGGTATCCCATTGCCGGTTCGGCATCTGTGCGTCGCTGCATCGATGGGTCGGTGCGCCGGATCTCAAGCGCAGCCGCATTCTGCTCGCTGAACCTGGCCCAGGTTCCTGAACTGTCCTCTGGCAGTATGTGCTGTCCATGGCGGTCGACGACTGCCCGATATTGCACCTGAGGTTCGTGCTGTGTCTGTGGTACATACAGTGGTTCACTGTGGTACACCGGCTGCGCCGCCGTGTGTTCCATGCGTGTGGCTGCCCGATATTGCACCTGAGGTTCGTGCTCTGTCTGTGGTACATACAGTGGTTCACTCTAGTACACCGGCTGTGCCGCCGTGTGTTCCATGCGTGTGGCCGCCTGCTGTGGGAGGGGCTGTCGGTTCACGTCCCTGTGTCCGTGTTGGAGGGCAGGGACCGCACATGGCACCTCCGGGCTGTGAGGATTGCGGTAGAAACGCAGCGGTTCCGCCACAGGGGTTGGGGGGCAGAGGGGTGGGTGTTAAGGCTGCTGCCCGGGTTCATGCAGGGAGACCTGCCGTTCCCCTTGGCGCGTGTCGATGCTCACGCAGTAGCGTCGTCGTGCCTGTGGTTCCGCCTCGCCTTGTGACGGTTCTGCCTGGGTGCGGGCCTGGTCACTGTGTCTGTCAGCGCTGCGCTGTGGTGCTAAGGCCTCAGGCGTCACGGTTTGCTGTGGTTGCTGGATCGACCGGCAGATTCCTGCTACAGAGTCCGCAAGGGACGTCATGGGCCGCAGGGCCTGGGTGAGTTCGCCCTTGGAGCTGCGCTTCCGGGACTTTTTCCGTCGGCTGTAGCTGTCGCTGTCGCTGTCGCTGGTGCTGTCGCTGTCTGTGTCTCTCCGTGACCGTCTGCCTCTTCCCTTCAGACCCACCAGTCGCAACGTCAGGTGGATGCGTCCGGTTGTGGTCGTGGTCGGGGTCGGGTCGTGGTCTCCGAGCGGCTGTCCTTGGTAGAGCAGCCGCTGGTGTTGTGGTGGGGGTAGGTGTGGCGTGAGGTGATGGAGGGCATGTTTGATGCCCTTGACTGACCCGGCTGCTGGAAGGCAAACCGGGGGTCCGGCGCCGCTCACGATCACCGACCTACAGCGCCACGCAGGGTGGGGTTGGGAGGGGGGGGTGGATCGATGCGAGAACGCCGTGTTGCGGATATTCCTAGTTCACGAGCAGTGCGGTGTATGCGATGGCAACGGTGTCACATGCAACACAAGGTGTATGCCCAGTCGTCGGTGTAGTTCCTGCGCAGAAACCTGCGCAGCGGTTACGGTGTGGTTTGAGTGACACGGACGGGGAGCAGGGCTCCGCACCGTCGTTATGGTTGGCGTTGTTGGCAGGGAGCGTCGCTCCGCTCCGCCGTTGGCCATTCCGTAGTGTGTCGTGATGTTTTGGTACGTTGTCTGGTTGGTGGTGTTGGCTGGCGGGGAGCAGGGCTCCACTCCGCCGTCTCCGTTGTGTAGCAGGAGTAGGATGATGTGTGTCATCAATCCTATGTAGCACAGAGGTCGTGGTCTCCATGAGGTCATTCGGTTGCGTCGTACAGTGGTATGCCAAGGGCGGGGAGCGAGGCTCCGCACCGCCGTTATGTTATTCTCCGTCCTGTCGGTTGTGTCCGGCGGTTGGATGTCGGTGTCTGGGCGGGGAGCTGAGCTCCGCACCGCCGTCATGTTGTTCTCTGTCCTGTCGGTCGTGTCCGGCGGCAGGTTGTCGGTGCCCTGGCGGGGAGCCGAGCTCCGCACCGCCGTTGGGGAGATGTTTGGGCGGGAGGCATACCTGGCATGCGGCGGTGCGGCATCCGGCAGTCTCGGGCCATCCGAACGGCGAGCGTCTGCAGCACTGGTGCCCATAACCGGCAGGCCGACGTTGTACGTGGTGGTGTTGTACGCCAGCGGCTGGGCGGTCTGCTTGAGGTCCTGCATTCCAGCATTGTTGATCGTGGTGTTGAACGCAGTGGGGGCGTTGTAGTGGTAATGCTGCCTGGGTCCCGCACACGTTGTCGGGAAGGGCATGTCCTCCTGGTCGACGGTGTCTCCCCATATGTCATGTTGCTCCGGGTCGTGGATGGCAGTTGTTGCCTTCGCTCCAGCAATGTTCTCAGGCACAGGATTTGGGGCGCGTTGAATCTCGGCATGGTCCTTGTACCGGTGCAGCTGACTGGGTTCCAGACTTGTAGACGGTCGTGGCATGTCATCCTGGTCGGCGACGTCTCCCCGTATGTCTTGTTGCTCCGGGTCGTAGACGGCAGTCGTTGCTTTTGCTCCTGTACCATCCTCGGGAAGTGGGCTTTCGGCGCGTTGATGCTCGGCATGACCATTGTAATTTATCGCGCTGTCGCTGGCCTCGATGGCGTACTCCTTGGGGGGCTGAGATCTCCGTATGGCGCCGATCAGGGAGCGCTTGGCGAACTGCAGGGTGGTCATCAAGGTCTGCTTGGCGGACAGAGCATTTGGTCCCCGCAAGTGGGGTACCGTCTTGTCCTTCATGTTGTCGGAGGTGTCCTGGGGTGATGCGTCAGCCAGGGCCTCGGCCGCCGCGTTGCTGCGGGCAAAGTGTGGGATGGTGTTCTTCTGGGCTTTCTCAGCGTGCTGGGCATCCGTGTTTTCCGAGGAGAGAACCGTCTCATCCTTCGTGATGTCGACGTTGTCGGGGAATGGCGCTCCTGCCAAAGCGTCAGTGATGGACACACTCATTTTTACTGATGTCGGGGTTGTACTTGGAGCCGGCTGGTCGGAGTAACCCGGGCTTACTGCCTGTCCTTCTGGGGGCGTGGCCTTCACAGAGGGCTTACGGCCGGGGAGGGCTGCGAAGTACTGGAGCACGGCGTTTGATTCGTAGGATCCCTCTGTGTGCGTGTTGTGCTCTGTGGCGTAGTCGGGGCTGTCGTCGTACTCCACCGCGCGGTTGTGGCGGTTGTGGTGTGCCGCTGCGCCACGATTACGGGGTTGGGACGATTGCACATCAGCTCTCTGGGGCATGGTCCCCGGGGAGCGGCAGAGCACAAGATATCAAAAAAAAATAGACACTCAGAAAGTGAGTTGGGAGAATGGGGGGTTAGCATAGCACAACCCCATCGATCTCCAGTAGAAGCAATAGGCGTTATTGAGGTATTGCGAACAATAGAGCTGCATCATATGCTGCTCCTTACTCGCGAACAACTCCACCTGAACTTCATTCAGCTCTACCACCCCTGCATTCTCGGGGGTCCCCAAACAAAGGGGGACAAAATCAGAAGTCAAAACGTACGCTAGGGGTCACCATGATGCCCCTAGGGGCCCCTAGTATCTCAAAGTATGGGTCTCTAGTACGGCTAGACGCCCAAATAGTTGCACTGCACGCGCACTGCGCTTAAGGCTCCCCCATTTGATGTAATTGCTCTCCTTTGGTAGTACAGCATGTGTGTTGTGCACCAATGCGCTACCGGCCACCTGGGGCAAGGTTTGCCTCTGAGCAGTTTTCAGCAATCGCCGTACAGTCTCGTCTGTGTCCGGGCTGGCATAACAGTTAGTCAAACTGGACTTTTTGAAGGAGCATGCATGTCACTGTCCAAGTCTGTTGAGCAACGGTGGAGGCGTTGAAGGGCAAGGTAATCCATCAAGGCATAAGAAGAATCCGGTATGCACACCTATAAAACTACAAGACCATTTTCAAGTCAAAGTAGATATGTCTGGCTGGCGTCCAAACAGGGTGACCTTGTCAAAGGGGGCATTTCTGCATAGTGCGCAAGTAAATTAGCTTTCCCCTGAGGTGGAGGACTGGCGGAAGAGTGCCCCATAACTCACTCTGCTAACAACCATACACTTCTAGTGGATCTGGGAGACTTTGGGAAGCCGAGTGCTGGGGTACAGTTGGTTGGGGGGCGCTGGTTTATTGCTTTCCACAATTTCCACAAAATGTACACACATTTCAAAAAGCCGTTGGACCACAAATTCCTCTCCCCTCACAAAGGGGTCTTTCTTCAGTTGCCTATTGAAGACTGTGCTGTGTATCACTGTTCAGTTTCATTAGTAAATGGACAAAATCCATGTCTGTTAAACTAAAAAAGCAAAGTGTTTACCAGGTACAGGTGAGTGATTAAATTACCTTGAGTGAAGAGTGGCAAGCGCAACTTTGAGGTATAACAGAGCCACCTGCCGCAACGATGGGGCAGAGGAGTCCTCCTTGTCCAAGAACAGGTGCAGAATGATCGCCTGTCAAAATGGTGTTGTCAGAAAATTCTATTGCCTTCGGCAAGTCCACCTCGCAGAGATTCTACCCCAAGCCACACACACCCAAAAAAGGGTAAAAACTACATAAATACGGCCTAAAAAATGCTTTGCATACCTTGGATAATCATTTTAAGTGGTGACAATATCAAAAAAAACAAGTTTCGAAAACTTCAATTTTTGAGCTGCCCAGGGTGAAAAACTGCATAAGCAGGTTGTGTACCAATCCCTTGGGAGACCGCCCCCCCCCCGTGCGGCCAATACCCAAATAGGGTGAAAAACATGTAAATACGGCCTAAAACATGCTTTACATACCTTGGATGGTCATTTTGGGTGGTTACCACATTAAAAAAAAAAACAAGTTTCGAAAACTTCGATTTTTGAGCTGCCCAGGGTGAAAAACTGCATAAGCAGGTTGTGTACCAATCCCTTGGGAGACCCCCCCCCCCGTGCGGCCAATACCCAAATAGGGTGAAAAACATGTAAATACGGCCTAAAACATGCTTTACATACCTTGGATGGTCATTTTGGGTGGTTACCACATCAAAAAAAAAAACAAGTTTCGAGGACTTCGATTTTTGAGCTGCCCAAAGTGAAAAACTGCATAAGCAGGTTGTGTACCAATCCCTTGGGAGCCCCCCCCCCCCCCCCCGCGGACCTAATACCCAAATTCGGTGAAAAACATGTAAATACGGCCTAAAACATGCTTTACATACCTTGGATGGTCATTTTAAGTGGTGACAATATCAAAAAAAACAAGTTTCGAAAACTTCGTTTTTTGAGCTGCCCAGGTGGAAAAGCTGCATAAGCAGGTTGTGTACCAATCCCTTGGGAAGCCCCCCGCCCCCCCCCCCCGGACCAAATAGGGTGAAAAACATGTACATGCGGCCTAAAACATGCTTTACATACCTTGGGTGGTCATTTTGGGTGGTTACAACATCAAAAAAACAAGTTTCGAAAACTTCGATTTTTGAGCTGCCCAGGGTGAAAAGCTGCATAAGCAGGTTGTGTACCAATCCCTTGGGAGCCCCCCCCCCCCCCCCCCCCGTGCGGCCAATACCCAAATAGGGTGAAAAACATGTAAATACGGCCTAAAACATGCTTTACATACCTTGGATGGTCATTTTGGGTGGTTACCACATCAAAAAAAAAAACAAGTTTCGAAAACTTCGATTTTTGAGCTGCCCAAGGTGAAAAACTGCATAAGCAATTGGTGTACCAATCCCTTGGGAGCCCCCCCCCCCCCCCGCGTACCTAATACCCAAATTCGGTGAAAAACATGTAAATACGGCCTAAAACATGCTTTACATACCTTGGATGGTCATTTTAAGTGGTGACAATATCAAAAAAAACAAGTTTCGAAAACTTCGTTTTTTGAGCTGCCCAGGTTGAAAAACTGCACAAGCAGGTTGTGTACCAATCCCTTGGGAGACCCCCCCCCCGTGCGGCCAATACCCAAATAGGGTGAAAAACATGTAAATACGGCCTAAAACATGCTTTACATACCTTGGATCGTCATTTTGGGTGGTTACCACATCAAAAAAAAAACAAGTTTCCAAAACTTCGATTTTTGAGCTGCCCAGGGTGAAAAACGGCATAAGCAGGTTGTGTACCAATCCCTTGGGAGACCCCCCCCCCCCCCCCGTGCGGCCAATACCCAAATAGGGTGAAAAACACGTAAATACGGCCTAAAACATGCTTTACATACCTTGGATGGTCATTTTGGGTGGTTACCACATCAAAAAAAAAAACAAGTTTCGAAAACTTCGATTTTTGTGCTGCCCAGGGTGAAAAACTGCATAAGCAGGTTGTGTACCAATCCCTTGGGAGCCCCCCCCCCGCCCCCCCCCCCCGCGGACCTAATACCCAAATTCGCCGAAAAACATGTAAATACGGCCTAAAACATGCTTTACTTACCTTGGATGGTCATTTTAAGTGGTGACAATATCAAAAAAACAAGTTTCGAAAACTTCGATTTTTGAGCTGCCCAGGTGGAAAAGCTGCATAAGCAGGTTGTGTACCAATCCCTTGGGAGCCCCCCCCCCCCCCCCCCGGACCAAATACCCAAATAGGATGAAAAACATGCAAATACAGCCTGAAACATGCTTTACATACCTTGGATGGTCATTTTGGGTGGTCACAATATCATAAAATCAGTTTCAAAAACTTTCATTTTTGAGCTGCCCAAGGTGAAAAACTGCATAAGCAATTGGTGTACCAATCCCTTGGGAGCCCCCCCCCCCCCCCCCCGCGGACCTAATACCCAAATTCGGTGAAAAACATGCAAATACGGCCTAAAACATGTTTTACATACCTTGGATGGTCATTTTAAGTGGTGACAATATCAAAAAAAACAAGTTTCGAAAACTTCGTTTTTTGAGCTGCCCAGGTGGAAAAGCTGCACAAGCAGGTTGTGTACCAATCCCTTGGGAGACACCCCCCCACCCGGACCTAATACCCAAATAAGGTGAAAAACACGCAAACACGGCCTAAAACATGCTTTACATACCTTGGATGGTCATTTTGGGTGTTCACAATATCAAAAGAACAAGTTTCGAAAACTTCGATTTTTGAGTTGCCCAAGGTGAAAAACTGCATAAGCAGGTTGTGTACCGGCCCATTCACTAGGCCATTATTGGTGGAAACAGTCATTTCGCGTCTTTGGCACGGGTTGTGAACGGCCCTAAGCAAGGCTACAGACTGCAAAAAACGTCCTTCAGTATCCTAGTAGGCATAT
Organism: Eutreptiella sp. 'Long Island Sound 2002'; assembly: GCA_964036045.1. NCBI lineage: Eukaryota > Euglenozoa > Euglenophyceae > Eutreptiales > Eutreptiaceae > Eutreptiella > Eutreptiella sp. 'Long Island Sound 2002'. The sequence goes on along the minus strand of OZ038399.1, from coordinate 21,402,888 downwards.
ACTGTCACAACATCCCTACTCGCACCCCTCAAAGTGGATACCATGGGGTCACCGAGGTCGCCAGAACCGCAACTGCCCAGGTTAAAAAACTGCATAAGCAGGTTGTGTACCAATCCCTTGGGAGACACCCCCCCCCCCGGACCTAATACCCAAATAGGGTAAAATATACGTAAATACAGCTTCAAATATGCTTTGCATACCTTGGATGGTCATTTTAAGTGGTGACAATATCAAAAAAAAAAAACAAGTTTCGAAAACTTCGATTTTTGAGCTGTCCGGGGTGAAAAACTGCATAAGCAGGTTGTGTACCAATCTCTTGGGAGACCCCCCCCCCCCCCGTGCGGCCAATACCCAAATAGGGTGAAAAACACGTAAATACGGCCTAAAACATGCTTTACATACCTTGGATGGTCATTTTGGGTGGTTACCACATAAAAAAAAAACAAGTTTCGAAAACTTCGATTTTTGAGCTGCCCAAGGTGAAAAACTGCATAAGCAGGTTGTGTACCAATCCCTTGGGAGCCCCCCCACCCCCCCTCCCCCCCGGACCTAATACCCAAATTCGGTGAAAAACATGTAAATACGGCCTAAAACATGCTTTACATACCTTGGATGGTCATTTTAAGTGGTGACAATATCAAAAAAACAAGTTTCGAAAACTTCGTTTTTTGAGCTGCCCAGGTTGAAAGCAGGTTGTGTACCAATCCCTTGGGAAGCCCCCCCCCCCCCCCCCCCCGGACCAAATAGGGTGAAAAACATGTACATGCGGCCTAAAACATGCTTTACATACCTTGGGTGGTCATTTTAGGTGGTCACAATATCAAAAAAACAAGTTTGAAAAACTTCCATTTTTGAGCTGTCCGGGCTGAAAAACTGCATAAGCAGGTTGTGTACCAATCCCCTAAGAGACCCCCCCCCCCGGACCTGATACCCAAATAGGGTGAGAAACACGTAAATACGGCCTAAAACATGCTTTACATAGCTTCGATGGTCATTTTAGGTGGTCAAAATATCAAAAAAAAAAGTTTCAAAAACTTTGATTTTTGAGCTGCCCGGGCTGAAAAATGGCATAAGCAGGTTGTGTACCAATCCCTTGGGAGCCCCCCCCACCCCCCCCCCCCCGGACCTAATACCCAAATAGGGTGAAAAACATGTAAATACGGCCTAAGACATGCTTTACATACCTTGGATGGTCATTTTAAGTGGTCATGGAATCAAAAAAACAAGTTTGAAAAACTTCGATTTTTGAGCTGCCCAGGGTGAAAAACTGCATAAGCAGGTTGTGTACCAATCCCCTAGGACCCCCCCCCCCCCCCCGGACCTGATACCCAAATAGGGTGAGAAACACGTAAATACGGCCTAAAACATGCTTTACATACCTTGGATGGTCATTTTTTTTTATCCAAAAGGCCAGTTCGTAAGTGCCAAGGGCCACAGTGGACCAAGTTCGAAGTAAGATACAGATTTCGGCGAAGCCAGGGTATGCATACGGGCTGCAGCTCGTGACTGTGCCCCCATGGTTTCCCATTGAGGTTGGTGTGGTCATGTCATTGGTACTTCCCACTCATTTGGGTCCCAGTGCGTTTTGTGGCGTTTCGGTAGCGGTTGCAACGGGACTTCCCACAAGGTGGGGTCCCAGTGCTCCCGCGGCCGCTTCCGTATCAGGTATATTATCTGTCGGGCTGGTCGGGTTGTTTGCCAGTATTGTGTTGTCTTGTGTTTGCAGGCGTCTTGGTAGTACTGTGCCATGGCAGTCAGGTGTGTCTGCTGCCGCCACATGTAGGTCGCTTGTTGTTGGTGCAGGTCAAGTAGCTTGTTGGTGCCAGCGCTCAGCCTCCGGTATCGGTCGTTGACCATCAGCAGCAGTTTTGCGTCAGCGTACCACATCCTTGTGTCGTCCTTCGCTTGTTCGTACCATTGCCTACGTATTTGGTATACGTGTGCGCGTGTGTCCTGCAGTCGTTGTGCTTGTCTCTGTTCGTCGACTAGTTTTGTGACGAGCCTGTGGTAGTCTGTTTTAGCCGTCACTGCGTTGGTGTAGCCCATGTGTAGGGTGTGCAGGTGTTGTCTCGCCACCGCCTCTATGTGAGCTTTGTGGTATATGTCCCGTGCTTGCTGAGCGTGTTCATAAGCCAGCCTGTCTGTGGTCGTCTTGTGCTGTTCCCACCGCTGTGTGTCAACGTTGAGGCGCTGACGTGTCTTTATGTGGTCGTCTTGCCCTGTGTAGGTTGCTCGTGCGACGAACCATGCCACTGCCTCACTATCACCCGCGTTGCGTGCATCTTATAACCATTGGCCGGGGTCGATTGGGTCAGCCGTTGCGACCTCGGCCTTACGTTTGCGTTTCGCGCCGCACCACGTGGGCGCCCCGACGTGGTTCCGTAGGTTTTGGGGCGTTTCTCGCGGCGGAAGTGCCTGTGCAACGTATTTGGTGAGCCACAGGGGCGACGGTGGTTGTTGTGGTGTTGGGTCGGCGTACTTTCGTCTTAGTGTTTGGACGGACTGTATCATGCGAAACTGGAACAGGCCCACCTCCGTTCGCAGTTTATGTCGTTCCGCAGTGGGTATGGCGTCGACGAGGGATAGTGGTATGAGCAGCCTGACACAGAGCCATAGTTCTTGGTTGTCGGCCGCTTGCAGCCATTGGTGCGTGTATGGGGCCCAATCACTCCAGCTCTTGCGCCACAGTTCCCAGAAGTCGCTCCAGGCAGGACAGTAAGCTAGTTTTGACTGTACTGATGCTCCGTGTTGGTGGCCACACTAGGAGTAGAGGCGGGGTGTCCGTTCCCAGGGGGCGCCCATTCCCCACCATCGCACCTGCCCCCACAGCCAGTGTGTCCACGCGTTCCGTCTGTAATGCTTCATGGGGAGCCAGCTCACCCAGTGTACGTCTGGTGTTTGTTTTTGTCTACGCACTTGCATGATCCATGCCTTGGCAGGCGTGGGCATGATCTGTCCTGTGATGACAATATCATGGGGTTGTGGTTGTTGGGAATCCATGGGCAGGTTGTCGCCCATATTGGCGAGGACGTCGGAGTGGTTGTTCCCCTGTATGTCCTGGTAGTCTTTATACGTGGTGGCTTGTTCTAGATTGCGGTGCCCTGGTGTCCATCGGATCGTTAGTCGTTTCGAGGTGGAGTTGAGGTACCCTATGTCGCGGTAGTCCTGGTCCTTGACCACTCCTTTGCGTTTTATAGGTGTGGCTTTCACCACACTCTGGTTGTCTAGTATAATGTCATCTCCAGGCTTGGCCAGCTCTAAAGCTAAGGCGCAAGCGATCGTTTCGTCCCGATAAACCTGTTGTGGCCCGTGCACCCGGAAGGCCGCACGGTATGTTCCGTTGTAGATGCCCCCTCCTGCTCGTCCGTGTCGTTTCGACCCGTCTGTGTACCACCGGGTGGTGGTGGGTTCTCCTGTGTAGTGTATGGTGATTCCGTGGAGTTTTTGCTGGTGGGGGAGTGCCTGACATACCTCGTGGGTTTCCTCAGGGGTTGGCTCATCTGGAGGGTTCATCCAGCTGTAGTCTAAGCGGTTGGTAGCTGGCCGTGTCTTCCCTGCATGCGTCTCCTGGTCCTCCTCTGAGCTCTCCGAGTCGTAGAGTCCCGCGGACAAGGGTCGGTGTTGTCGGGGTTGGGATATACGCTGACCCACCGTGCCCCCTAGGGCTCGGACGGCGTCTATGTATTTATATTGGGTTGCGGTGAGGTGTTGTGTAGGGCCGGTGTGCTGCAGTTCCTGTTGGCCAATGGCAACCCACCGGGTGATGTAGGACCACCACAGCTGGCGTAGGCCAAGTCCCCCTTGACTGAGGTTGGTAGTCGGCCGGTGTTTGCTCATTTGTTGTTCTACCCCGGGTGTATCCCTGATGAAATGCAGCAGTATGTCGTCCCAGTGCGCCATTCGTATCCTATTTCCGAGGAACAGCCCCCTGTACGTCCAACGGGGGATGAGGACGGCGTTGATGATAGCCACCTTTTCGTAGGCGTTGAGCGGCAGGGTCCTGTACGCCGCTACGTCGTGGTGTAGTTGTGTAGTGACCATGTTCCATGCTGTGTCTTCTTGTGTGGGGTGGGCAAGCACATGCCCCATGTAAGTCATTATAGGAGGCCGCACGGGGATGAGTTGATGCCGCCACGTGATGGGCGTTAGGTCGTAGTCCTTAGCCCAGTGGCACACTTCAGTTTTGTCTTTGTTGAAGCGTAATCCCATTGTGTAGGCGACGTCGTGGAGGGTATCCAGGGTGTGCAGCAATGCTTCCTTCGTGGGCGCACGCACAGCTATGTCGTCAACGAACACGTACAGTCGGGCTCCCGGGCATCGTTCCATGGTTTCACGTAGTAGTATGTCGTAGTATAGGAGAAATAGTGTTGGGGAGAGGGGGCACCCCTCCTTCATACCCCTGGTGGGTCGTATGGGTAGGTCCTTTCCGTGTAGGGTTAGTACGGCTGGTGTATGTTGGTATATTTCCCCCAACATCCGAATGATGTTTTCTGGTGCCCCTGCCTCCTTGACGATCCCAGTCAGCATGGGTCGGGGGACTGATAGAAAAGCTTTGGCCACATCAAGTAGGGCCACGTACCCGTCCTCAACGTGCAGGTCGTTTAATAGTTTCGTGGCTAACGTTGTGGTGTTTCGGCCCTGTGTGGCGCCGTGTTGGATGTCCAATAGTCCCGGGGTCAAGGCCCCCGATATACGCGTCAGGAGGAGGCGTGTGAGTATGCTATATATGGCCGTGGATACGTAGATTGGCCGGTAGTTCCGCGGGTCCTGGGGATCCTTCTTTTTATAGATGAGCACTACCCTGGACTGCAGCCAAGCCACTGGGATGTGCTGTCCATTCCGGACTGCAACGATTGCCTGGTATAGTTGTCGCTGCACGTGGTCCGGTAGGTGCCGGAGCAGGTGTGGGGGGACACCGTCAGGCCCGGCAGATTTGTTCTTTGGTGCCCGAAGGCACCGCAAGTACTCCTCGCATGTGGGGGTCGTTGTGTTCCACGTGCGGTGCCGTACATGTTTCCGTATGAGTTGTCGGCACGCGTCTTCGTCCTATGTTGGGTCGCCCGCAAAGTGGTTGAGTACGTACTGTGTTCCTCCTATTGGGGGCTGCGGTGTGTCTTGGGCTATGAGTCCAGTGCGCCATCTCTTGACCATTTTATAAAAATAGCCCGATTTGTGCTCGGCGCAGTTTGCCGATTTGTCTCCGTATGTGTTGCTCTTGTATTTCTCCGTACTCACGTAACCGTGCTTTGGGGTCCGTGGTTTCCGACCAGTTTGCGGTGGTCGCTGTCTTTGCGCGCGTGGGTTGTCGTGGACGCGCCGCGTGCGCTACTGCCGATAGGATCCGTCGTGCCGTGCGTAGGGGTGGGTCGTTGTTTGTTACGGGTAGTGTGGATATGGTGTTAGTAAACCGTTGAAATTGTTTAGTATACCACTTCGCGACTGTGGGCTGTGGTTTTCTGCATGGTGGGTCGGGGGCCCCTATCCTCCATCGGACCCCAAGCAGGACCTGAGCATGATCCGATATGGGCATTTGTATGGTGTCATAGTAGGTCCAGGGTATGTTGGGTATTTGTTGCCTAATCAAGATGGCGTCTAGGCGACGAGGGCGTCCATGCCTAGGGATGCGGGTATAGTATTGCCGGGGGTCCGGGGGTTGGCTGCTAGCGTGCAAAGGGTCTAGGAACACTCCGTTGGCCAGGTCTTCCTGCCACGGGCGTGTCGGGTTGGGTGACCAAATGTCATCGTTGTAGTCCCCCATAATGATGTCGTAAGGTCTCAGGGACTGCAGAAATAGGTCTACCTCTTGTTTGTCCTGTTGGTTGAATTTGGAGTACACACACGCAATGGTGCGGCGGGGGCTGTTTGGGAGCTGTATCCTGATGGCCCCTGCTAAACCATTGGGGGAGTATAACGTTTCGAGTATGTGGGGGACCACAGGGTTGCGGACAATGAATGCTATCCGTGGTTCGGTCCCAGGCGCAGCGTAGCACTTGTAATCATTATTGAGTGCTGTCGTGGCTGCCTCAGGCTTAGGGAAACACGGGTTATACTCCTGGATGCCGCACAGGTCGATACGGCATTGGCTGATCAGGTGGAGGGTACTGGCCCAGCATTGTAGGCTGACGGAGCCCTGTGCTCCTTGAATGTTCCAGGAGGCTAGTTTCATGTCGTGGTCCTTCGCGGTGGTTGCGTCGTAGAGGCTGTCATGCCGTCGATTGGTGTTGACCACCAGGTGTTGAGCATACTCCTCAATGTCAAGCAACGGTATGGGGGGTCCCCGCACATCCCGGCATCCCCGCCGGAGCTGGTATATCCTACGGTGCCCGGGGTTGGGGTGCACGTCTCCGCATTGGAGGACCCAGTTGGTGTTATACCGCGTGTTATATGGGCTGGTTACCGTGGTGATAGTGACAGGTGCATGGTAGCGGCATGGCGCTCCCATGGTAGAGGCGGTCGGGGTGTGGAAGAAACAGACGATATAGAGGAGGAGTAGGCCTGGCCGCCATATACGGTAACTGTGGGGGTTGGGGCCCCGAGAGTAGCCGTGCCGGTGCCGTAGCGGCGGGGTATATCGTCTGCGGACTCTCCGGTTCACGGGGAGTAAATATACCGGCCCCCCAGTATGCGTGGGAACCAGGAGTAGGAGGAGGGCCATAATGGCGACGCAGGGCATGAGGAACAGGCACCTCACTTTTTCCCTTTGCCCTGCGGGTTTTTTGGCGGCCCCTTCCCTTTCCCCTTGTGTTTGTTGTCCATGGTGAAGGCAGCCGCACCGTCTGCTTGTTGTTTGGTTTGTGGCGATGCAGGTGCTGCCTTCTTCTTTTTTGGTGGTGGCGTTGTTTTTGTGGGCGTTTTCTGTGGTGTCTTGTTGTGGGCCTTGGTTTTCTGTGCTGGGTGTGACTGTCGTGCGTGTGTTGTGGTTGGTTTTGCCGGGTCGTCTGGTTGCTGGACGGGGGTTTCATCCGTGTCCATGGTGGCCATATTTGGGTGCGTGTCCGTTGGGGTGTCGTCGTTGGTGGTAAGGCCGAGTTCGTTCAGGATGGCTTCGTCCCAGTCTGCCACGTTGATGGGTTCCGGCTCTGCGAGCAGCTGCTTTTCCCTGTTGATTTCCCTGATGACGCGTTCAGTCATCATGTCTGAGCCCAGTTGTTTCCCTGCCTTCATTCGTCTCCGGAAGGCCGCGTCGCCGCCCGTTTCCCGTGGCATTTTTTGTGCGAGCATCTGGTCGATACGCTCTGTGGCCTGTGTGTCCGTGTTGTCGTCCCCTAGCGTGATGTGGACGTATTCACCGGGTGCCACTCCGATGTATTGTCCGGCACTGAGGGCCACTGCTGTGGCGTGTTGGTATTGGAGGGAGGCGTAGGTGCAGCCCGCGTCGCTCCACATGTTGGGTTGCGGTTTCCAGCTGGTCCAGCATCCAAAGAATGACGCCACGACTTTCGCCGTATCGTCTCCTGCACCCTGTGTCCACCCTACGAACACCGTCGTGGTGTCGTGTCTGGTCGGTTTTGGTGGCCGCTTGATGTCCCTAGAGCGGCTTGTGGATTGTGTCCAGTTGTTGCGGTTGAGGATGACGTTGGTCATCACGTGGACCAGTTCGTAGCTTTTCATGCCCTTTAGTAATTGGGCAATCAAGCGTCGGTCTGTGTCTGGGTGGAATTGTACCAGTAGACGGTATGAGTCCACTGGACGAAACCCCTTGAGGAAGGATGCGATGCTCCTCCCTAGCTCGAGCTGTTCCCTGTCCAGGTCGTCCAGTATCTCCTGTACGGACGTTATTCTGTCTTCTTTGTGTTCCGTGTATTGTTGTCTCAGTATATACCGGCTCTCATAGTCCGTTTCGGTGAGCCAGTAGGGTCCAGGGTTGCCGGCGTTTTCCTCCTCTTGTTTTATGGTCTGTAGTGCTTGTGTCAAGCGAGGTAGCAATTGCATGGGCAGGTGTAGTCTCCAGGCGTGCGACCCACTTTGCCCCGCGGTGTGTTCGGATGCGCACTTCCACCGAAATGTGTTGTGGGGGTCTTTGCTCGCTATGGTGGATGCGACATCAGACTGGTGGCCGTTGATCCGTTTCATAAACGCGTCTCGCGTCCTAATGCCCGTTTCCGGTGGGCACTCCACTACGATTGTAGTCTTGGCCGGTTCTGGTTGTAGTGTGTCTGTGCGGTCTTCCAGCCCCACTTGTATGGGTGTGCCCTTCGTGAGTGCGTATGTTTTGTGCGTGGGCTCGTGTCCCATCTTTATGGTGTTGTCCAGGTGGAGTGCCATGATGGGTTTGGGTTGTAAGTGGTCGACCAAAGTGTCGTGTTCCGGGCATAAGCAGGTCCCGGCCCATTCACGAGGCGAATATTGGCAAAAACAGCCATTTCGCGTCTTTGGCACGGGTTGTGGACAGCCCTAAGCAAGGCTAGAGACTTCAAAAAATGTCCTTCCGTATCCTAGTAGGCATATACTGTCACAACATCCCCACTCACATCCCTCAGAGTGGGTACCACAGGGTCACTGAGGTCGCCAAAACCGCCAACATACCAAAAATGGCTGAAAAGTGCATAAACTGCATAAGCGCTCGTCGCACTCCGCCCCATACAAACCCTATGGAGTCGGGACCCGGAAACACTTTTTCGGCTCAAAATCGAAAAAAACCAAAAGATTCATGATTTTCGACCCAAAAAGGGGGGGGTCATTTTTTGACCCCCCCCCACCCCCCCCCCTCCCTCAAAACATCAAAAAAGTGGGTTTCAAGTGGGGGGGTCTAGGGGGGGGTCCGGACCAAAAACTCATTGGGGGATGCATTTATTGGACAAAATAATGATTTTACAAGGGGTTAAACTAACAATTCAACCCCTTGGGGTAGGGTACGCGAATAGGCCCAAAAAGGCCCAAATGGGGGGGTATGTGGCGTTTTCCCCAGATATACGCCTGCCTGGCTTTGATCTAACAACCTCTGCGAGGTGATTTTTGCAAAAAAAATTCCATTTTTGACCTGTAGAGGGTGGAAAACTGCTTAAGCAGTTTGTGCACACCCCAAATGCCATTGAACCACCTACAAACAGCAATTTGAAGCTTTTGGGGGGCCCATGGTTCGGGCTAGATGGGCCCAGTGGCCACTACGTGGGCCCCCATGGGTGCTCAAGCACCCGCATTGTCACCAAATGATCACCCAAACCCATCCTAGGGGCAACAGAAGGGTTTCGGAAAAAGTGGAAATGTGAAAAACTTTCAAGTGTCACTAAACAGCCTACGCAACAGCAATTTTGGGGCTTTCGGAGCGCCCATGGCACGGGCTACATAGGCCTAGCAGCCACTACGTGGGTCCCCATGGGTGCTCAAGTACCCGTATTGTCACCAAATGATCACCCAAACCAATCCTAGGGGCAACGGAAGGTAGTCATGAAAAATCGAATTTCAAAAAACCTTCACGTGCCACTAAACAGCCTATCCAGCGTGAAAAACGGCTAAGTCCTCATTGGCGAGGGGCCATATAGGGGGGGGTGCATGGGGGTACCTGGAGTTGGGATCCGGGACCCCCGCCATGGGTTAGGGGGTCCATATACAAGAAAAAAGTTCTTCAGGACCCAGGTCCAAATACACACACAGCGGCCACAATACACAAAGAATTTTTGCCCCCCCCCCACCCCCACCCCCCCCCCCTCAAAAAAGGGTACCCCGGTGCGGGGGGGTACGGGGGTCAAAATCCAAAAAATCATTGGGGGATCATTTTTGGTCCTAAAATGATGATTTTACAGGGGGTTAGACGTTAGAAACCATACATTGGGGTATGCTACGCGAACGACCCCAAAAAAGGGGGGTATACGACGCTCGCGCCTGCGCTTGATCTAACAACCTCTCTTCGAGGTGATTTCAAGGAATATGGAAACAAGGAACAAAGGAGCACCCTACCCATGACTACCTATGACTCTGCCCAACACCAGAAAGACGGACTTGAAAACGAAAATCATCGTACAACAGAGTGCACTTGCCAATGACGGTGCATTCCTCAGCGCCAGTAGAGTTCAAGCGTGAGGGTGTGCAATGAGGGTGCATGCTTCAGTGCAGCAAGGGCCTCTGCACCATCATCTCCAACCCAATTCCCATGGAGATCTAGCGTCAGGGTGTGAGAATCAGTGCACCAATGCGAGTCAGAAAAATGGTGCGTTAACCCTGCCTAATTTGATGAACGAACTACTTGCAAAATTCTTTTGGCGAAAATTGGGCACCGGACACAGAAGCCCATTTCTTGCCCCCTCGCCCCCACCACCACCACCTTGCGGTGAGATGGTAGAGGTGCCCCTCAGACAATATTTCTGCAACAACCCCTTGGGCAACAATTCTCTGGCCACCCTTCGCTTAGCCTTTCCACACTACACCTGGTGGCAAAAGTCGGAATCCAGGGATCTGCAGGGGTCTGCACAGAATTGGGGGTCATAGCCACCAATTCAATCACACCTCTCCAGAAGTCAGCACCACATACCACTGGTGCTGTCCGACAGGCAGCTGCTTAGCTAGAAGAATGACGCTCGGCAAAAAGGGTAGTGGGGCAGGGCTAAATGGGAATGATCCAGGGAGGAAGGCGTGAGGGAGGATGACAAAATGCTTGCAGGGAATGGAACTGGTTGCCTTTGGACGCGGGAGTGTTATAAGCATCCCTGCCCCTTATCTCAGCGACGGGGCCAGGCCAGACCCCAGATCTATGCAGTCTCTGCAACTATGGGAGGGAACACAAGATGCAGCTGAGAGAAGGGCAAGGGGAGGATAGACTGGGCATATTGTGGGGGAATGTTTGCCCAGTGCGCGCCCGGCGCGGACCTGGCACATGCCCGGCGCGCTACCTTTGTAGTAAGTATCTTATCTCTAGCCCCAAGGTCATCCCCACCTAGGGAAGTCCCCCAAGTAGACCGCACTAGACCGCAAACCTTCTCTGCAAGGCACCTTGTATAAGCCGAAATATGAGAATTCAACAACACAAAATGCCACTCCCACCACTTCCCACCACCACCATTGCCATCGTCATAAACTGGGTGCAAAGGATGGGCCAAATTCTTAGACACGGCGAGAAGGTACTCCAAATTGTTTGGTGAGGTGAGGGCAAAAACAGGCATGAGTGGGGAATGGTGAAAATAAGATGCCCGGCGTGCGCCCGGCGCGCTAACGCTCCCCCTGTAGACAGGGAGAGGTCGTATCACTGCGCTGTCGCATTACATAACACCTGATCAGGAGGTTTCAGGTTCAAAACCCCCAAGTGGAGAAGAGAATGAATGCACGTTATCGTTGGCGCTGGCGTGCTGGCAACCCCGCAAGCCAAAAAGGGTGCCGCGAGGGAGGTACGGTAGCACTACAATGGCGTGCGGAGATCGCCAGGGCTCTACCATGTGCTGAAGGGCTCAGGAGAGGTTCCACACGAAGCACAACATGCTAGGGCTACAGAGCGCTGCATCGTTCTCCACACCGCAGCATACCAGGTCCAGTGGCCCTTCATCCTGCTCTTACCCCCCGCCCCCCTTGCAAACTCCCGGGTTAGCGCGCGACGGTCTCCCGGGTGGGGGGGGGAGACGGTCACCAAGTGACGGTCTCCCGGGGGGGGGGGGGGGATTGCAAGGGTATTTCAAGGCAAACTGTGGTACCCTCCACTGATGCAAGCAAAGAGAACACGTGTGAAGCAACTTTCGCGTTCATGCCAATGTGCTTCATCCAACACAAATTTTATTGAGGATCCAAAGGAACAGTAAAGAACTTCTGGGTACGTGTGTGGGCTGTGCCGGTGTTTGGGGTTGCAGAGCCATGGGGGTGACATCCGGTGACCCCGGAGACTTGGGTGATTCAACCGCCACAGCCTCTAGCCTTGAGAGTTGAGCACTCTCATGATCCACCGGAGTGAACATCTTGGGTCTGAAGTAGCAACACAACACACCCATACAACGCCTTTGGAGAGAGAATATCACAGAACACACACAGGTGCTTGATTTGAAGTAATGGGAAAAGCAATGCAAGGCCATGCGTAAAGCAGATGGGCAACACAAACCAGCACAATACATGTTAACTAGAAAAACATGGAAGTGACGGTCTCCCGGGTGGGGGGGGGAGATTGCAAGGGGGGGGGAGTTTGCAGGGGGGGGGGGGTAGGGCAAAGGCCACCCCCCCCCCTCCAAGTCAGCCCTGCGTGTTGACACTTTCTCGCATCCTGGTCGGCCCCAACGCAGCAGAAGCGAGGAAATGTGCCGAGCGAACAATATATAAAAATACAAGAAGACAACTAATCACTCTGCAGTGTTATGGGTATAGTACAGCATCGTGTAGCATGGGAAAGCACAGTGTAGTTGGTCAGCAGAGGAGGCAGGAAAATGTGGCTGCGGTGTAGTGCATTGCAGTGTAGTGCACTGCAGCACAATGCATTTGCCATTCTCTCCGGGAGACCGTGGCGACCCCTATTTCTTCCGCTTGGGATGGCAGTAGTAGGGCTGCCCTCCATTCCAAAAAAAAAATAGCACCTTCCCTAGAGGGTGTTCGCCCCAAGTAGTGGGGCCCTGTCCTTGCCCATCTGACTGAGGTGCAGGCACAGCCGGGAGGGGGGGCGGGAATGGGGGGGGGACCCAACAACCAAACATGTGGCAACAAGTGGCAGGACAATAATCAGCACCCCAAAAGACTATCAACAGCCCCATGGGGTAGCGTAGTGGGATGTTGGATGGTGTAGTGCAGTTCGGTGTCGTGTCGTGTACCGCGCAATCCACAGCAGTGCAGCGGAGTGTCCTGTAGCACAATGTAGTGCAGTGCGGTGTAGTGCCCCGTAGTGTGGTGTTGTGTGGCATGATGCAGAGTTCTGCAGTGCGGCGCAGTGTAGTGTGGGGTGGATACACTAAATAGGGTTCATGTTGACATGTGCGCTGTGTAGTACGCAGCGAGTTGTGAGGAATGGTGTGCGGTGGCCAGGTGTGGTGGGCTGCGGTGGGCTGTGGTGGAGCGGTGGAGTGCGGTGTACTGGAGTGCATGGGCTGGACGGAGGTAGAGCGGATTGGAGTACGGAATAGTACAGTGCTGGCATGCCTGGATACCATGTAATGCATGGCATTCATGGGACGGCAAGGCTGCATTCCGTCCTGCTGTCCAACTCGGAAACTTGGAGGGGCATGTGGTAAAACAGTACACAGTGGAGGCCCAGAGTCACACTCGAGGAGTGAGGGGTGAGGAAGAAAGGGAAAATCGGCAGACAAGATGGGCACCGAGCTCACCAACGTACTACAGTCTTAAGGTTTGGACTGACATTGGACAAAATACACGGAGGAAGCTGTACAACTGTTGGAGAACATGCACCGTGACCCCGATTTGTCATGACACCCACCAGGGCAGTCCCTAAGAGCAAGGGGGGGGGGGGGGGGGCTGCTGGCATCCGTCAAACCCAGCTCGACGGTTGGAGGTTAACTAACGGTCGTTGGGTGAGTTAGGGGGGGGCTGGAGGGGGACCAGCAGCGTTTGACAAAAACTGTATGTGTTTTTGTGTAATATATGCCGTCACCATAGGGGGCCCCATACAACAGTCCCCCCCTCTCCATCTCTCTGCACGACATACAGCGGTCAGGCGGTGCAGTCCCCTTCTCTCCTAGAGAGGCAACAGCAGAGCCCTCCCCGCAGTGGATGGGTGAGTCGGTGACACCAACACGGGGAATCACGACCCCACAGGTACTGAGCAGGTGGTTCTCCCTTCTCTGCCCCTCCACACCTTGTACCTCCGAACACGACCACACACTGCCAGCTGTATGGCCGAGCGGTCAACCCCATGTATTGCTGTGTGGCCAGTCAGGGGTTCGATTCCCACCCTCTCTCCCTCCCTTGCAGTACCAGTGGTAATAGGGTTACCAATGAGTGTAGTATATGTGTGTATGTATGAATGTATGTATGTGTGTGTGTATTTTTGAGTATTGTATGCTGTCACTACACAGCAATCCCTCCCTCTCCACCTTCCTTGCACAACGTTCGGTGCTCCGGCAGTGCAGACCCCTCCTCCCGACACCCTGCTTGCCCTCCCCCCCCCCGTCCCTCAGCACAGTACAGCACGATTGGGACCGCACTAGGAGGCGCGTGCCCCCCCCCCCCCCCGCATGCCACCTAGCAGCCAGGTGTGTAAGGTGCGCCTGGCTTCCACGGAGAGGCAATGCGTGGGCCCATAAGGACCTCTTCGGACTGGGAAGATTAGCCCAAAGCCCAAAGCCCTAAGGCCCTCCCGTCACCCCAGCAACAGCAAATGGGTTGTGTCATCAGCAATATGGCAAAGGTGGATACGGGGGGGGGAGGGTGAGCAATCAAACGTTGCCTACTTTAGCACATTGACCAAGGGGATCTGGATCAATCCAACGGTTACCAGGCACCCCCCATCCAATGCAGTAAGCTAGACAAAGCGTGATCACAGTCCAACCCCCCAAACTGATCCGCCGGGCGAGGCAAACTGCAATCACGGTGCGATGCGCTGTCCCATGTCCGATGCACTAAGGTAGGCGAAGTGTGGGTGCATGTGATCACAGTTTGCCTACCTCAGCGCATCGGCTTGGGGTTTTGGGGTGTGCTCACACTTGCCTACCTTGGGGCATTGGACTGCCCAGCAAAGGGGGGGACTATGCACTATATCCCAAAATAGACCTCTCCACTACAACTGCAGTAGGCTGTTCCCCTCTGTTCATGGTGCTTCATGTAGGGAGGGAGTGCCATATGACGGCATGCAACAAGGCCAAACGGATACCGGAGGTGAGCGTGTGTGGGCGTCCCTTCGGCCCGTTCCGGACACACTCCAGCGGTTGGCGCGCTTCCGCTTCCGGACACGTGTGGGGGCCCATCAGATTCAGGACGATCCACCCCCCCCGCGCTTCGAATGAGGGCTTCCTCTGTGGGTCACGTCCGTGCTGACACGCCTCTCGGAAATGGCCCCCATGGCGGGCCCCGGGTTTGGGCCTCGCTGTCGCCATTGGAACGGCGCCACAAGAATGGAGACGGTTGCGGGATCATGACAAGCAGGACGGGCCGCGCGACCAATGCCCTTAGCCCTGTTGTCCCTGGGCAAGCTGTTGTGCACTATCACTGGTATCCAGCCCTTGCATGCCCTCCACAATCTGCTGTAGCTCCGTCCGCCTCCCGCTCTCGATCCCGATCTGCTGGACGCCCATGGTGACTGCATCCAGCTCTGTCTGGTCGCGCCGTGCATTCTCATGCTGCACCAACAGCTGCAAGCACTCCAGCCCGGTCCACTGCCGCTGCCCCCCACCTGCCTCTAGGTTCGCATCTGCTGCAGCCACAGCATCCAGCAGCATCAGCAGAGGCCGGCGCCGGCGCTGCCGGGGATATGCGTAGGGCCCTACGTCGGAATGGAACCGCAGACGTGCGGGCCGCTGGGGAGAATCTGAGCTGCGGTCCGCGTATGAACTTGGGGGCACCTGCCAAGGGTACTCCGGAAACTGGATGGGGGAGGGTATACAGGGATCAGGGCTCGGGATTAGGGCCCTGGGACTGTGACTGGGAATCTTTGGCATGTGGCAGTACAAGCCAAGGCAGAGGATCTAGAGGAAGGGTGTAAGATCGGTCTGGCATGGCATGGTGGTCAAAGCTGCAAGAAAAAGTTGCAGGTTAGGGGTCATCCCTGGGTGTGCGTGGGGTGTGGGGTGGGGAAGGTGTTGTTTGGGAAGGTGAGGGCGACTTTTTGTGCACACTTTTTGCAGCACCCACAGTCCTACAAATCCCTCCAGAACCTTTGCAATGCCTAGCCACCTCCACCACCTTTTATAACCCTCCAAAATTCACCACCCAGTACAGTGCTCCACAACACTTCATCACCCTGCAATTACTTGCACTGCCCTCTACCACCCCTGCCGTCTCGGGGATCCCCACCGCTTCAGAGCGGGGGGCAAAATCAGAAGTGGCCCACAAGTGGGCAAAGTGGCTACGTCACCCCTGCCGTCTCGGGGATCCCCACCGCTGCAGAGCGGGGGGCAAAATCAGAAGTGGCCCACAAGTGGGCAAAGTGGCTACGTCACCCCTGCCGTCTCGGGGATCCCCACCGCTTCAGAGCGGGGGGCAAAATCAGAAGTAGCCCACAAGTGGGCAAAGTGGCTACGTCACCCCTGCCGTCCCCACCGCTTCAGAGCGGGGGGCAAAATCAGAAGTGGCCCACAAGTGGGCAAAGTGGCTACATCACCCCTGCCGTCTCGGGGATCCCCACCGCTTCAGAGCGGGGGGCAAAATCAGAAGTGGCCCACAAGTGGGCAAAGTGGCTACGTCACCCCTGCCGTCTCGGGGATCCCCACCGCTTCAGAGCGGGGGGCAAAATCAGAAGTGGCCCACTTGTGGGCAAAGTGGCTTTTTTCTACTAAGTTTTTTACTGAGTAAAAAAAAATTTTTTTTACTCAGTTTCGCAACTGAGTAGAAACCCCACTTACTGAGTAACAAATTGTTTTTTTACTCAGTTTTGAAACTGAGTAAAAAAAAAATTAAAAAAAAAATTTTTTTTTACTCAGTTTTACCACGGACCCCCCCAGAGAAGCCCCCCAAAAGAGACCAGAATCAAAGCACACAGGATAGGACAGAGCACACATCATAAAACCGAATCTGTGAATTCCACTCCACACATGTGAGATGCAGGTCTTGTGTCTTGTGGCTGACAAAAAATTTTGTCCCAACTGTGAGGGTCAAAACACTTAGCACAATAATTTTCATGGCATTCACCACAAAGTGTGGTGATGTGCTTGTGGCAGCACAATGCACAAACCTCAACCTCATCCCCTCCATCATCTTGCACGGCAGCTGATTTGCTAGCATCAGCAATTTTCCAAATATGAGGGGGAACGTATTCCCGCGGAACATAAGGGGGGGTAACAAAACAAAAGGCACAATGACTTGCACCCGGCCCTTGTACGCGCCTTCATTGCTGCCGACCAAAAAAATTGAAGAAATTGCATCATGTGTGAGATGGACCATACCCATCCCATATTAAGACATTGGTGGACAACCCAAGTGCCAAAGGGCAAATCCATATGATAGTACCCAACATATCAACAACAACGGTGACCTTGTACATATGTGACGCATATTTCGGGTTCCAAGTGGCTCCATAACCCCTACTATCTCGGGTCTCCGAAGCGCAGTGGAAGCAAATTGGCTACATAACCGCTACCATCCCTTGAGAAAATTGAAATGGTTGCGCAACCCTTGCTATCTTGTCTGGAGAAAGTGACGTGGCTGCTTAACCCCTGCCGTCCAACGTACAGAAGAACAACATTGGTCGGTCAACTTCATTAGCACCAAAAAGTTGAATAAACCCATTCAAAGGTGGTTACGCAAGCCCTGCCATCTTGGGGCCTCCACAGCTGGGAGGAATCACACTAGTTGCTGAGTACAATGTTGGTTCAGGACATTTAGGCCCAAAAAGATGCCTAGTGTGCACCTAGTGGCCTAATGCTCCCTCTAGGTGAAGTGAGGAGGCTGTGTGTGCTTGCAAACGGGCATGAGGATGAAGGGCTATGGAAGGTTGGTTTGGGTGGTGACAGTGCTTCACAGCCCACTAGAATCATCCACAATCAAAGCACAAGGTTGTGGGAATCAAGGATCAAAGCGATCCGATTGTCCCATGGAACAGCATGGTAGCCGAGAGAGCATGTAGCGAGGATAAGCTAGATCTCAATGGAGCAATGCAGCAGGTTATCACTTTTCTTTTCTATCAAAGATATGGCTTTCTTGGTGACCCATATCAACAGCAAGGCCCAAGTGATGAATGGCTACATCAAGACTAATCCTTTGTCAAATGTCTCTTGAAATGCTGCATGAGCCCTTGCCTATTCCTAAGTAGCCATGGCCGCTACTAGGATTGCACCTATCTTTTTTGGGGGGGTGGGGGGAGGCTCGAAATGTTCAAGTACTCGAGATACTTGGGCGACTCAAGTATATGATCACTGGATCCCTATTAGACAGTGCACAGGATGCTAACCCATAGCTCATACACAAGGAAAGAGGAGGCGCTCTCTAGTGCGGCAGGCAACCGCCACGCCTTCATAGCAAAAGCCTTTACGGAGGTACGACGGTAATCAGATGTGGGTACTGGGACCCTTCACTGTTGGCTGGCGCTTTCCCAAAGGATGTAGCTATGGATTGCACCTATCACCATGACCACTGCCATCCACATTGTGGTGCTTTCCCTACCCCATAGGGATGGGGTTTATGAACAATTCACCGTGTTGCTCTTTTTTTGTTCTAGCACCATGGCCATGAGTAAGCTACACAGGAGCTTAAATTCAACTAGGAAATTCTTTGGCTATAGGCCCAAACACTATGAGCCATGCTACTCCGGTACCGGATGTTGCCTTGAGTTTGTGGCTCGCTTCATTGAATGTCTCCTAACCTCGTTATTGGGGAAGAGGGGGGCGTTTTCGCACAGCGCGGGCACAGCGCGCGCACAGCGTGGGCACGGCGCGCGCACAGCGCCAATTACCACGTTGATTATCCAGGTAACAACCCTGAAAACCACCCACCTGCAGAATCATGCACAATCAATTCAAAACTCAAAAATTCAAACATCTGATGCTTGCCATGGGTCCCAGGGACCTAAATTCTGCCCCCTATAGCCCCGTCCAGTGCAGCAGCCATTCAATGACGTCCTTTCTATCTTCTGAACTTACCGAACTCCCAGTGGTGGAGAACAGCCAACTTTTCGCACAGCGCGCGCACAGCGCGTGCACAGCACGCGCACAGCGCACGGTACGCCCCCAAGGAGTGGCAGGGTGAGGTGTGGTGTTGGCCGGATCTAACGATGGTCGTCGCCCTTTGGCATCACGCTCGAAATTCTCTCGCAGTTTAGCATGTAAGTGTTGCATAGTATGTGCACAAGTCTGCTTGCGACACACACACCTTTGGCAACTATGATACAAACACCAATGCATCCTGCTACAAACATCGTGGCACATCCATGTGCACAAACTGAGATGGGCTTGGCCCCCAACAGGCACTCAGTCAACCACGGTGGCTATGCCACATATACAGTTTCATAGTTCCAATTCCTATCCCAACTCTCATAGCAAAATTGGTGAGCTATGCTCACCATACTTGAGCTAGGAGAGCTCATGGTAACTTGGTAGCGCTTGCATTTGACAGAGATGAGTTCCATTTTGAGTGGTACTAGCGGTATGCACGCACAACTAGGGTTTTGAGGATCATGGTTGACCGTGCGTTGTCAGTGATCACTGTGACTCCATGGACCCGATTGAGAAGGCCCCGGACGAAAGGACCGAAATTGGCCAAATTACGACATTTTCATCATCCCCTCGGCCCCTCGAGCTGGGCTCAAAATTGGTGTCGTCGTGACAGGCGCTGCAATGCTTGCTTGAAAAACCACCTAAATTGGTTACTTCGACACAGGTGAGGCTCGTGTAGGGTGAGAAGAGCCCAACTGTCTGCCCTTTCATTTCCTAGGATGCCTTGATTTGAAGGTGTGCAAATCTAGTGCCATAGTACCTAACAGTGCCGCACTACTACAGAAGATCCAAAGGCCCAAGTTGGCTACGGGGGGCATTTGGGGTGCATCACCTTGCCTAATGCATACCTACCATGACTCCCTTGTATGCATACTATGAGTCGGTCACAACCACCATGTTGGGTGCTTCCATGGTGCGAAGCACTACCCTAACTTTGCTCTATTGTTGGTCTATCTCTCTCTGATACTAGCACCCATGCCCTTTCTTTCCACACTTCGGAAAGACAGAGTCCATAACCTACCACCATGGTGCCTAACCGAGCGATGTCCGGTGTTGGTGCATGGTAGGGTCATAGCTCGGCCTTCGCTATTGGCTCACAAGGCCTCAGACCTTCCGGAGAAAGAAGGGGAAAGGAGTTGCTACATTGGCAGCAGCCAGCCATGGCGGCTCTCTAGGGGGGGGGGGGTGCCCCTCTCGGGGGTTGGGGTGTCATGCTACGTCCCCTCGCAGCATGACACGGGATGGTGTGGTGCTATTTCATAGGCGCAACGTTGGGCACACGAGCTCGCCTCTGTGTCCTCTGCAGCAGACCTTCAGCCATCGGTTCCCTTTCTCTGCCGACTCAATCCCTACTCCCTGCTCCTCTAGAGTGATCGCCTGTGTATCCCCCCCCACCATGTACTTCAAGACCAATACACCCAGTCTGCTCTCCCCTCTTTGCTAGCCCCTTTGTTGCACATGCCTCAGGCTGCGCGCAGCAATTGACGCCAGCAGTTAGAGTCCTTGTCGTTGTGCAATAACGAAGTGTCCATAGCCCTCTGGGTGCGGTCTGCACGATGGATACGCCATGCCCCACAGGGGGCATACCGTCCATTCTATGGCCAGCCTGTGGCGCTCTCGGTTTCCCACTTTGAACTAGAGTGCATGCCGCTATGGGTGGCGTCCTTGGGGGCTTTTCGTGCTGTCCTCTTGGAGCTGCTTATCCAGTCCTAGCAGCCTGCTGCCGTTGCTCTCTTTCATGCCTGGATGTCCAAGGGATCGGTCACCCTCCCCATTCGCCTCGTCTCCGAGGGCACTCTCCCTGCAAGCCCGCCGCCCTTTGTGTCTGTGTCTGGTGAAACCTACTAGTCAGGGAATGAGGAGCCACTTCTTGACCTGACAGCCCTATCCACAGTGTATCCATGTGTGCTCTAGGACTCCATACGGACCGGGGAGCCTCTCAGGCAACTCACTTAGCAGCATCTTGGTGGTTGCAAAGCCAAGACCTGCCTTGGGGACTCCAGGTGCTGCTGAGCTACCTTGCGACAACCGTAGGGCCTCGTGCCCTATTCATGTACGTTTGCCCCCATGGGCGACCAGGTTGCAGCGTGCAGAGCAGGTTACTTGGTGCCCTTTGGGTGCTCAAGAGGGATATCACGGATCGGTCCCCGGCTGATGCTCAGTGCGGGGCGTATGAAGTTACGTTCAGCCTCGAGAACACATAGGTGGTCCCGTGGAACCATGCAGTCTGCTCGTGTCGGCATGAAACTCTGAGGGATGAGCTTGCGAATGCCTGAAGATGACCAGCGCTATTGTATCTGTTGTTGTACCCCCCCCCCTTGTATAAGCTAAGCCAAAGTCCCAAATTAATACGGTCCCTACGCCTCCTGTAGCTTGGATACGGGCGTAGCTTGCGCGCGACACATACAACTACCAACACCGGGCACCTATGTTCAAAAAGAGAGGATGGCATGGTGAGCCGGTGCAAGAACGGGGCATATAATGCAGAAACATCCCCAAAATCAGAGCTATGTGGGTTCAAGTGGCAAAATTTCACAACAAATGTGTCCATGACTCTATGTGACTCCCAAAACCATCACCAAACCCATGTCTTATGTGGCTGCACTACGTTTGGTACTGAATTAAAATTAGGTCCCAAATTGATACGGTCCCTACGCCTACTGTAGCTTGGACAAGGGCGTGGCTTATAGGGGGGGGGGGGGGTGCGTGCATGTACGGCAGTGCTCTCACGACGGGGTACAGGCCAAGCGAGGGACTCCGTGGGCCCCAACACACATGCGGGACGAGCACCCCGTGGGCTCCGCTAGTAGCCAAGCACAGAATTCAAATGGCGGCTAGGACTCCGGGAGCCTGTGCCGCTCCGTTGTCCTGGTGTCCTTGTGTATGGGGGAGTATCTGTGCCGCGTGCTACTTTTCCAACGTGTTTACCCGTAAAGGGCTAGCTTTGACACACCTCCCAAAATGCCCCTGAAGGAGTGATAACCCTTGGGTACCACACGCCGGGGCTGAGCTTCGAGGGCGGGATCTTCAAAGAGCAACAAACAACATTTGTATAGTGCCTCGTCTTGCACGATCTGGCGCTCAAAGCACGGACCGTTTGATGGAACAACTTACAATACTTCAACTCAAGGGTATGAGGGACTAGGCTCGAAACCCCTAGACAAGAGGCCCCCGGGACAAAAGCTGCAGCTGCTTGGTCAGGCAAGGCTGCTAAATCTCCACGCTGCGCGCGCGCCGCGTCAGGTGCTCCCCCTATGGGTGAGTTGGTGTACCCGGTTGGACGTGCCACCGCTGGACGCTACATGCATACTGCTGGACGCCGGGGGCCAGTATAGCCGGACCAGACCAAACCGGGGTGGCATGCTATGGGGTACGACCCCCACCCCCACCCCCGAGCCCCCCAACCCTGGGGCTGGCTCCCCTCACATGCCCCATGCTATTCCAAGCGGTGAGGCGCATTGTGGTGGCCCATGTTTGGGGGCACCCTTGCACTGCACGCGCACTGCGCGTTACTTTTTGGAGCAAGTTCCCCCTGAGGAGTCCCCAAGCACACCCCTTCCAAACGCCCTTATATCACCCTTGCCTCAGGAGCATGTCCCACTGTAGACCCTGGGAGACCTCCTTCAGTGGGGGCGGGAGGTGGTCCATCTTCCACGAGGTGGGAGGATGGACCCGGGGGTGCTGGGTATGGCTGTCTAGCATAGCCCCGCTGCCGACCATCTCGGGATGACAGAATGGTACGTCTTGGCTAGCATGAAGGATCCTTGGCGTTGATCAAGCCTATGGGGTCACGTGTGATTATAGTACTTGGACGTGATACAGCACTTGGAGAGGATGCTGGATTGTCCCTCGGCCTTGATCATGATCTTGAGGTCCGACATCAGCTGTGCGTGCTCAGGGTCCCCATGATGGGGGGTTAACAACAAGGATATATCACCTCTGCCTTCTTCAGGTCCCATGGTGGGGAGAAATCAACCTAGGAAAGAGTGGATGTGGTGGAAATGAGCAAAAAAAAAAGTGAAAGAAATGAAAATGGGTGAAACTAGGTGAAAATCCAAAAATGCCATATCCCCAATGTGGAAGAAGTATCAAAACGTACTCTCAAACAAGAATAATGCCCCCCTAGTATCACAAAGTATGGGTCTCTGGTACGGCCACACACCCAAATACCCCCCCCCCCCCTTGTCTAAGCTACGCCAAAGTACCAAATTAATGCGGTCCCTACGCCTACTGTAGCTTAGACACGGGCGTAGCTTGCGCGCGACATATACAACTACCGACACACACGTAAATGAGCGCATAGTATGAGTGCACCTCAACCTCCACCCATGTTCCCAAAGGCATGCAAACACAAGAAAGCGATTGAAACATGGAAATGCAGGTTCACACCCATGGACTCACAAGCAATGAAGCATGAGAAGCCTACAAATGTTCGGCTTGGAAACCCTTCTTGCGATGATACACCATGCGGAACAATTGCACATGTTCGCCACTTGAAGATGCCTTTGAAGATGCCTTTGCCCGAGGTTTAGGGGCTGGTTTGGGCTCGGGCAACTTCAAATTCTTGGGAATGAAATTGCCTTGCATGTGGTCTCTTGTAAAGTACAACTTCCCATCAAAGACATGGGCCATTCCCCACACACCTCGGGCAGCCTTAGCCCAAACAACTTCAGTGGGATCATCATCGGAGTCACTAGAATCATCATCCGAAGAAGAGGACTCTTCAATGCAATCATCCGCATCGGTATCCGTTCCGGAATCAGAATCAGAATCAGAACTTGAATCGGAATCAGAATTACCGCTCACCGGTGGAACGTGTGAAAATAACCGGGCGTCCGGGTTCAAAAAGAGAAGATTGCATGGTGAGCTAGTGCAAGAAGGGGGAATATAATCCACAAATACCCCCAAAATCAGAGTTATGTGGGTTCAAGTGGGCAAACACTCACAACAAATGTGTACATGACCCTATGTACCTGGCAAATTCGTCAAACCCATGTCTTATGCGGTTGCACTAAATTTGGTACCGAATTAAAATTAGGTACCAAATTAATACGGTCCCTACGCCTACTGTTGCTTAGACACGGCCGTAGCTTAGACAAGGGGGGGGGGTAGTTGCGCTGCGCTAAGTGCGCCCCCTTTGTCCTCCATATGGCACCTGCAATGCATCTCCACGTGCTGCTAGCATAACAAGGGCACAGATTTCCAAGAATATGCTGCATGATGCATCCCATGCATCCCAGAATTGACATATGGACCCAAAACAGGGTAGCCTCATTCAGGCTGGGGGGGGGGGGGATGGGTGTTTAAAATCACAAAAATTTTCCGAGCACAGACACAGCAAGCACATACTACAAACCTTTTGCCATCTTCAACCCTCTGAGAGGGTTTATGAAACTTCAAAAACCCCAGTCTGCAATGCTATTTGGACATCGGACTGAAATTTCTATCCAGAAACCTCTACTGTACTCTACTGTACTCTATTGTACTCCAGTTTAGTGCACTGTTCTCTGCTTGTGATGTACAGTACAGTGCAGCGTGGTTATCACATGTTTCATGGGCTGTCTGGGTCAGCTCAACCTCTCCCACGGGCTAGGTTGGCAGCAGGCTACCTGCAACCAGGGTCATTTGTCATTTACCCACTGGAGGGGGGGGGGGGGGTGCTGAGACATTAGTAAGGTGGTAGCTGAGCGAAGGTGCAGATGGAACCTTTGGTATACCACCCTTCTGTAACACAGCCGAATTGTAACCACCCAAAGGCACATGGCTTCACAAATAAGCAGGAATGCTCTTTTATGTGGTTCATCAGACCTTAGCAAGCTGGCAAAGCCCTCTGACAAGATAAAAGACCAGGAATGAGGGGGGGATGGGGAGCGAGGGAACCGTCGTTTTTTCGCCATTTTGGCCATGTTGGCTCGGAGTGTGAGGGGGAGTACCTCTGCCATGTGCGCCACACGGGCTACTTTTGTGGCGAATACCCAGAACATCCTGATTTTTTTTTGGGGGGGGGGGCTGACTCTCGCTTGTTCAAAGCAGAGTACTCAACACAGTTCCTAGAAAGCTGGCACCAGACTCATATGATACACTGGATCCCTGGCAAGACCAGGGCACACAAGCATTGACCCATAGCACGTCCTGATGCTCTACTGCGGTAGGCAACACCCAGAACATTATTATTATTATGATTATTGCCCCCTCCCAAAAAATGGCCCCTCAAGAGAGCAAACACTTTTTTTTTTGGCTCAGACCAAGATGAGCTGGCGTAGCCTGCTCACTTCACAGTACTCGAGGTGACCCCTCGGGATCAAGGTTCAGAGCTGTCCAGTGCTACGAGAGAGCAAACACTTTGCCCACAAAAACGGCCTCGACATCCCTCCTGCCAGAAAAACATGACACAATCAAGGGCACAATACAATTGGCACCCACTTCACAATCTTTGAAATGGCCCTTGGCCCATTCTGGCCCGTTGCGGTCTCAAACAAACACATCGCAAAGGTGCGCAGTGCAAGAGGACAAATCCAAACAACACCAAAACGCTATTCCCGAGAACGTCGGCAAGTGAGCCGCGCCTCGCGCGCACCGCGTGCGCCGCTTCAAGCGCCCCCTCTGACGCCAGCAGGTACATGGCAAGCTTGCTGTCAAAGCTTTTGGGGTGGCGTGCAGGTTGCTGGACTTGATTGATTGTGCTTGTGCAAAAGGACTGTCACGCCTTGTTGCTCGTGTGGCGCATGCATTGCATGCACACTGCAGGTAATTCTGACTGCAACCCCCCCCCCCCCTCCCGCCGAGATTCTATTCTAACTGCCGCCGGGCCCGGTTGCAGAAAATCCTGCCTGCAGCCCCCATCCCACAGAAAATTCTGTCTGCCCCCCCCCCCCCCCCCCCTCCTCGACACTTTATGACTGCAGCTCCCCCCAGATTTTGATGCAGGGGAAAGCAATGCAAGGTGAAACAATCAAGGCGCCCCAGGCAGGCACAACCCGTTGCAATCAGGGGCACAACAACAGCTCAAAGCCACAAAGCATGAACTTCTGAGCATACAAGACTGCAGTACACGAATGACGAAGATGCACTGATTCACGTACTTGACCCCTTGGGGACCCTTTGGCCGTTGAAGACCGAAAATACCCATTCAACGTCTCAAAGCCAGTGTCCACTAACTCAAACTGTTGTGTCTTACACTACACCACATCCATCAAGAAATATAGGACAGGCAGCAACCGCAGGCGCCTCAGAAAACAGAGACGATAACCAAGATTGTACGTTTGCGACTGGCTCGAAATAGCAAAGGATAAATTGATTCCGTAACATTCTTTCTCAATGGGAAATATCCGCATGCATTCGGCTCCAAATAGGCAACAAAATCAGGGTCAGTCCATCTGCTGTAACCGCCAGCTTCGCGGGCGTGAGGCGCGTCCCCCATACAAAATACAGAGGACGTGCTGGCGTATATGCACTACTATCATCCATAGAAGGGGGAAACACCATATCAGTCGTCAGGTTGGAGGCATAACATCGATTGAACTTAGGCATTGAAACTGCCAAGTTATCAAGGACATTGGAAAATGATGGAGTTACTCAAACCGCCGCAGAGATTCATAATCATGCTGCTGAATCTGATGCACACTGTTTGGGAAGAGTCCACATGACGGACATTGCGGACACAAACCTTCCTCAACGTTTCTCAGGGTTCAGCAATCCTGTGAAGAAACCTTGCCTAGCATTATGGACTTGCCCCAATGGCCAAATCGGGGAAAGAAATGACATTTCTCTCCAGCTCGTTTCAACAGGGCCGTGACATGACAATTCTTGTGGTGATCACTATAACGAAATGGTGGAAAGCGGCTGACAGAAAGCCTGAGGATACTGTGAATGAGAGTGAGATTTATGGACCGCAAAACATTGAAGAATCGCTTCTTGCCAATGGCTGCCATTCTGGCGAACATGCCTTCAGAGGACCTTTGGCTTTGATCATGATTCTTACCATTGTGATTGCAGCTGGCAAGAGTCAGCGAAGATCTGCCGCAGGTAGCGAATCTGAACTGAGAATTCAAGACAAGCCAGGAATTCCAACTCAAAACTTTTTCCTCTGGCTGACTCAGCGCAGCATTGCAGCATTCACAAAACACACACAGAAACACACAAACCACATGAAACTCCCCAGAAGCTCTCAAAATCCACAAGCCGTTACAATTGAACGC
The DNA here is from genome assembly GCA_964036045.1 of Eutreptiella sp. 'Long Island Sound 2002'. Lineage (NCBI taxonomy): Eukaryota > Euglenozoa > Euglenophyceae > Eutreptiales > Eutreptiaceae > Eutreptiella > Eutreptiella sp. 'Long Island Sound 2002'. Next base: position 21,375,974 of record OZ038399.1, on the reverse strand, counting down.
AGTGTCCTCCCCTCTGGCTGACTCAGCGCACACGATGCAGCATTCAGTCCTGCTTGCCAGGTGTGAAATCCCCTCAACATAAATGTTGCTGGTGGGAGATGAGCTTGTGGCCATCCCCGTTCTCAGCATGCTCTGTTGTGACGTGACGAATTTGGTACGCCATTTCTGGCCGCCCCATTCCTCCCAAGGTTCTCCTGGCCACCGCCTTCCCCCGGTCTCGGCCCAGGACCGGTCCTCTGTATTTGGCTGCGTACTTCAGGGTCATGCAGTCAATGTCCCTCATGGTCAAGTCGTCCAGTATGTACATGCCACAGTGTACCCATCCGGGGGTCAAGCAAGTGTTGAGGTCAGGGTCCTGCACTCTGAGTCGAGGATTGCACCCTAAGGACATCCACCTGCTCGTGGTGCTACGGACCATATTGCTCAACACCGAGAGGCAGGGCTTGCGATAAAAGCTCCGTAAGTGTGCCAGTTGGCACCTCGGGGGTGCGCAGTGGGTTAGGTCGTCGACATTGCTTGTCCACAGACGGTGGGGAAACGTCATTTTAGTAAGTGGGAGTGGGACGGTTGTGTCTGCTCACACGCGCTGCTTTGGCCCCTTGGCGCCCCTGCCATGCCGGCGCCGGTGCCTACCTCTCCAAGAAAACAGCAAACGAGCCAATGCAGGGTGTGTGTTTGTTCGGGGTGTTCCGAAGGATGTCATCAAGGGGTGGTGGCACTAACTCCAGGCGCCATGACCGGAACAACAAACAAGGCCCCAGCAACACAATTGCATGCGAGTAGCTGCACACCGCTGCAAATATTTGTATCGCTATATATGACACAAACTGAGTTGCATGGGGGTCTTCTGTTGCGCCTGGGTCAAGGGCTTGAGTCCGAGGTCGTTGCTGCTATGGATGAGGGCAGGGTTGCATTGGGTGGATGAGGTAACCGGCGACCAGCAGGACCGCTCTCCTCTCCTTTTTCCCAACGGAATTTAAACAGACATCGACCGCCCTCAACCGCTGCAATGCGAAGGTATGGCGCAGCCTACCAGCCTGGCCCCGAGCCGCCAGGCATCGCCCCTGCCGCCATCATATCATCATATCATGTATCATATCATCCATCCTCCAAGCGATAAGCACTCCACCGACCCAAACCCCATTCAACTGCTTCAGCAACCCCCTATAACTTCTCCCAACACCCTGATGTGTGTCCCCTGCACATCACATGCACTGGATGATGTGCCAGGCATCAGGGTTTTGGGGTCTGTTTGGGGTTATGGACACAGTGGGGGAAGCAGCGTCGGATAAGATTTGTCTGAGGGGTTTGCAAGGGGACGAGCATGTTTTTAACGCCCTACTGCCAACGAAAATAAATATATGCTGACCCGCCAAGCCAAGGTCTGTGACAGCAAAACAAGAAATCTAACTGAGCCCCGTCCTTGGAGGAAAATCAACGGCGCTTGAAAGTAACTGATGCCGACTGAGGGCAGCCAAAAGGAAAAATACTGCTCTAGTTTGTCTTCGGCCATCGACTGCAATCGTTCTCACCATCACAGGACCTCAGAGCTCCGTCCCACACGAAGTGAGAATGTGGCTTCTCCGGCCAATTCCTGTGAACATTTCGGTTACAGATCATTGGCAACTTGCAAATCAGCTTCCAAAAGAACGATGACCTCAAATGCTGTGATCAAAGCGTTAGGCCCTCCGTTGCTAACTACTCCGGCACTGAACTGTGGTAGCTGCCCCTGTAAGACGGCAGCCACCCACACTGCTGGAGCTCAGTTGTAAGTAACTCCGCCACAGGCAGACGCGGAGGTTTGCCATCCGAAGGTTGAGAGATGGCCAACGTGTCCACTAGTGTGATGCGACGACGTGATGCTCAGCAATGCTCAGCAGCTTCGCACAAAAGCCGCCATGGAACGCACGTGAATCGGGGCATCACATGCGCTGAAGTGCGACAGAGACTCCTCCGTATCCATATCAGTGGGCCCGAGACAAAACCCTCGATTGCTGCAGCTGAATTTCCCGACACCACGCATCCTTCCTTTCCCTGCTCTGGCCTTCCGCTTCGCTGTTGGCCAATTTGAGGGCACGGCAGTGGGATCTCAGCCTTGCGACGTTGGAACCATCCGACAGCACATCCCAGCCTGATGCGTGAGAGTTAGGGGAGTGCAACCAGTCCGTAACGGAGTGGAAGGAGTAACAAAGTGGAACAAGCGTAACGGCCCCAAGCCAACCCAACGCAATGATGGGAACATCGGGCATGGGACCCTGAACAGTCACCGATTGTGTCTGTTTGGCTTGAGTTGATCCCGGTCTTG